>QEPC01009656.1:1103682-1143872 GCA_003113815.1 Sphenodon punctatus | reverse complement strand
CTGCAATGCCTGCTGGGGGATTTCTGGGTGCTGCAATGACTGCTGGGGCTTTCTGGGCGCGGGCGTGCACCTTTGGCTTGTGGCTATGGGGTGGGGCCCTGCTCATTATAATATAGAATATTATAATGATACTTCAGCCCAGGTGAAGTATGGAGCTTCAGGAGAACTTTCCCCACAAATACCAGCACTGAAAGGAGTAAGGTAAGGCTGCGTACTCGCACCAATCTCGTTCAATTTGTTTCTGAATGAGCTAAGGCCATTCCTTGAAATCAAAGATTGCCACCAGCCAAAACTTCTAGGAAATGGTATTTCATATCTGCTTTATGCAGATAATGCAATTCTTCTGTCCTTTACCAATACTGGGTTACAGAGACTGCTTGATGGGCTTAGTTCTTATTGCTGTGATAATAGATTAGACATTCATGTTCAGACACAAAGGTCATGACATTTGGTACTAAGAAAAGGAATAACTGGTTCACTGACAAAAGATCACTAGAGGTGGTAAATAGTTATTGTTACTTAGGCCTCACTTTTACTAGTACTATAAGCTAGGTAGTCCATGCCCCAAAGTTGGTAAATAACGCAAATCAGGCTGCAGGCACATTTTGTCTTTTTATAAAAGATTCCAAAGGAAGCCGTGGATGGAGGCACTAAAGGCTGGTAAACCAAAATTGGATGGAATTCAAATGTATGGTGCAGAAATTTGGGAACCTGATGCTAAAACTGCAGCAATAATCGAGAAAGCACAAAATAGGTTTCTTAAAAAGCTCCTTATGGTACAGAAAGGGACACCAGCTGCTATGCTTAGAATAGAAACAGGTACACTAAATCTATGCACTATTGCCAGGATGAGACCAATTCTTTATTGGTTAAAAGTAAGGGGGGTTTTGCCAAAGAGATTACCCAAACTAGCCTTACTAGTGCAGTTAATGAACCAGGGCCCATCTTCCCATGGCTAGTAATGATAAAGGAGGATCTCTTTCATGTGGGTCTAGGAGACAGATGGAGTGGCCAGGATTTGTTATCCTTGCACAAGGACAAGCAGCTAATATCTCAAAGATTCACTGATATTTCTAGACAACAAGATATTTAATCTATAGGACAGTTGAAATGCTGCAAGTTGTATAAATCTGTAAAACAAGGATGGCATCAGGCGCCTTATTTAGCGTTAGTTAGTTATCCTAGACACAGATAGTCACTAGGCTTAGGTTTGAACAGCAGTACAACAGGGTCGATGGGCACGGCTCCCATACAAACCAGAGGTTATGTATGTGTCCACTGAAAGAGGTGGAAGAAGATACACACATTCTTTGGATATGTCCTAAGTATAAAGACCTGAGAGATAAATATTTGAGTCCATAAAGGAATTATATTGGGCAGATGGACAATTAATTACCAAAGGACAATTTGGCTTCTTCAAAATAGGTTCCTTGGGAAAATGTAGGAGTCAAGCTGGGAATACAATAGTGTGTTAAATTGCAAATGTATTATAGGATTTGGAGCTAAGGGTTGATTTTAATATTGTTAAGAGCTACTTTAGATAGAATGGTGTGTGATACGAATATGTATTTTTGTACTGCGGCTGATTAAATTTATTGTTTGGCCTATGGCTGTAAATAAATAAATAAAATACATAAAAGGGGCACCATATTACTTGAGCAACAATCATTTCCTTAATTCAAAGTTGCTATCTCTCCCATGAATTTTAGGAAGTGCTACATTTGACCTCTTACTCCATAAGAGAGTAAGATGGTTGGGGAGGGTCCCAAGGAACAGCCCAGGCTAAGCGCTGTCATGGCCCTTGCTACAGACCGGGCCAACATCTGGCAGCCCATTTTAAACAGGACATTGGGAACGGCTTAATTCATGCTAAAGCAGATTAATCTGTGCCCAACATCACACTGGAAGACACCCTAAGATACAGTTTCAGCCTGTTTAGGAAACTGTAGTAAGCGCAGCATATTTGCTAAAAGATGCAATTTTTAACAAAATCTGCAGCATGTAATATCCTTCTAGTAGGATTAGTATGTGCGCCTTAGCACATTGATTACACAGAATCTCTTTGAAGAAGAAAACCCTTTTAGACCACCACACGGAACTTTGATAAAGCACTCCTACTCTTATTAAAAAATCCAGATGACATTTACCTTCCCCTGCTGCCTCAAAAATGCTCTCATTCTTTCCTTTCAGTTTTACATGTTTGGAAACTATACAAAGGGTGAAGCTATAAGAAGGAAGGTTATTAAAAGTAATACAACTGAAGTAATCTTGAAGTGAAGAGAGCATCTAGCAACTAGAACTAGAGCAGCAGCTGGTCCTTCAAGTACACAAGAAGATGGCACAAATATGGTTATCTTCATTAAACATTCTGCACAATAGTCAAAAAGAGTTTTAACTGCAAAGAAACAGAACAAGTTTTAACTACTCCCACAAAATCAGGTATTAAAAACAGTAAAATGTTAATGCAACCTATTTAAAGTCACAAATTTTGGAACACAGGAGGGAGAAGAAAAAAAAAGGAAAAAACTATTTTAAGTAAATGTCAGCATCTTTAACCCTTTAGAGAAAAATACTATGTACTTCTTTGAATTAGTGGTTACCAGTGTCAATATTTTTGCTTAGTCCACATAATGTGATCTTGTTCCCTGAGATTCAAGAAAAATGAATTAGGTAATACACTACGTTTTGTCGCCCTAGTTTCACATATTTATGGATACCAATACTTCATCATGTGGCACTTGAAGATGCAGCACGCGTTTTATGCGTTTCCCCCCCATTAAATACTGTAAACAGTGCAGTGGAAACAAGGAAGCTATTACTACAACACAATAATATTTACACCAAATTCTTAACATTATCTTTGAAAATGCTAAAAATATATTTTGTATGCCTTAAAGGGATACAACCCACATATATTTACCAACTTAAACATGGTACAGAACTATAAAATTTTAAAACAAAAATAGACCATCTAAATGCTTTTACCTCACCATTTAACACTGAATTTATGAATCTAAGTTTGTGAACACAGATATTGCTTGGGTGTTCCCAAATATCTAGGTAACACAAAAGGGGTGCACACATATCAGACTTATTCTGCAGAGGTACATAGGTAAATTTTACTTGAGAGTAGTCCCATCAATTTCAACAAGACTACTTGCAAAATTAAAACATTTGCTTGAAAAATTGAGCCCCACAGTTTTCCTTTTGAAAATATGATTCTGTAGTCAGAATTTCACCACATTACAATGGAAATATTCAAGCTATTTTTAAGTGATTTTAAACACATTCTGTAATATGCAATCATGCAGCACAATTAGCTCCACTTCTTTTTTTAATCCTTCAAACAAAAATCAGACTTGGTAGTTACCTTATCTAGGTGCGGTTGTGATGTCTGTACATGCTGCAGCTTTTTCTGCAAGCTGAAAAGATGTAGGCTTTAATTCAAACAATGTACTGGAGAACTACAGACAACTATTTTGCCCTGTGGAAATTTTAAGAGGCACAAAAGTAGTAGGAATATGTAAAAACAAAGGTTTAACTAGAGAAAATAATTAACAAGAGTGTAAACATATACAAAATGAATTGCTCAATGCTCACAAAAAACATGAGTGTCTTAGGCACCTAATGTCCTTTTGTTTTTAAAGGATCTTTCAACTTTCTAGAACAGAGGAATCAGTTACAGCCAGCTATATAGTGTCATGTTTACACTAGGAAAAAGGGACTGCAAAATCCTGTCATAAAAACAGCTACCCAAGAACAGAGTTTAACTGGGAATCATCATGGTCCACCTTGTGTGCAAACACATGTATGAATTATATTTTTTGAAAAGTTTGCAATAAAGAGGATGTCTTGATTGTTTGCAATCACAACATCCCGACAAAGAATTTAGTGAAAACAGAATTGTCACATACAAAGCAAAATGCCTCATGACTTGCAAGCTATCTCCTAAGAAAGCCAACACAGCTGTAATGCTGGCTGTTCACCTGCTCATACAAATTACAATGGAATGTTTAATACATGTATGTATATACATATAAAAGCTTTTTTTGTTTCAACATGTATTTCTACACAAGTAATTTGCCATACCTTTTAATGCAGAGTTCAAATTAGTGCATAATACTGTAGTAAAAACAGATTCTTTCTTCCATGTCACTAACAATTTGATTATGGAAATTTGATAAATACTACATTAGGCTCCTTACATTCATCCCCTCTATAAAGTTTGATGGAAATACTTAAATGTGTCCCAGAACAGGAGAGGTTCAAAATGTACTTTCAGTCCTGTTTTTAAGTAGCTGATTAGCTAAACAAAATTCAAAACTACATAGAAAATTAAGGATCCTGGAAGAATGTGTTTTCTATTTTCTCCCAACTTTAAACTCCTCTGTTGAGGAGATATTTAGAGTTATTACCCCCTACTAAATACCAATTCTTGACACAATCTTAACTACAGTTGTGTGAGCACTCCACCATAAAAAACTGTCCAATAGCCGGCCAAAGCAAAAGCATTGGAGGATGCTCTGTAATTAAATATGAACACAGTCCTGTATTTCAACCTGAACTGTGTTACAAAAATGTGTGGTTATTTCACAGTTCTATACACTGACTGGCTACCTTGACAGACAGGAAGCTGAAGCAACTCTTGACCTAATTTGAGAAACTGGCCTGTATTAATAGTGTTACATCATATAAGAAATAAGAACCAAGTTTCTTTAAATTATTTTTTCTGTTGGATTTGAAATTCATACAATTCAGTAACAGAAAACGATACGTGAAGTAGACATTATAGAGAACAGTAAAAGGATTTAGTAACGGCATAATCATTTCCATTGTTAACCGATGACTTAGATCACCGATTTAACAACGTAGATTACGTTATCAATGGGACAAAATACCTCTTCTATCAGATGAAGTTCTTATACATTCCGGTTTTCTAGAAATTTGACCTTTCCAATTATTTTCTAAGGAAAATATTGCCTATGTATTTATGCACTGCCACAAGCTGGGTGCTTGATTAGGAATAAGAAAGTGGAAGGAACTGTAAAATACTCTGCTCTGATATGCTGAGAGATAGTAAGTAAATATTTCCAACAGATTACGTCCTTGTCAATTGTAGCACATATTCAACGACAGGGGAACCAAGGACTTCAAAAACACACATCTGCAAGGTTTTAGGAAGAACAGTTAGGGGTAAATTGGTAAGAGTAGGTTTAAGAGCATGGAAGGGGCACTTATGTGTAGAGAAGCTGTTGGAGTGAATTAGTCACCGTAGGGGACCTGGAAGGGAGGGTGTCAAGTTTAATCCATAGCAGCTGGTTACTCTTTGAAAGGTCTCCTCCTCCCCCATTTTATTTTATAACTTTAGACACTAAATCTACTGTAAATGAGGAACCAATACTAGTATTTTTAGTATTCCCCTTTCTTAGCTGTAACTTTTTCAAAAAGACCTGGAAACCAAGAGTTAAAAAAAAAAAAAAAATAAGGGAATCCGGTTTAACACAAATTAAATTATTACATCATACAAATTAAATTTGTGCCTAACAGAGTTTTTACACTTTTCAGTTTTAACATAAAAAGCATATATTCTACCTGCAAGAGAACAGCTGCAAATGCTAACTTCAGATTTTGAAACCCACACAAAAGGTGGGCATTTTCTAATAAAGTAAGAATGAATTTCAATCACTTTTGTATTTAAACATCACATCAAGTGAGTGCGCATCATGGGCTATCCAAGTTACTTTTCTCTCTTCCTTCATTTCCCTACCTCCTTACAAAATGGCAAGAAAATGTTAGAAATGTTTGGAACTGCATTTAATGATTGTTAAGCTTCCCAAATTCACGATTCCCTTGTCCAGTTCACTATAAATACTTTTATTTTTAAAAAACAACATTTTCCCTGCTCTTCTCACACCTTAAATAACTCATGCACAAACTGTACTGCAACCCAGTTCCAGACTGTTAGTTCTGAGGCTTATATGATATTGAGGATTTTAAAGCAGGGCCAAAATTGGGTTTATAATAGAAAATTGCAAACTTAATTGTAGAACAACAGTATTCATTTAGTGAAAGAAACAGCTACGTAACTGCTAAAAATAAGGTTGTATAAATAAAGATCACGCTTTACCTTATCCCCGATAAACTGTCAAAGGCATGCACGTCTAAGACATCAGAGAGTTCAACTCTAAGAGAAAATAACGTGATTATCAATTTTTCCCCCTCGTAACTGTTTTTCACATGTAGATCAGCAAGACAAGCTAAGCTGTCTTGGGGGCCTGCAATGCTCCATGGAGAAAACAATTCAAGCATGCATTTTATGCAGGAAGAGTACAGGTATGCGAGTGCTGCACCTCTGAAAACATGCTATTGCTACAAGATTCTTTTGCTACATTTGAACAAATGTAGCTTGTTTTTCCAAGTTTATTATAGGCAGCCTGAAAGAAAAGCTCAGACATGTGAACTGTCAAATTCATCTCTCTAAGGGAATAATTTTTATGTTTATTATCCCATATCATTTCAGAAGAAATATTCAACTAGCACGTTAGGTTAATCTCATAACCAACCGATATTAGTTGCCATATTTTAAGTTATGAGGCCTTTCTAGGACAAAATTCAGAAACCACAGCTTATAGGTGCAATGCACACACACAGTTAGGGCTCATGGTCTGCATATCTAGAAGACCACCCTCCCCACTATGTTCCGCCATACTCCCTTAAGTCAGCTGCAGGCACCCTCTTTTAAATTGCACCACTGCACTAGGTCCAAACAACATGGGCACGCAGAGAGGCATTCTCAAAGGCTACCCGACAACTTTGCAACTCCCTTCCCTTAGATTCACCAAAGCCTGAGCATCTTCAGAAGGCAATGCAAGACCTATTTATTTGGCTGGGTTTTTGGCAAGTGGGGACAGAGTTTGGGGATGGGAGTTTTAATTTTATACCTTATGTGTTGGTTTTTTTAATGCTTGTAAGTTGCTTGTGGCCTGCGGGATATAAATCAAAACAAATAAATAAATGTATAGGTGCCTTTAAGGGCCTTTTCAAATGGGCCCAGGAGGAGCCGTGGTCTGGGGGGGGATGGGTGGAGGCTGCAGCGAGTGTGCAGGGATGCACACCCATCTCCACCCAACTCCACTGATCTCCATGCACAGGGGCATCTTCATTTTGTCCAATGCCTCCTGGTGGGGGGGGATTGGTAGAGATGGGTGGTGCGTGGGAGCCAGTGGCATAACCAAGGTGTCTCAGATGGGGAGGCACCTGGGCAGGCACTTTCCTCTAGGGGGTGGTCGCCCTAGGTAAATGAGCGAGGAAAGTGGTAAGCACATGGAGACAAATATAATGAAGACTTGGCAGTTTAAGGGAAAGTCATGCCATAGGGACAATGTAATCATAAGACAAGAAGTCTGAGCTTCCTGAGTTAAGTGACCCAATTGCTTTAAATAACTTCATGTTACAATTAGAGAAGCACTTTTCTATTTCACAAATAATGTTGTCCAAAGCAGGATAATATAATTGTGTGCAATAATCAGAGTGGATGATGAGATACTGCCTTTGACCAGAAGTTTCCATTACTACACTATCTGCCAGGCAAGTTGGTGTCTTATGTAAACGCTTCAATCATCAATTATTTCTAATCTAGACATTTTCCTCATATATTGCTTCAATTTTTATCCATACTGCATTCCAGGATACTTGCATTTTGACAATTCTTAAGTTCTTCTTTTACAGAAACAATTAAGTGCAAAGCACATGCAAGGTCAAGTTTGGAAACTGAAACATGTCTGACAAAATCTTGGTCTCTGAGCTAAGATATTTTCAAATGTCACCAACACAACCACAAAATTCAGTTCTACTGAACGTAATATCCCCGCTTGTTTTAGTTGCTCTTGAACCAGTGCTTGTTTTAGGAAGTTCCAAAAGGTTATCAACAACTGCAGGAAATGTAAGCAGCAGTGATTTGCAAGCTGCATGCTGGCAGGCCCATCGTGTACTAATCAAGTCTCTTAAGTTCAATTTTTCATTCCCCAGGCCTTACTTTTTCCTGTTTGTCCAGAAATAGTTTGTGTGCAACTGAGAAAGACATGAAGACATACATTTTTTCAAGTAAAGAAAAGGTCTGCAATTCTTACAGACTTCAAACTGTCTATAATAAATAAGTTTAGGCGATGTTTAAAGCAATGTACATAAAAAGCAGCAGGTGCTTTTTCATGGATTAAAGTTTGCACACCATTTAAATGGCCACTCATAACGAAAGCACCATCATAGCACCGAGAGAAGCATTTGGTAACATCAATGTGGCACTGACTGAAAATTTCACAAATTAACTTTGTTAAAGCCTTTGCCTCTAGCTGATCAGGCTGAATAAACTCAAGAAACTCCTCATGTATGCTACACTCATAAGTGTCACATACAACTACCGATACTTTCTGAACATTGCAAAGACAGACCAACACCTACATGTACATTAGGTACATTTTTTATCTTAAGACCCAGAAATACAGTAACCATGAGCATATATAAATCAGAATCATAATAGGAAAACTGCATAGACGGGCCATGCCTTAATTCAGCACCCATGCAGATAAGTGGAAAGAACCCACAGCGCAGTGGAAGCCAATTCCACAAAACCCAGTTTCAAATCAAAATGGGCGAAGGCACGCATACACACAATTGGGATACATGTCAAACTCATGCATAAAATGTACATAATTGACATTTTCTATAAATGAACCATGTACATATGCAGCTGAGAACTATAACTTCATTACATGGATGAGATGGTTTGCTCAGTAGTCTGGCAGGTCTGGGACAGTGAAAGTGAACAACTGATTTGCAAATTGACCTCCACACTGATCAGGGGGCAGCCAGGCTAACTAAGGGAAGAGTAATTTGCAAACCATCAATGGGGACAATTAACTGAGTTCTACAGCTGGAAAAGCCAGGCAGACTCCAAGCATTTAAAAGGGAGGGGAGCTGCAGAATCTTCCCTTCCTCCACCAATTCCCTTGTAAGACGGTACAAAGTACGCAGTCCGTATCTTGCCAGCACTTTGCCTACAGGTGGAATGGTGATCCACTGGGAGGCTGGTGGAACCCAGCCTGGGCTGTGCTGCGTGTGCTAGCGCTGCTGTTGTCGGGTGCTGAAATTTAAAAATACAGCCAACCAGGGCTAGGCTAAATGAGGCGGCATTCAGGCTCGCACTACACTTGGATGGTAGGGTACAGGGCACCCCAGGCCATCCCTTGGTTACACCACTGGCAGGAGTGTGCACGCACCCCTACCAATCCTCACCGGCGGTCGCACGGACGCACCCCCCTCGCCCACGTGGGCGAGAGGGGACGCGTCTCGTGCGAAAAGGACCAAAGTCATCCAAACAAACACATGAATGCTCCTCTTCTGGGGGATTGCAACTACCCCTCCAAATCTTGCTTAGGTGTTGTACTAGTGGCATTGACAGAAAAATTAGAAGTTGCACAGACTGCATTTTTCCTTGTTACACAAAAAATGAAATTATTCTCTCTAGGAGGGGTAAATGAGAGAATATGAACTGTACCCTTTCCTGTTAAATCTACTGCCTTAGAATATATGTTGATTTCTTTTGATCTATTACCCATGTTGAAGAGGTATCCCTACCCATAGATAATGCTAATACACATCAATCAGTTTCCTGTGCATAGGTAACTTTTCAGATATATGGAATGTAAAGTCCAGAAGTCTCTGTTAGTGGCAAACAGAGGATTTAAATTAAATTGTTATTTGGGCGTTACAGACAACTTGAAAATATGGAACGTATATACACAGAAGGGACAACGTGATTAAAAAGGGGGGAGGGAGGGAACAGAGGCCAACAGGACTTGGCAAACAGTATTATTAAAACTTTGTATACCCTCCGTTTCCAGGATGAAAGATTTTAATGTACAAAGGATGGCATAAATAAATCTCCTCTTTCGTTTATTACCAGCTGTGTCTGAATTGTCTGTTCTCTGCAGTGCTCCAAAAACTCATATTCAAGTTGTACAACAATTAGGCAGACTGGAAATGTTCAGACCTCTTGTGTTTACTGAATGGCAATGGACAGAAAAGCTCCCTATTTGAAAGCATACTTCCTTTAAATATCAGTGATGAGCTAATTAGAGAACTATTTCCATTTTGGAAAGCTTAATTGTAAGATCATCAGTGCCAATCTGTAAGAGAATTAAATTAGGAGAAATTTAGGAGAATAAACGCCGCTCTCCCTACTCACACCTTCGTAAGAATTTAGCTTGGCAGTATAAAAAATGTCAGTGTCCTAAGACTGATTCTTTATGAAGAAAATACAGAGCATCTTCTCTGCTGCTATTTGATGTGGGTCTTTTTTCTTTCTACTGATTTTCCGTCTTAAATTTCCTGCACACATGCAGGCTCTAGGATTTGTCCTGTTGGTTGACTATCATGCGTGACAAGAAAAGCACAGAAATCCAAAGCTTAGTATTATCTGGGTAATAGTCACATCTTAATCCAATATAAAGAATGAAAGCAATAATAATAATAATAATAATAATAATAATAATAATAATAAAAGAGACAGCACTTGAGGTAGCTGCTGTAATTCTCATAACCACCTCAAAGGGTAAATACCTGTACAAATAAGTTATTTTTGAAAAAACAAACTAGAAAACAAGTACATTAATTAGTAATAACTGACTTGAGGAAAGTTAATTCATTGTACAAGGGAAACAAATAAAAATGACTAAACTTGGTTGAGTTGCTACTCATGCATGCATATAGAAATAGCTAAATTTTCAGAACTGCTCAGTGCCTCCCACTGTGTTGATAGCAGCTGCTGAGCACTTTGCAAACACTGGCTCGCAAGTCTATGGAAGACAGTAACTATTTTTTTTTATAAGGAGACATGCTGGCTTAGCAGAAAATGATTTACTTAAAATCACTAGAAAAAGTAATAAGAGAGCAATGTGAAATACTCTTTAATAACAGGACCCTACGTAGAACTGTTTATTCTTGTTCCAAGTATTCTTTAGCAAAACTTAAAAGTTAATAAAAAAAGGAGTGTGAAGTTGTAGAAGCTGCTTTAACACACTTCACCTTGATATTTTAACAAAGCTACAAAAACAGTGTGAGAGTGATCCGTATCAACTAACATGACAGTCACTGCAGAGAAGACTTTTCATAGTGCAACTGTTTAGCAGCAGGGTATGAAACTTCCAGCAAGGAGCAGATTGCAAGCAGAATTTCAAATAACTTAAATCAATGGACCTGTTAACAGGATTAACATAGTTAGAAATGTACAGCATCTCAACACTGACCTTCAGATTAGGACAGACACACATAACCCATTTGAAAATTGACTTTATTAATTTTTTGTGTTGCTACCAGTAAAATTGGTATGTAGACATTATGTAGGTTCACATATTGGCCCCTGCCAATGCCTCCTGAGGACTTCCATTAGTAGCTTTGTGTGTAAAAACCTGGCATTAAGTACCAAGACTGTACTTGGCAACTCTTTAAAAGAGATACCAGTATGCAGTCATTGGACTATCATGAAGAAAATTTTCTTGTGTATGAAGTTTCAGCGTCCCCACAACCTCTTCATCCCTTGTTCGCTCAATGAGTGTTTTCAGACAAGACACTCTCTACCCACCTCCCACCCACTATACATGTTACAGGGCACCCATAGGGCAACACTGCAGCCCCACAACATGTATAGTGGGTAGGAGGTGGGTAGAGAGTGTTTCATCTGAAAATGCCCAATGAAAGAATGAACTCTTCACCCAACAATAATGGATTGTAATCACTTTCTTTGTCAGAGGATGACTGCAGGGAACTAGCAGTTACTTCTTGCAGTTTGACTCCAAGACTCCCAATCTGGCCTATGTCAGTTTTGGGGTCAAAACAAGAGAGAGGCAACAACTGTACTGAGAACTCTTTTTGGGTGTTGATCAATGCTGGTTTTTGGACAGCCAGAAACGTCACTGAAGAAAAAAAACTAGATGCTCCTTCATCCCCAAGAATGAACCTTTACAGCATTTCCAACTGTTTGCCTAGATCAAGGAGATTTGGTACGAAAGTTCTCATATTCTAAGTGGAAACAGAGAATGCTAGTCACAGAGCTCCAGGCCTCGACTTTTAAAGTTACTTTTAAAATGATACATTGGCTTTACCTTTCAGCTTCGGGATGCTTTTGTTTCAGCATGTAGGGTTGGCATAACTTTTTGGGGGAGGTTTTTCATGTATGAAGTAGGAATGAGTTCTAATTGAACGAGCAAAGGGAAATATTTTATACTTTCTGGCATCCATCCTACATTTGCCATGGCATAGAGAGGATTTTATGATTAAGTACCACGCTTCTGATAGACAAACAAAACTAAAACTAAACAATTAACTAGCTAACAGAGAACTGAGAACTGACTAATATTAATTTCTTTTTCTTGTACGTGAGTAGAAGCTGTTCCAGTTGTCAGCTGTGGTCAAAAGGAGCTACTGGGTCTGGCTCCTCTACTTTCGTGAGACTGCAGGAGGGCAAGAGGGTGGGGTAGGAGCTTTGAGTTTCCAGAACACTCTGGAAGCATACCAACAACTACTTTTAGAGTAACAAAGCTATCTGGATTGCTAAGGGCATCATGTGATCCCATAAGTGAAAATCACGGAGTCACCTGAAGAAGAGCAGTCTAATACACTTAAAATTAGAAATTTTATCACAATTAAAAAAGAGAACTAGCAATAAATTGTACTGAATAATTACCTTGATCTCTGAGTTTCAAAAATTTTGACAAGTCCATTTATTGACCTGGAATAGGTGGGGAAACATAATAAAAGCATAGAATTCCTGAGCAATAATCCCAACCAAGTTTCTCTCACAATGCAGAGCCATTCAAGCAGGCTCCAATTTTATTGCTCTCCCAGCTCCTTGAAGCACTGTCAGAAGAGATCCACAAGAAACAACAGCAGGGAAATATAGCTGTACGGTGACAGAACATTCAAGCGATATTTCCTCCTTCTAGGAGGCATTTTACATTCATAAAACATTATTAAAGTTGTGAAGTGGAAGGAAACCTTTTCTGAACTAGGAGTCCCACTCACTGCTCCACCCCAGTATTCTGGGTTTCATAGTATCTTGGTGACAGTATCGGACATGGTTATCTATATCTACAGTAATTAATCTAAGCCAGACGTGGAGAACCTGCGGGCCAAATCCAGCTCACGGCTGTTTATTTTTTTTATATGGCCCCTTTCTACTTCCTGAATCTGGCTCATGGATCAAGCCCCTACCCTCAAGCTCTGAAAGGAGGAACTAAGGTAAGGGATCAGAGAGGAGGACTTCAACACAGGGGATGAATCCATGGCATGGATGAAGGATTTGGATCATCTTCCTTCCTTCCTGCATCTTGAACACTCCCCTTAACCACCCTTGTCTCCAACTCCTGTCTGGCCAACAGAGCTTGCACTAATTTTCAAAGTGGCCTGTGGGAAGGAAAAGGTTCCCCACTCCTGGTCTAGGACATGCTATTAGCTTATTCAAAAACAAATAGTTACTGAGCACCTCCACCACATCTTGTGCATTATGCTCCCCAGAATACACAACATTTTTTTTTTCTTTACAGGATTGTTTAAGGACTGACTAAATATGTAAAAGACTTGAGAAGTTAAGGGTTATGCAGATGGAGAACCCTGCTCATCATAGGAGAAATACCAATGCCTTCAAATCGGGCTGGTCACTCTCTCCCCCTTGAGCCAACACATTTTGTCACAGTAATCATGCAATCTACCAGACATAAGAAGCTAAGTCAATATTCAAACAAAACCCCGTCAGCCAACATAACTTATTCATGTCATCAGTTTCTTACTTGACAGCCGTTCTTATTTTATTCAGTTCTTCTTCTGAAACCAAATCTGTTTTATTGATGATTATAAGATCAGCAAGTGCTACCTGCCTACAAACAAAAGAATAAAAGGCTTAAAATGTGTACTATCATTTTCTACAATACTTTCTTCCCATCCCCCTCAAACCCAGTTCAGTTTCATACAATTTATATGCGGAATTATGATATCCCATTTAAAATTTCACAGAAAGGTTTACTTTAAGTAATTAAGTATCATAATGCCAGCAACCAAGTCTGCTCTGAATTAGAAAAAGCTACAAAAGCACTTATAGTTAGGGCTACAAATGTGTCATGGAAATTTTCTTAAAAGTCATGAGTTGGTCATGGCAGGAATGAGAAAAAGTCACAGAAAACTCATGGGTAATTAAAAAAAAACAACTTTTATTCAATATTGTATTTTGTAACACCCCCCCTCCGATTGTAAACCCAGGGATTAGATTGTAACCCTCCAGCACAGAACATAACCCACCCAGCACGTAATGGAAGGAGGAAAACACCCGCTACCCCTTAGATTGTAAACCGAGAGTTTGTAAATCCGTTTGAAAGCCCCAGGCTTAGATTTAAGCCCAAGCAGGGGATAAAGGCAGAGGAAATGCCATCTTCTCCGGTGTGCTTCTTGAAGCTCTTACAATGGTAACATTCTCTGCCTCTGATCCTGCCGCCACACCATGCCATGCCATGCTGTCACTTGACCATGCCTAAAGCTCCACCCTCCATAAGAAACAACACTGAGGAGGGGTTTGGAGCTCCAGAGAGAGGCCGTGGCTTTACCCGGTGGCACCCAGTTCACCCGCTTCTTGCCATACAGCCACGTCTCCACAGCCAGAGAGGGGTTTGGAGATCCAGGGAGACACCATGGATCTTCTTAGCACCATTGAGCGTGCTCTTCTTACCAGCTTCCTGCCGGCTCTGCTCTTCAGTTTGGGGGAAATCTCAAAAAACTTGGGAAAATCACGGCACTCATGGAGGGAGGTAAAAGTCACTAAAAACATGACTTTTGTCATGACCGTGACAAATTCTTAGCCCTACTTATAGGACCCTACAGTGACTTCTCTCTCCAATGCACAAAGCCCTGCAGAGGGATTTGAGGAGTTTTCCATTTTTATAGGTTGCAAGCGACAGACCACTTACTCTGGAATAAGTGGTTTGTGGCTTGCAGACATAGTTTTCTTGGAGTAGTTGGGTGTTTTTTTGGTGGTTGTTGTTTTTTGTAAAATTACTTCATTAGAGTAAACTTGTTATAAGCTTTTTTAAAATACAAAACCGGAAAGCAAGTCCTTTCCCCAAACATTGTACTTTCAAATTCTTCAGCATTTTTCTTTCTGTAAGCCAATCCATATTAGCTTCTCACTTCAAAAGGTGTTTTCAGACAAGATGCTACCCTGCATGGCCACCCATGAGCCCCTCATCCGACCACTCATATGAAGGTGGAGCAGCCAGATGCGTGCTGCCACGAGCCACTGAGTGCCCACATGCTAGGAAATGCAGAGTGCACCGTGCGGGTCAAGCCAAATAGTTCCATGGTAATGGGTGGCCACGTGCCCCCTGCTCATATGAATAGCAGTGACCAGCCACACCAGCAGATAGGTCCGCCACTTCCATAGAGCAGTGGTTTACAACCGCTTTTATGTCGTGGAGCCCCAAAAACCTTTCGAATGGAGGCGTAGACCCCTTTGGAAATCTATTGTGAGTGTGTAGCCAGGGCTTGTCACTGTCAGCTCATAGGAACTGTGGGAGGGGGAAGTGGCCTTTGCAAGTCGCAAGCCCTGGCCAGGAGTGCTGGGGGCCCAGGTTCCCCAGAGCTCATGGCTGAGACAGGTCACTTGCAAAGGCCAGCCCCATGCACTCCCTCCCCCACCTCTACATGCCTATCAGCTGACAGTGACTAGGATGTCCCGGGATGTCCCCTCCACCCAGCCACTGTTACCAGGGCAACACACAGCATTATTTGCAAGCCCCTTGCATGGGAGAGGGCTCTACCAGGGTACTGGAGGGAGGAAGGGGAATGGCTGCTTGTGTGATGTGTTTCTGGGGCATGTCCGTGGCAGGAGGAATGTGTGGCGGCTGCCTCCATATCCATGGTTGCCATACTGGGCACTGCAGAGAGCCACGTGGTGGCCACAGATGTCCCCCTTCCACAGTTGACACCCAAACTTCCCACAAGTGCTATCTCTGCTGTGAAACAGTCGCTATCATTTGACCACCCTGCTGCCAATCAAGTTCTTGAATGGTTAAATTAGGAACAACTTGCGTATGCTAGCAGTCTCACTATTACTAGAACCATATTGAGGGGTAAACATGAAGAAAAAAGTAACTGTAGAGAAAGCCATCTATGGCAGCGGTCACTGGAATGCAGAGGATAATATAGCTTATTTTGCTTTCAGTTATATGCTCTAAGTGAAGTCTAAAGGGGCCTGTGCATCACTTAAGACTCTCAAAGTCCAAACTAACACCACAGATATGTCAAGTATTTTAAAAAGAGCTATTGCTCTTCTGTCCAATGTTTTACTTACTACTGGCCTTATAAGCAACATCTATTCTTGTAACTAAGAGAAAGAGAAAATGTTTCTCCATTTTGCTGATAGCACTTTGACCATAATAAAAAAATGTATGTGTACCATCTCCCTCATTTTCCATAAAAATAAAAAATTTGGATTATATAAATCTTTAGAACCTGGAAAAGAGGGGGGGGGGGGGATCAATCTATCAAATTTATTTACAGCATCCACCAGACATAGGAAAGAAATCAGGAACAGCTGTAACTCTTGAAAAAAACTCTTTCAAGTCAAATTTTACAAACAGACTAGTTCTTAAGCCAACGGTGTCTCTTTCAATGCCCTTTTCACACGAACTCGAATACTGATAAAATGGGTTACATCTTATACATGTTGCAGGGCTGCAGGTGTGCTCCATGGGTGCCCTGTAACATGAATAATAAAATGTAACACCCATTTTATCAGTGTTAAGAGTATCTTTGAAAAGGGCCAAAGTGGCAGCATACCTGTAGCCTTGTGAAGGTCTTCAGTTCTGGGTTGAATTTAATCCCAACAAACGTAATGAAATTACTGATAGTTTACATAAATACTTTATATACACATACCTAGTTGCTTCATTGGTAAGACCGTCTGTTTTCTCTTCCCTCAATTGCTGGACAAAGATAAAAACACAAATATTACATGTGGAATGTTTAAGTGACCAAAAAAAATCATTTATCTGCATCACAAGATAGTTTTAGGTACATTATTCCATAAAACAACTGGGGGCATCATATAGCTATTTTACTATTCCCTTGGACCTTCTTTTCCCACTTTAAATACATTTATAATTATTTATTTTATTATTATTTTTTAAAGCAGATTTAAGCCTTTATGTGGGATAAGGGCATATATTATATCCATCCTTACAGAAGCTTGAAACTATCAACTTTTTTTCTTTTTTAAAGGAAAAATCTTTTTTAAAATTGCTGTAGCATTGTTTGAGAGTGTAGAGCTCTTACTTTTGCTTATCCTGGAGACAGAGCAATCACCTTCAAGTCCAGGATGTGTGTTAACTTATGGAAAAAAAAGGTCTTTTCAAACCACAAAGCTAGATTACAGACTCATACTTTTTGCAATTAATCTAATGTGGAGGTTACATAGGAATCTATCCCTCCAATATGGGCTGCTTACCCAATTTTGATTCTCAGAAACAAATTCTATCTATAGAACATTTCCCTATATCTACAAGTATCCTAGTAAATGCATCGTTTCTGTTGTATGATTACTCAAGAGATTTGGGGATCACAAGAACGGAAGCCTGATCAGATTTGTGGTCATAGAGGATTAGGTTTATTCTTTTATTTGCGCTCTCAAATGAGCCACTGGGTGAACTACCATCGACTATATTGTTTTAACATTGATTTGGTTCAAGATACTGGTCGTTAAAGTGGAAATCAATTTGCTGAAAAGTATGTGAATTTAAAAAGCAGGAAACAATTCTTTCAAATAGGTTATTTATAGGTTTAACACCACTTGGTCCTGTAAAACCCCCAATGCATAATGCTGGTCTATTTATTTTCCTGACTTTTTCTGTCAAAACTGTTTTCAGACTGAATTGTTTAAAGAGCTTGTGCAATAACAAGAGATCTTAGAAAGAAACCTCTCTTTTGACCTTTTCCCTGTAACTCTCCGCTCATTGATTCTATTGCATTAAATGCTGTCAGATTCGTAGCGGTGAAAAGAACAATGTCAGTGGCCTGGGTGTCAGGTTCTGAAAGTAGAGAACTGTCATTTCAAGCTGTCCAATCGTTTGCCTATGATTAAAAAATGAATATTTCAGATTGCTGGGTGACAATCCCATTAGAGTGATAGCCCATGATATCAATTACCACTTCAGTTTCAATTTGGCTGGCTGGCCACAGGGCACCACTTCTCAGCTTTACTTGTGATGGGTTGGGTCCGTGAAGCATGACACCCTTAAATTGCTGCCTATTATCCCAGTGTCATTACTTGTATTGCTTTCAGCATTCTTTGAATCGCAAGCAGCTGGGGAGGTCAAGCTTTGAAACCAGAGGAATTGGACAAGTTAGCAAATTCTTTATACAAAGAAAAAGTTATTTATCTGGCGTGTGACAGAGAAAATTTAAAGTTTCTATTATCCTGACAGCATGTCAGTTTTGTGCAGGTTTATTGATTTAATAATGTAAGAAGTTTTGTCAAGCTGGTAGAGATGTTAAATGTTTACCATCTATTTATTATTTCAAACATTTTTGTTCTTAACGTTGGCACTATGATATTATAGTCACCAAGCGTATAAACATCACTTAAACCCCAAAATTGAACAATTACTTTATTGTAATTGTAATACAACTACAAAATGTTTTCTGGGCCACCATATTAGAGTTGCTGCTAATGCTACAGCTCTCAGAATGACGTATGGTAGCGCAGAGAAAAGCAAAGAACAACTTCTTAAACAGCTGGCATCAAGAGACAACACCTTATACATGAGTTCAAGAAGAATGAAGTTTTTGGTTCTTATACTCACTCTGCTAATACCTGTTACATGACTTTGGGCAAATCACTTATTTTCTTTCTGCTCTGGCCTGGTTTACATGAAACACTTGCTATTGAGCAACTTGCTTAGTAACAATCATTGTAGACCCTTCTTTCTCATAGCATGTACCAAAGCACATTTTTCCTCTTGTGTTGCTGTGCAAGTTCATGGTTTTGGCTTACTGCATTGGATGATCAACGATCGCTATGTCTGCATAGTGTCAATGCAGGGGTCAGTTTGTGATTGTGTCTGGTTGGTGCCCCGCATTAGGAGAGAGAAAAGAAATACACACATGGTGCTATAAATGCCTCTTCCATGCCCCATTGCGGCCCCTGACATCGGCTGGGAACACCTCCCTGTGGGTACTGTCCATTAGCCTTGTCTGTACAACAAGAGCTTGCAGGGAGGCGTGCTCGGTTGCTACCCCCGGTGCTATCGAACTCTCTTCCTCCAGAAGTTTGTTTGAGCCCAGGTCTGAACGTCTTTTGAAGGTGATGCAAGACTTTTTGTTTGAAAAGGCACTTGGTGAGTGAAGATAAGGAATTGGGATGGGGGGGTTGGCTGTGGGGAATGGGGAGGTGGTATTTGGGTGAGTCTAGTGGGGGGCTTATGGGGTTTTATGTATTAGTTTTTAATGTTTTTAGGATTTGTGAGCCAGCCTGAGACTCTCCAAAGGGTAGCATATAAAATGTAAATACATAAATAAAGTGGGCAGGAGTAGACTGCCACACAAGCAATCCTCCCAAATCTTTGGAAAGAGGGACTCAGCTCTTGGGTGTAGGAATGCTGATCTGGGAGAAAGCACAGTAGTGGCATCCCACTCCAGAAGCATCTGATCCAGGTTCTGCACCTCTGTCCTATGAAAACCCAGGACAAGGAGTTTCTTTGCTACTTTGAAACCTTTAAAGAATGGCTGGCTGGATGAACAAGCTATCATGGTTGACCATTTGCTCTGGGTTTGAAGAATAATTTGGCCCGTTTGCAACTACTGTTCAATTGTTTCCTCATCTACTCGTTCTTCATAATGTAATTCCTACAAATGTCAGATGAGGGGGTAACAATGTTCCTGTTATAGAACATAAGAAGTGCCATACTGGGTCAGACCAATGGTCCATCTAGCCCAGCATCCTGCCTCCGACAATGGCCAATCATGGTGGCTTGGGAGAAGCACCCAACGGGTCACAATGGGGAAAACAACTCCCTGTTGTTTTCCCCCAGCTCTCATCACATTCCCTGATCCTGTCTGGCTAATGAACCTATCTTCCAGAAACATGTCCAAACCTATTTTAAACTCAGCTATAGTACTGGCCCTTACCACAGTCTCTGGCAGTAGATTCCATAACCCAATTATACATTGAGTGAAAAAATATTTTCTTTTATTTGTTTTAAACTTGCCAGCCATGAGTTTCATGGAGTGTCCCCGAGTTCTAGCACTAGATGAGAGGGTAAATAACTGCTCCTTGTTTATTAGTTCCACACCACTCATGATTTTATAGCTCAGGAACTTGTCTACTTAACAGTAGGGAGAGAGCAATTATTGCACTCCTTTATGTCCATGAAGCCCCCTCAAGTCCTTTATTCTCTGGCAGCACTGGTCCATGTCTCTATGATACACATGCTGGGTCATTTTTTGGGAAATCTTCCAGAAAATTCATGTTTCTGTAACTCCATTCTATATCCAACTGCATTTTCTCATTCACACTCTAGGCCACCCCAGGCAGAAGCCTGCTGGCTTTCCTGTTCAGGATACTTCATGACTCTGGAAAGCAATGAAGGGAAAAGGGTTTCCAAATATAGCAAATGAGGCTAATAACCACTGGCAGTCAGCTACTACAAAGCATTCTGAGTAGGCAGACTTTCAAAACAGGCATGCTACTTTTAAGTCTGGGAGGGTCTTCTAGGTGCACTCAGTACTCCATAGGAGACTGGGGGAGGGGGAAAGGAGCCTGGGAATTCCCCCTCCTAGAGATGTGGGGAAATGGAACTTCCGGGAAGGCCACATACTGGAAGTACACAAGCATGGTCAACTGCACATTGCCCTGTGGGCAGGAGGGGCGGGATATAAATTTTATATAAATAATAATAATTTTTTTAAATGCCGAGAAATTGCTCCTCTCCCAGCAGATGTGTGTCTAGGACCCATGTTTGCACGTGCACATACTGAAAAACATGCACATTTAATGACACAAATGGGGGAACAACAGTGTGTGGCACTGCCCTTACTTAGCAACTATCGTGCTACATGTTTCCTTGAACATGTAAAAATTTAACACCAACAATAAATAGGTGGGCATTTTAACGACCTGATCTAAAGGTTATGTAATATGAGGCCTCAATGTAAGTTATGCAGTTTCAATATATATATTTACCCAATCTAATATATTATATATTTCATAATTAGTATGAAAGTTTAATCCCAAAGCAAAATATGAGCAATACCACCACGTATCTGCTTGCTGACCGTGGTTCAGATGTATTAGAATTTTACCTGCAAACCATACTTTGCATCAATAACAGATACGATACCTGGAAAAAAAAAAGAAAGAAAGTGTGTAAAAAAGAATAAACTTAAATGTACTCCTTTGAAAGTGAACTGAAAACAGTATGCTAGCTTCTTGAATGGTTACAGAGGTAGCAGTTCCATTTCTAACTGCTAAGGCATACATTTTATTCCAATCCTGCTCTACTTGCTTATAGCTTTTCAAAACATACACGTATCTGGCTCAAATTTTATGTTTGTTTCCTATCTCATTCCTTCTTACATGCCAATAGCTGTGGGATCAGAAGAGAGGATTTTCAAAGTCAAAAACGAGCACCTGGACTCCTGAAGCCACATACTCCATTGATTTTAAAAGGGCTCTAATAATCTATGGCTGCATTCACACCTGATGAGGTGCGGCGGTGGCGAGACCCACGAGGAAAGACGCGACAGCAGGGAGGAGCCCGATGGCAGAAGAAGAGCTGGTGCGAGCGGGGATCTGCCGCGGCTTCCTTCACTCATGTCAGGGCGCAAAATCCTGCCTTGACATGCACGAGGGAAGTCGCGGCAGATACTCGTTCGCACAGGCTCTTCTTCTGCCATCGGGCTCCTCCCCGCTACCGCATCTTTGCTCTGCCACCACTGCAGGTGTGAATGCCTTGGGTACTAAACTTCCACTGACAATTAATGGAAGCTAGGAATCCATGCATTATTTTCAGCTTTGAAAATCTTCGCCCGATTGCTAAGGAATGCGCAAATAGGAAAGCTGTATCTCTTGCTTCCCACACCAAACAGGGACTCTGCTTGGTGAGAAGTAGGGACAGGAGTTGTGGTGTTAACATGGGAGCACTAGGTAAAAGAATTTCATATTTTTGACCGTTTGGCGCCATGGTTCATGACCATTCCAATAACCTCTGGAAGGAAGCCCCAGCTTCCCAGGCCTTTCATCAAAAAAGCTATCTTCCAACACCCTTGGATTTTCCACTGTATTCAGTGGGAAACCAGAGGAGAGAGCAGAAGATTGGTAATGGGTTTTTGGAAACAAATGTTTCTAACCCAACTGGACATTTCTCAGACTGTCAAAAATAAGTCTCTCTTTAAAAATGGGAGGGGGGGGGGAAGAAAGAAGTGAAACAAACAAGTTGAACCCACTGCCACCACTGTGGAGAGCATCTGGAGATGGAGAACATACACAAATCTAAGTTGCCTCTGTAAGTTGACATTACTTTTTTCCACTGCAAAAAGAGATAGGAGGGACAGACAAGAAGAGCGAAAAAGGAGGGGTGAGGGAGGGGAAGGAGTTGAGTAGGAAGGGAGAAAGAGGAATTCATGAGTGACTGGCAAGGTTTGGAATTTTCTACTGGCTCCAAATTCAAAATCTTCCTAGATGAAGAGAACTATGGAATAAATTTTAGTCATGCAATTTATATCTACACACTCTCTACCAACGTAACAAGGGAAATTTTTCTCACTATTACACGACTTAAGTCATGCCACTGTAGGAACGTGAAATTAATTTAAGATGTGCTCATATTTTCATCTTGAGAATAGTTTCTTAAGATAAGGAAGAGAAAAATAGTATCTACAAAATTCAGTCATCACTAGCTCCTTGAAACTATGGAACTTTGCAAGTCTGCAACAATCCACTAATAACATTTTAGAGGATTAAATATTTCATTTAAAAATGAATATATAATATAGTAGATACACCAAATTAGAAAGCAGATAACATAAGCTCTTTTTACACGAGACACTTCCACGCATGTACACCCATCATCCATGCAGGGGAGCATCCCATGTAAACATGGAGGTGCATGGGTACGCACTCCTGTGATCCACGCATCCCCACCCCACCCCCACGCATGGAGCAACTGGCAAAAATGCAGGTTGCTCTGTGCATGGGGATAGGTGGGGGGATGGGTGTGCGCCCATCTGCACCCGCCCCCCTAAGCTGTACCCACAGCAGCGTGCACGCGGACCACCACCAGCAGCAGTCTGTGTACAAATGGCCATAGATACTACCAAGTTAGTTTTCACCAATACCTCTGCAATCAAATCCACTGCTAGTTCTTAAAAAGAAGCTGTTGTATAGGCCACATTAAAGGGGAAAGAAACAAGTTTGAGAAAAGACAAATAAAAATGGTGTTCCTTACCATCAAGATATATGTCGCTTCCTAACTCAGCATCAACCCAAAACATGGAGGCAACAGCACCTGACAAGCAAGACATTTTATCGTAAGACAGATGATACACTAGAAAAAGATTTGGTACAAAATGACGATGTTGCAAGACCCAATCACTGATGATAAACATCTGATTTGTTTATATTTCAACACCTTGATTTTTAAAAATAGAGACACCCCTTACACAATCTCCACTACATACACACCTGACTCAATGGTCTCTATACCACCATGCCATCATCGTTCAATTCCAAGCTGCTTATAGCTTTTTCTTTTATTCTCCATTACATTAAAACTACTTCAAAGTCACAAACAATCTTTTTTTTAAACACACCTGTATTCATCAGTACACTTTCTGTACTCATCTCTCCTTTAGGATACTATCACCTCCTTCTCTATCTCTGGGTGTTTTCAGATGTGACGGCAGCATGGTTTAACATGCTTTAGCTAGTTCCATGAGGAAAATAGGAAAGAGTATAAGCACTGGCAAATTAAATGTAAAACGTTAATAAGGCAGCCCAAGAGATGTGCCGCCGTCTCATTGAAATGCGTCCACCAGATGTTTTCCCGGACTGGCTCCTGACCGTGGTAGGGCACCCACGCAGGTGGAGTGCGTGGGGAGGGATTCTAATGGGCAACTCCCAGTGGGACTACCATGGCCACAGAGGTAGCCACCACACACTTCGCCTGCATGGGGGAGAAGGGGAAAGTGCGTTGGGCTGGCCTTTACAAGTGACATGTCCCCAACACAACCCGGGCTCCCTAGTGCTCCTGGCCAGTTCTTGTGACTTGCAAAGCCCACTTCCCCCACCCACAGTGGTGAGTGGTGGAGCCATTTGCTGGCATGCCTGGCTGCCACTGTTCGTATGGGCAGGGGCTCTGCAGCCACACATTGCCATGCATCTATGTGGCCTTCCCCGCACAGAGCACTCTGGCATTTCCTGCCAGTGCTTCGTGTGTAGCCACGAGTGGGTGCGCCGTGGTTCACGGGAGCATGCATCCAACCGTTCCACCTTCAGATGGGAATTGAAATCTGTGGTTTCTGGGTGACCCTGCAGGATAGCATCTTGTTCGAAAACATCCAAAAGCAGGAGTTAATCCAGTTTATTTATTTTGTTTTTTGTCATACTATGCTCCTGCTATGGTTTATGTATCTCGGGGCTGCTAACAACATCATAAAAACAAATAATATCAACAAATATAAAACATTAAAATAACCTAAACAAGAAAAAGCTCCCACCCTAATTCAAACCACCCATCACCTGTCTCCCTCAGCAAAGGCCTGGCAGAACAGCAAGGTCTTACACTGTCTACAGAAAGAGGGGAGACCTAAGACAAGGCAGACCTCCAACAGGAGGAAGTTCCACAGCTGCGGAGCAGCCACCGAGAACACCTTCCTCATGGTCAACACCCAGGAAACCCGGGGGCCCTCAAGGAGGGCGCCCCCAGCCGACCGCAGAGGCCGATCCAGGATCCGGCGGGTGAGGCGGTCTTGCAGATAAGTGGAGCCCAGGCCGTTCAGGGCTTTAAAAGGTCAAAGGCAACACCCTGAATTGGGCCCAGAAGACTATTGGCAGTCAGTGCAAAGAGCGGAGCACCGGAATAATGTGCTCGCGACGACTCGTCCCCATAAGGAGATGGGCCACCACATTCTGCACCAACTGCAGTCTCCGAACTGTCATCAAGGGTAGCCCCACGTAGAATGC
Organism: Sphenodon punctatus; assembly: GCA_003113815.1. Classification (NCBI taxonomy): domain Eukaryota; kingdom Metazoa; phylum Chordata; class Lepidosauria; order Sphenodontia; family Sphenodontidae; genus Sphenodon; species Sphenodon punctatus. Next base: position 1,118,596 of record QEPC01009656.1, on the reverse strand, counting down.
GTTACAGTAGTCCAATCTCGAGGTAATAAAAGCATGGATGATCATGGCAAGGTCTGAGTCAGAGACATACGGCTTAAGCCGTCGTGCCAGATGTATTTGGCCAAAAATGCCCTTCGCCACAGCTGCCACCTGGGCATCCAGGCAAAGCTGCGGGTCTAGGAGCACCCCCAGATTACAGACCTGAGATACCAGGGGAGGATGGACCCCATCAATGATGGGGGCCATCACTCCCCCAGCTTTCCCCACAACCATCAGCTCAGTCTTGTTGGGATTCAGCTTCAGGTGGCTTGCCCTCATCAGTACCCCCACAGCTGACAAACACTGGGTAAGCACAGAGACTGCTGGGCCTGAGTGATGAAAAAAAGAGAGATACAGTTGGGTGTCATCAGCATATTGACGACACCTTACACCAAACCCTCTGACAACCTCCCCCAAAAGCTGCATGTACACATTGAACGAGACGGGATAAGATGGAACCTTGCGGGACGCCACACGTGAGGCCCCGGGGAAAAGATGAACGATCACCCAGGACCACATGTTGAGTTCTCCCAGCCAGGAAGGAGCAGCACCATTTAAGGACAGTCCCACCCACTCCAGCTCAGTCCCACAACCGAGTCACTAGCAACTCAAGATCAACGGTATCAAATGCAGCCAAGAGATCCAATAGGATTAACAGGGTCAAATGACCGTGGTCCAGTTCCCGGGAGAGGTCATCCACCAAGGCCACAAGCGCAGTCTCAGTGCCATAACCCAGACGAAAGCCAGACTGCAAGGGATCTAGAAAACTGATTAGATCTAGATGCTCCCAAAGCTGACAAGCCACCACCTGCTCAATAACCTTCCCTAAAAAGCCAGACTGACCAGCCCCCTCCCCACCTGGAAAAGCTCAGCTGGACGAGATTTAGCGGATGCAATGAGGGCAGCAAAGAAAGCCTTCTTTGTTGCCCGCACTGCCACGGCATAGGTACGTAACCAGACTCTGTGTCACTATCGGTCAACTTCAGTACAAGAATGACGCCACCTTCGCTCTAACCACAGCCCTTCTCATTTCATCCACCACAGATCCTCCGTATAGCACAAGGACCTGCATTGTCAGCAATTTGGAAGCAGACCTCTAGGAGCCGTACATTCGATGGCCTCCGTCAGCACAGAATTCCAGAAGGTCACGAGGTCATCGAGTGAACAGTCATCAAAATCAGAGGGAATATCCCCCAGGCCATTCCGGAACCTCTCTGGTTCCATATGTCTCCGGGGGCAAACCAACCAGACCGACTCTACAACCTCCAGGGACCGACGTGTGCCAGGATACCGGCCTCGAGGAGATAATGATCTGTCTGTGACAAGGGCACTGCTGAAACCTCCCCCACTAACAGATCCCCAACCTCAAAGCTTGTGCAAAATCTCATGTCCAGGATATTATATGTCCTCCAACATGTGTAGGGCCAACAACTATCTGAGACAGGCCTGTGGTTGCCATGGCGGCCATGAACTCACACTCCACCCCTCCAAGACTGGCGTTGGCATGGATATTGAAATCCCCCAGGACCACCTTAGGGGAAGCTACATTAGAAGTTTGCCTTGGTTTTAACTACAGCTATTTTAAAGTTGAATTAAAATTGTGTGATTTTCCAGTGAGGACAAAACATGAGGAACAAAGTCCCAAGGCTTTGATTACTTAAAGGAGAGCTGCATTCATTCTTACTCACACCAGCACTACAAAAGGTCACAGAATAAGATTTGCCCCCTCATTTCTAAGTTACAGTTGGCAGTATGTCTGAGCAAGGGTCAGCTGTCTTTGACGACAATGAACTAGTACCTAACCTGCTCTTATGGTTTATTAAGCAGCAAGCTTTCAAGGTGCTTAGTGTTAAAATTACTATTAAATCTTTTCCTATGTTATTTTAGTGAACTGAGACAGCAACCACTGAAGTTTTCCCACAAACTCTAGAATCTTGGTGCTTAAGAGAGAAACATTGTTGCAGTAACGACAAATAAAAAAATTAAAGTACTGTCTGATTACATGGAGCACTGGTTTTCATTACGATGTCTTTAATCCTTCGTATAAGAGAAGAGCTGGCAACTTCCTGACTAAATCCCAAGTAGGGTATTTTTTAACATTCTTTTTATTTAAGTTTATTTAAGTTTTCCTACCATATTTTATGCTGCATACATTGTTCTTTGTATTCCTCCAAGGCACATCCACACAACACTGCAATGACTACTCTGCTATAGGATTTCTACTTAAGAGAAAGTATTTCAATAATAGATAAAATTATAAGTCCAAATCACTGGGTGAAAACAGACATGACGCTAACCACCCTTTAACCACCCTTGGTGGTTATTTATGCATGTTGCAGGGCTGCATAGGGCACCAATACAGCCCTGCAACACACATAAATAACCACCAAGGGTGGTTAGCGTCATGTCTGTTTTCACCCACTGACTTCTGTAGTCATTTACACCTTTATGACAAGCATAAATGGTGAGAATGGAACATTCTGACTTGGAAGCAGTGACCTCAGTCTCGAGAATATAAACAAGAATCAGGAGAATCAAGCCTTCATTCTGCAACCCTCCAAGATGAAAACTGCTATTTAATTGGAAGGCATGATCTACATTTCCTTCAAGAAAGAATACAGTGTTTTTTTATTAGTATTAAATCTCTCTCTAAATAAACAATCCTGAAAAGCTGTACAGTAAGGTGGCTATAGAACTATAATACAATTTCTGCCTCTGCAATAACTATTAACTACTCTTTTATTATCATCTTCCATTCATTACAGAAAATCTCAAAAGAAAAAGAAAAAAAAAAGAAGAAAAAAAAAGAGCCTAAGTCCTGATGGATAAATATGTTCTATACTTATAAATAAAAAGTCATAATTTGTTTTGACATGAACTGATTTAGCATGTATCTATGCCACAACATGAGGAAGAGAAGAAACTGACAGCAATGAAAGTATTTTATTTTTCAAAGGATCACATATCTAGTTAGTGACAGGGCTGTCTAAAAGAATGAAGCACATGGGGAAAAACAATGATAACGGAACTCATTCCAGTGTCTAAAGCCGTCCACCTGAGCTGACGAGATGCGGTCCCCCAAGCATCACTTTGTGTCAGCACTGAAATACCTGTCAGCTGTTTACAGTGATTACTCATGCAAGATATAGCAAGGGCCACAAGACCTAATGGTTTCCTGATATCTATTGATTTTTCCCCAAAAAGCTTAATAGTTTTCCAATTTGACTGAAATGGGATTTTTGTGTAACAGGGGCTGAATCAATGTCCTTTCTTTTACAGAAGATTACTTTACCATGACAATTATTTAGCTTTGAACTGGAGAGTGTCAGTCTCCTAAATGGGATACAAGTGAGTTGTCAATATGAATTTTCTTCACCGTCTTGGCTAAACAACAGGTTTTTAATTAACAAGAAGAAAAGACCATTTTTAGATAGCTTTTCTTAATTTGAATCAACATCTGTGCCCTATTTTTGTTTGTGATATTTTACTACACTCATTGCACCATTTGAATGTTTTACTGCTGGTCTGGAAAAACAAAACTTAACAATATAAATATTATATATTTAGAATATGTATGTGTATGTCTATATATTATATATATAATATTTATGAAATATGAATTCTATAATCTATAAATTCAGTAACATTTAGCTAGGCTACCAACTTGAAATTAAACGCTTCTGTGTTTGCTTCTTTTTTTATTGCACTTTAATGGTTTTATATGTTTCAATATTGTAAGCCGCCCCGGGCTGCTTGGAGCAGGAGGGGCGGGGTATTTAATAATGTTATAAATAAATAAATACCAAAATCCAAGTCCAGCACAACAATGCATAAGTGGACTTGATCCTGGAAGAAAGTACCGAGTCTGTGCTACCAGTTGCAAAGGATCGGTCACTGCAATAAGCTGCCACAGCCACCCCACCCCCCATCACAGTGTCCAACTAAACCATCAAGTCTGTACCCTGTGTCCTTGCCAAATGACAAGCACTAGGGGCAGCTGGATCATATCATAATGCATCCTCTGCCACCCATACCCCTATCCCGACACTCAAGGCACCTCTCCCACTCAACTGTCATCATGACTGCATCTAACAGATGGAAGGAGGGCAAGAATGGCTCCTCTCCATGGGTGCAAAAGGTGGATCAGCAAGTTCTGGTGTCAGCATCCTGCCCAACTTACTGGAGTCTTGGGTTGCACCTTTCCTGAGGGGTCAAGCTGATAGTAATATCAAGACGGTCATTTTTCTGACTATAATTAAATTTATAGTAGCACCTCTTTACTATTTTTTTTTTTGGGGGGGGGGAGGTTTTAAACCAGGGGTGGGGAAACTTTTCCCTCCCAGGGGGCATTCTGAAAATTAGAACACAGCATCTATGGTGTCATTGGCAGGGCTTTGGTTTCATCAATCATGGAATGGGATTTGGAGACGGTAGACTTCTGGGAAAAGATGGACTTCACCTAACCAAAGATGGAAAAAGGATTCTAGGTGATCATCTTGCTAACTATGTAATAAGACCTTAAACTAGGTTTGAAGGGGGCTGTGGACAATGGCAAACAGAACCGTGAACACAATGGTATAATGAATATTTATTTATTTTGACATTTATTATCCCGCCCCCATCCTGCCTCAGGAAGCTCAGGGTGGCTCACAAAAATAAAAACCATAAAACAGACACAAATATAAATACAGACAGATATAAAAACTCAAAAACGAGTATATAATAAAACTGCCCAGAGCAGAGCCAAAGAACACCCAACAGAACAACCACTCTCTCACCGATCTCCCCAGCCAAAAGCCTGGCGGAACAGCCAGGTCTTACACTGTCAATGGAAGGAGGGAAGATCTGGGGACAGACGAACCTCTATCAGGAGGGAGTTCCACAGCCTCGGTGTCGCCACCAAGAACACCCTTCTCCATGGTCACCACCCACGACACTCTGAGAACCCCCAAGAGGGTGCTCCCGGCAGACCGCAGGGGCAGAAACAGGACTCAGGGAGTTAGACGGTCCCACAGGTAAGCAGGGCCCAAACCATGCAGGGTTTTAAAGGTCAGAACCAACACCTTGAATCGGGCCTAGAAGACTATGGGCAGCCAGTGCAATGAACAGAGCACTAATGTGATATGCTCCCGGCACCCCGTCCCTATAAGGAGATGGGCCGCCATGTTCTGCACCAGCTGCAGTCTCCAAACTGTCACCAAGGGTAGCCCCACGTAGAGTGCATTGCAGTAGTCCAGTCTTGAGGTAATGAAGGCATGGATGATAGTGGCCAGGTCAGAGTCTGAAATATATGGCTGAAGCCGCTCCTCGCCACGGCTGCCACCTGATCATTCAGGTGGAGCCGTGAATCGAGGACCACTCCAGGCTCCGAAACGGGGGGGGGGGGGGGGGGGGGGGGGGGGAAGGAGGTGTCGGGAGGAAGAAACCCCCATCAATAATGGGGGTCACCAACTCCACTGCCCCACCCACCAACATCACCTCCATCTTGTCAGGATTCAACTTCAGATGATTTGCCCTCATTCAGTCTCCCACAACTGCCAGACACTGAGTAAGCACTGAGACTGCCGTGCCTGGGTCAGATGAAAAAAAGAGAGGTACAGTTGGGTGTCATCAGAATATTGATGACACCGATCATCATACTCCCTCACGACCTCGCCCAATGGCTGCATGTACAGAACCTTGTGGAATGCCACACGTGAGGTTCCGGGGAGATGAAGAATGGTCCCCTAACACCACACACTGGGTCCTCCCAGTCAGGAAGGAACGCAACCATTCAAGAACAATTCCGCCCACTCCAGTCCAGTCCTGCAAGCAGGCCACCAGCAACTCATGATCAACTGTGTCAAAAGCAGCCGACAGACCTAACAGGATCAGTAAAGCAGAACGACCTGTAGCCAACTCATGGCGAAGGTTGTCGACCAAGGCCGCAAGCACAGTCTCCTTGCCATAACCCAAACAAAAGCCAGACTATGAGAGATCAAGAAAACTGATGCAGTCCAGATGTCCCTGAAGCTGCTGAGCCACCACCCATTCAATAACCTTCCCTGAAAAGAGAAGGTTAGAGACAAGCCGATAGCTGGTGAGGAAGTCAACGTCAAGTGATGGCTTCTTTTTATTATTAAAACATTTATATCCCACCCCTCTTGTCAAAGGCAGCTCAGGGCAGATTACAATGTATAAAAAATATAAATATAAAAATACACAAAACAGAACATAAAGCATCTAAAAAGGAGGGGGGTCAGAGGGAGAAGGAAAAAGGGGGGGGGGAGAGGAGTGAGGGGAAAAGAATACACCCCACCCTTACCAGCTCCCATAAAAATAAAAACCCACTGTCATCCATCTCCCTTGCCAAAGACCTGGTGGAACACTGACATTGAAAAAAGGAGGTCCGGGGGCCAGCCAGGGTCTCTGCTGGGAGCAAGATCCACAGCTTTGACGCGGCCACCGAGAATACCCTCTCAATAGTCGCCCCCCAGGACACCCGGGGGACTTAGAGAAGGGAGCTCCCAGTTGACCGCAGGGGCTGACCCAGAGCACAGGGAGTGAGGCAATCCCACAGATATATGGGGCCGAAAACGTATAGGGTTTTATAGGTAAGAACCAGCACCTTGAGTCGGGCCAGGAATACTATAGGCATCCAGTGCACAGAATGGAGCATCGGTGTAATATGCTCCCGGCAGCCCGTTCCCATAAGGAGAGGTGCAGTCGCATTTTGCACCAGCTGCAGTCTGCGAACTGTCACCATGGGCAGACCCACGCAGAGCAACTTACAATAGTCCAGTCTTCAAGTGATGAAAGCATGGATGATAGTGGCCAGGTCGGAAATATACGTCTGAAACCATCGCACCAGGTGTAATTGGCAGAATGCACTCCTTGCCAGAGTGCCAACCTGGCTGGGCATCTAGATGAAGTTGTATATCAATGAGCATTCCCAGACTCCGAACCTGGGGAAAGAACCCCATCAATGACTGGGGACACCACAACCACCACCTCCCCACTAGCATCACCTCCATCTTCTCAGGATTCAACTTCAGTCAGCTCGCCCTCATCTGGCCCTCAACAGCCGTCAGACATCGTGTAAGCACCGAGACAGCGGGCTCTGTCTCGGATAAGAGACAGAGGTGAGTGTCATCAACATATGGATGACAATGAACTCTAGAGCTCCTCACAACCTCACCCAGTGGCTGCATATACACATTGAAGAGGAGAAGGGACAGAATGGAACCCTGTGGGACTCTACATGAGAGGTCCTGGAGAGATGAAAAATGGTCCCCAAGCACCACTCGCTGAATTCTTCCAGCCAGGAATGAGTGGAACCGTTCAACAACAGTCCTGGCCACCCCGGCACGGTCCCCCAGACAAGTCACCAACATCTCATGGTCAATGGTATCAAAAGTAGCCGACAGATCTAATAGAATCAGCAAGGTCGAGTGACCCTGATCTAATTTACGGCGAAGGTAATTGACCAAAGCCACAAGCGTAGTCTCAGTGCCATAGCCCGGACGAAAGCCAGACTGCGAGGGATCTAGAAAACAGTCAGTCCAGATGCTCCTGCAACTGCCAAGCCACTACCCGTTCAATAACCCTCCCTAAAAAGGAAAGGTTAGAGACAGGCCGATAACTGGCAAGGGAGTTAACATTCAGAAATGTTTTTTTGAGCAGGGGCCTCACCACCGCCTCTTTAGGCAGCTTGGCACCCTGCCCTCCCAAAGGGAGGCACTGACCATCCCCGCCAGCAACGGCCTCAGCGTTTCCCAGCTGGCCTTAACCAGCCAGGACAGGCACGGGTCCAGTTCACAAGACATGGCTCTGACCATTCAAAGAACATCCTCCGCATCTGTGGGCGAGACCCACTGAAACAGATCCCACAAAGTCGACAAGGCGGGGCTTCCATAACCTCTGGTTCTCCTATTGTAGTAAGTGCAGCGTCAAAGTCGTGGTGAATACGAGTGATTTTATCCATGAACTAATCCACAAACATGTCACAGTGGGCATTGGAAGGTTCCAGTTCCAGGCACAGGGAGGCCAGACTGACCAGCCTCCTCACCACCCAGAAAAGCTCCGCTGGAAGAGACCTCGCGAATGCTATGAAGGCAGCAAAGAACTCCTTCTTTGCTGCCCGCACAACCACAGTATAGGTTTGCAAACTGGCTGTATGTTGCAATCTGTCGACTTCAGCACAGTCAACTTCAGCACAAGAACGGTGCCACCGTTGCTCTAACCACCGCCCTTCTTGCTTCAGCAACCACAGATCCTCAGTGAACCAAGGAAGCCTGCAGTGCAAATGCCTAGGGAGTGGGCACCTAGGAGCTGTCCAGTCGATGGCCTCAGTCAGCAAGATGTTCCAAATAGCAATGAGGTCATGGAGTGTCCGGTCATCAAGATCAGAGGGTAATTCCCCCAGAGCATTCTGAAACCTCTCCGGTTCCATCAGTCTCTGGGGGCAAACCAACCGAACTGGTTCCACACCCCTCCAGGGGCAGATGTGTACTGGGAGACAGGCCTGTAGGAAGTAATGATCTGTCCATGACAAGGGGTACCGTTGACTCCTCCCCCACCAAAGGATCACCCGTCTAAAGATAAGTGCAAAAAATCAAATCCAGGGTATGTCCCCCGTCATGTGTTGGGTTGATGACTACTTGAGACAAATCCATGGCGGCCATGAACTCACACTCCGCTCCTCCAAGACTGACGTTGGTGTGAATTTTGAAGTCCCCAAGACCAACATCTTCGGGGACCGCAATACCACCTCCAACACCAGCTCTGCCAAAGTGTACAGGGATGCTGCCGTACAGGTAGGTGCACGGTATACTAGCAGCACTCCTCATTTGTCTCCCACCAAATCAGCCAAAAGATGAAGACCCTCAATACCGGACATAAGATGCACTGGATACCTCCTAACGGACCACAAGTCCCTAAAAAGAATGGCTACACCACCCCACACCCCTCTGACCGTGGCTGATGCTGCATAGGGTACCCAGCCCCGGAGCAAGGTCAGAAGAGAGGTTGTACCATAACCTCTTTAAGGCACCCCGAGAGTGTGCCCTCCTGAAGTGAAACACTGACCACCCCAGCCAGCAACAGCCCCAGTGACTTTAATGATAATTTGGCAAGCAGGATGGCTTTTGGTCAAAGTAAAAATTGTATTCAGGTTGGTAAATTGCAGGGGAGTGGTAGGAAACATCTTAGATGTCTGTATACTAATGCAAAGAGTCTGGGTTTAAAAAAAATAAAAGGAAAAAAAATTGTTTGGTAGAGGTGGTAAAATCTGATATTATAGGGATAAACAAACCTTGGTGGGTCAATCAATCAATCACTTTATTGACTTGATCATTTGATCTTTGTAATATAATATCACAACATATATTTCCCGATTATCACGGGAGATCTGTTAAAAACTTAAATTTGCCAATGTGATATAAAAATCAATAACCTGTTAAATAAACATATCCAGCAGTTTAATTCTGGACATTTTCATACATAAACTAAAAATCAAACTAAAACCATCTATAATAATATACCTAAGTTTTAATGCTAAAGAAGTTTATCATTATTCCTGCGTCGATGGACCATTAACGCATGGGCAAGATTTGCCGCTTTTCTTACAATACAGTCATTTGGATTAGCTAATAAACATAGCAATTTATATTCATCATCCCAAGAAGATCTACCATGTAATAGGGGCTGGAGCAATTTTATTCTAAGATTTAATGATAGTGGACATTTAAATAAATAACGAGAGAGATCCTCAAGGATCCTCAAGGTTTTCCCCATGTAGTGTATTTTAAATTGTTTTAAAATTTTATTATTGTTTTAAATGAAATGCTGTTCGCCGCCCCGGGCTGCCCTGTGGGCTGGAGGGGCGGGATATAAATTTAAAAATAAATAAATAAAATAAATAAATAAATAAATAAATATGCAGAAATGTAAGTCATGAGGGATGTTGTTACAGCTACCCTCAAGAACTATTGTGGGCATCAGTTGAAAGCAGAGAAGTGCAAGGGCTTTTCACAGCATAAAATTTGTAAGAAGCCCTAAATAATACTCCATCGGGTGCTGTGCTTTTATGACTCCATAGCATGGTGCTGACTTTGTCGGATGGCCTCAAGATCTGTCAATAGATATCCATGAGTCTTACCAGAATAAGCTCATTAACCTTAACTCTTGAGTATTCACCGAGGAAGGACAGAAAGAAACCTATTCCATTAACCAACCGAAACATATTCTCCTTCAAAAAATATTTGTGGCCAAAAACATTATTTCAGACCAACAAAGCTTTGGCAACCTTTCACTAGGCATTGCCATAAATCCATGACCAGTATAAAACTGGCCTCAAAACAGCCCATTGCAACTGGCAATACACCCATTTCTGCTCTAAGCATGTACAAAGGTGTACAGGGTGGCACCCCTAATAGGGTTCTAATTAGTCAATTTTGAAATGTTTCTAACTCCGACTTAAACGAAATCCCCCATATCTCAGCCCTAAAAAGTGCTTAGGGGAGTAACTTAAACTCCAAGAGTTTCAGGGCTGGCTGAAAGAGCCTGCCACTGACTGTCTGCCAAAACATTAAAACCCCATAGGTTGATTGAGCAAGTTTCATCCTAAGAAAGTTATAGTGCTCCAGCCAAGAACCAGGGTATGAGAACATCAGACCCAAATACCTGTAGATTTTAACCAGTTCCAATGGAACAGAGTCCAAATTCCATGTTTAATTGTCCCATCTCTTGACAAAAATCATGACTTTAGATTTTTCATAGTTAATTTGTAAATGATTTTCCATATAAAATGTTCCCAAAAATGTTAATAATCTTCTCATGTCAATTTCTGTAGATGATATTAAAACCATATCATCTGCATAGAGCAATATGCTTAGTTTCCTCCCGTAAATAAACACTGGGTGGAAGATATTCCCCATAAGCTTTATATCATTAATAAAAAAATTAAAGAGGAATGGTGCTAGTACACAACCCTGCTTTACTCCTTTAGTTGTTGGGATATAATCTGATAAATTCCCTGGCTGCAATATCCTGACTCGAGTATTTTGATATAATTTTTGAACTAAAAATAAAAGTCTTATCTATATTCATCTTCTTCAGTTTAGCCCAGAGTAAATCTCTATTTATTGTGTCAAATGCTGATTTTAAATCTATAAATGAAGAATTTGACTTTTTGTATGTCCACATATTTATTAATCAGAAATGCCAACACAAAACAGTGATCTACCATTGAATGATTCACTCAAAAAACGGCTTGCTCCTCTGAAAATGTTTGCTTCATTTGTCCAGGCCTCAAGTCTGGTCAGTAATGTTTTTCCGTATGTTCTGGCTATAATATTTTATTTAGGATACTAATTGGGCGATAATTAACCAGAAGACTCCTGTCTATTTTTTTTTTTAAACAGATGAGGATAATTATACTGAGATTCCAGCCCTCTGGTACCACACCGTAGAAATGTCTGTGGTCGAAAAGTTTGCAGATCACTGAGATCCACTAATCACTGTGCTCTTTTATCGTTTCCCCTGACACTCCATCTTCCCCCAGGGTCTTTCCAGTTGGTAACTGATTTATAAGAGCCCTAATATCAGAACTCTCAACTGGCTGCCAAGTGGGTAAGGATGTTATATCTAAATCCACAGAAGGTGGCTACATCTCCACAATACTATTAAATATCTCTGCAAAATGTTTCCGGCACAGGGGGCCAGATATACCGGCATCCATTATAGACTGTTCAATTATAATCCCCTTATTAACTATTGCCCAAAATCTCATATTATCCTTCTTCCCTACTGAGTCCCCTAGGGATATCCAGAGAGAAGGGTGGAATAGTAGTAATGACGAATACAGGAACTGAAGGATATATACTATTTAGGAAAGATAAAAAATAATGGTAATGGGGTAGGGGTAGCATACATCAATAACATGATTGACAGTGAAGAAATAAGGAATGATATAGAGAAAACAGAATTAGTTTGGGCAAAGATCACCTTAGGTAAGGTTGGTAAAAGGAAAGGTTTTCAAGCAGTATTAGGGGTTTGCTATATTATTTTTATTATTAGCAAGCATTTATATAGTAACAGCAATGTACCTGGTGCTTTATAAAGTAATGGAATAGACACAGTCCCTGCCCTAGGGCTTACAATCTAAGAGACGGGGGAGGGGAGGGGAGAGAGAGGAGAGACAAAGGAAGGGGAACAGAGGGAGAGACAAGGGGTGTAACATTCACAAAGATGTGAGGTCTCAGGTGCACGTGCTTAGCTACATGACCTCCAGGTTCAAGTTTAAACATGGACATACATAGATTTATTTAATATTATTAAAGAAAGAAATACTACTGGGAACTTTGTGATTATGGAAAACTAATTTTCCAATATCAACTGGAGAATCAATGCTAGTAAACAGTAGAGCTAAATTACTCCTGGATGTGATAAATGAAATTTCTTCATCAAATTGTCACTCAGGCAACCAGAGGGGATACTATTTTAGATCTAATTTTAGTAAACAGTGAAGATATGATTGAGAACTTAGTTACTGGGGATAATCTTGGATCTAGTGATCAAGAATTAAATTTAATTTAGTTGGAAGGATACTTAAAACAACAACTAAGTTTTTTCTTTTTAAAAGGCAGATTTGGGGAAATTAAGGAAACTAATTAGGGAGGTTACTTGGACCGAGGAAATTCTGAACCATAATGTAGAAGCCGGCTAGAATTTCAAGCCCAAGGTTCAGAGGATTTCTGAAATCTGCATACCTAGAAAGGTATCTTGTACGAAGGTGTTCTAGACCCAATCGGTTGAATAATCATATTAAACGGGCTATTAAGAATAAGAAGAGATTAGAGGGAGAGGAAATATGGACTGATTATTAGTAAAGAAAGCTACCTCCATGCGGTTAGAAAATATAGGAATAAAGAAAGACTTGCCAAAAGTCAAGTTGAGCTAGACTTTGTCCAGAAAATTAAACTGAATAGCAAGAGCTTTTATAGTTACACAAATAAGAAAGCAAGAAAAGAGCAAGTGGGGCCACAGTATTGCAAGGATGGGGTAGAGATCAAATGTAATGTAGGCATGGGCCCAAATTCTAAATGAACACTTTGTATCAGTTTTTAATAAGGATGATGACAGGGACCATTGTTATAAAGACAGGATATAGCTGATGATGAGTATAGGGTAATGGAAATGATCACAGCACAAGTGGAGGCAAAACTCAAAATGCTTAATGCATTCAAATCCGAAGCACCAGATAATTTTCATCCAAGAATACTGAAGAAGCTAGCACATGAGATTTCAGGTCCATTAACTAGGATATTAAATGAATCCATTAATTTAGGGGTGGTACCTAGTGACTGGGTAATAGCAAATGTTCTATCTATCTTTAAGAAAGGTAGTAGAAATGACCTGGGTAACAGTAGATCTGTTAGCCAAATCTCAGTGATATGCAAGATATTAGAGCAGATACTAAGAGAGAGCAGCATGACAACATGCAGCATGGGTTCACAAAAGGTAGATCATGCCAAACCAATCAGATATCCTTTTTTGAAAAAATAACTGGCTTTTTGGAGAGAGGGAATGCAGTAGATTTAGTGTATTTGGTTTTTAGTAAGGCATTTGATACTGCGCCACATGGCAAATTGCTGCTTAAACTGAGGGAAAAAATGGGAATTAACAAAAAGATAGTCAGATGGATATGAAGTTCATTAACTGGAAGAAAACAAAGTGTTGTGTTGAGACATTAACTTTCTAGCTGTAGAAAGGTTGCTAGTGGAGTTCCTCAAGGATGTATCTTAGGACCCGTCTTATTTAATATATTTGTAACTGACCTTGGCAAGGGAAGTAAGCTCTCTTCATTAGCTGTGCTAATGAAGTTTGCTTATGATACCAAGTTGGGAGCAACTGCCAATGTATAAGAGGATCAGAAAATCATACATGATGAACTGGATGACCTCATAGATTGGAGTGCTAGGAATTGGATGAAATTTAATAGCACAAAGTGCAAGGTTATGTATTTGGGGTTTAATAATAAGCATTTTAGTTACCAGCTAGAAACTCATCAGTTGGAAGCTGAGGAGGAGAGGGACTTGGAGGGTATAATTGACCATTAAAGGATGATAAGCCATCAATGTGATGCATCTGTAAAAAAGACAAAACGTTATCCCGGGATGTATTAGGAATGGTATTGCCAGTAGGGATAAGGAGGTATTGTTGCCTCCATATAATACTCTCAAGACTGCATCTGAAATATCGTGCTCAGTTCTGGTCACCAATGTTCAAGAAGGATAAACTTAAACTGGAACAAGCGCAACAATGATCATCGGAACGGAAGCTAAAAGAACTTGGCTTATTCAGCGTATCAAACACCGAGGATATTTCTCCAGGGGTGTGTGCCCAGAAGAGTGAGAATAGGATAGCTGCGGTAGTTGGGGATTCGATTATTAGGAATGTAGATAGCTGGGTTGCTGGTGGCCATGAGGACCGCATGGCAACTTGCCTGCTCGGTGCGAAGGTAGTGGACCTCACACGACACATAGATAGAATCTTAGAGTGTGCTGGGGAGGAACCTGTTGTTGTAGTCCATGTTGGTACCAATGACATAGGTATCTAGGACGGAGGTTCTGGAGGTCAAATTTAGGCTTCTACGTAGTAGACTCAAGTCCAGAACCTCCAGAATTTTCGGAAGTGCTGCCTGTTCAACGCACAGGACCCCCGAGGCAGGCAGAGCTCCAACGTCTCAATGTGTGGATGAGACAATGGTGCAAGGAGGAAGTCTTTAGATTTATCAGGAACTGGGCAGCCTTCTGTGGAGGGGGGAGCCTATACAGACGGGATGGGCTCCACCTTAACCAGAATGGAAGCCAGCTGCTGGCACTAAAAATTAAAAATGTGATAGAGCAGTCTTTTA
>QEPC01009656.1:1077388-1103200 GCA_003113815.1 Sphenodon punctatus | reverse complement strand
CCGCCCGCCGCCGCCGCACCCGGAGCTCCGCTGAAATACAAAGGTACAGTCAACTTGTAGTAGGGGTGATCCCTGGGGGGTTGGGGGGTGTTAAACACACACACACCCCAGGGATCGGGTCTATACTTACCGGCGGCTGCGGGGACGCCACGGCCGCTGGTGCTGGGGGGGGGCTCTTTTTTTAAAAAAAATCCAGGCTGGCCAGGGTGGGTGGAGGGTGTCCCCCCTTCCACCCGCGCAGCCTGGGAGGGGGAGGGGGGAGGAATTGTATTCCATTGATTTCAATGGAGACACAGTGCCCCATTGAAATCAATGGAATAAAACCGGTACCGGATACCGGATTTAATCCGAGAATCCGGTTCTTTGAGAACCGGAAAACCAGTACATCCGGTAATTGCCCCGGGGTCCCACCTCTAGTATCTATGCAGGATGATGTTAACTTAGGGGATTTAGAGTTGCTGAAGACTGAGGAAGGGATACAAATTAAGAGACTTCAGGTGGAATTCGCTGGAGAACAGATAAACAACAACTCCAGGGTGCTGGATACAGTCCCTTATAATGTGCACAGTAAGAAGAACAGTACACATAAATGTCTACATGCAAATGCTAGAAGCCTAAAAAGTAAGATGGGAGAAATAGAACGTATGGCGCTAAATGAAGATCTAGACATTATAGGCATCACAGAGACATGGTGGAATGAGGATAACCAGTGGGACACTGTAATACCAGGGTACAACTCTGGCCACACAATGCGTACACAATGCTGGGTAATAAGCTAGGAGTTACTGCTCAGGAAAAGGATCTGGGGGTGGTTGTGGACAATACAATGAAATCCACAGCACAGCGCGTGGCAGCAGTAAAAAAAACCAAACAGAATGTTAGGAATTATTCGGAAGGGGATAGAGAATAAAAGAGAGGATGTCATAATGCCTCTATACAAATCAATGGTGCGACCGCACCTCCAATATTGTGTGCAGTTCTGGTCACCCCATTTCAAAAAAGACACAGCTGAACTAGAAAAGGTACAGAGAAGGGCAACAAAAATGATCAAGGGCATGGAAGGACTCCTGTATGAGGAGAGGATTCATAGGTTGGGGCTCTTGAGTTTGGCGAAGAGACGACAGAGGAGATATGATATAGGTCTATAAAATCATGAGTGGGATGGAACTAATAAACAAGGAGCAGTTATTTACCCTCTCATGGAGTGTCCCCTAGTTCTAGTACTAGCTGAAACTCATGGGTGGCAAGTTTAAAAACAAACAAAATAAAATATTTTTTCACTCAGCGTATAATTGGGTTTCGGAATCTACTGCCAGAGGTGGTGGTAAGGGCCAGTACTATAGCTGAGCTTAAAAGAGGTTTGGACAAGTTTCTGGAAGATAGGTCCATTAGCAGCTATTAGTCAGTCAGAATCAGGGAACATGACAGGAGCTGGGGGAAAATAATAGGGAATGGATCCCCCATTGTGACCTGTTGGGTGCTTCTCCCAAGCCACCGTGATTGGCCACTGTCAGAGACAGGATGCTGGGCTAGATAGACCATTGTTCTGACCCAGTATGGCACTTATGTTCTTAAAAAGAAGGCTGAGGAGAGCTATGATTACATGTGCAAATACCAGGGGAGTTAACACAATAGAAGGGGAAGATTTGTTCAAACTAAAAGGTGAGCATGGGTACAAGTTGGTTCTAAATAAGTTTCGGGTGGAAATTAGAAGGGTCTTTTTTTAATAATCAGAGAGTGAACTACTAGAATAAGCTTCCGAGGCAGTTGTGGGAGCAAAGAATCTGAATAGCTTTAAAACGGAGGTGTTTTTAGTTGATGCTACAGAAGGAAATTCCCCCACCCTCCAGAATACATGTTGGTTCTTTCTTTCTGAAGCATCAAAGTTGTCTGAAGCTTGTAAGGATTTTTCTGGGCAAAATTCCCAGTCTAGGTCAACTAACAGATGCTCTCACCCCACTCATATAGGAATTGACCACACAGGCAGACAGGTTTACAGGAATAAAATTTTTACTTAAGAGAAGTAATTTATCAAAACACAAGGCGAAAAGAAAGAAGGATATTTGACATAGAATGTAGATCAGATATACAGGAAAAGGAATAAGAAACCAGACCGAATAAAATACATGAATTATTTCACATAGTACTTTTAAAAGTAAAGGAATAATAAATTATAAAATAAGTCCTAAGTAAGAAGTGGTTTTATGCTAGCGAAGCCTCTTCAGGGAATGTGGACAGCATTCTCAAATCAGCTAATCTTACCCACTAGAAGAAAAAGAAGAGAACATATGCAAAGTGAAGAGTTTCTTTCCCCAATAGAGACTCTGCTAGGGATCTGAGAGGCCTTCAAACAAAGTTTCTGGGGTGATGAGCTACACAGCTGGCAGTTTAGGAATTTGGGTCATCTATTATAGACCACATCGTTACCGAAACAACAAATATGGTGAGCTTCCATGATTATTCATTAAGCTAGCAATTTTATAATAATTTTAGCTAAATATGGTGACAGTCTGCTTCATCCAATCATACTATCTCACTTCCCACTTCTTATTCTGACCTGTCAACATAGGCCGTTTTTACACCGACGCCTGCCCGCCCCCTCACGTTGGGTGTGCGGGAGGGGAAACGGCATGGTGATGAGTGTTCACTCGGTGTTTGCCCGTGCGAACACTACAAGTCGTGGATGGAGGTGTGTGCCCGCTCCCCTGTAACACCCACCTCCACCCACGGACCCATCCGACAAAACAGAGGAGGCTCCACGTGTGGAGACAGGTGTGTGTCCATGGGAAAGGACACACCCACCCAACACGGCAGCACACCCATCCCCCTACTCACTGCTGTCCATGTAAAAAGGACCATAGTTCCCTTCTCCCTTTCGGCATACTTCCATCTAGGGACAAGGTTAAATTAGCCCTAGGCCTAATAATGCCTATTCCTCTTTCTGTTAGCCCGTTTTTACTTATGTCAAATGAGCAACCAACATATAGTCATTAAATCAAACCATAACAAAATAAAATATTACAAGCTGGAGGTGGGACTGTCTGAGCAATCTGAAGCTTGGGTACTATAATTGTATATCAGGTGTCTGGCTGGTGGGGCCTGCATGCATGCTCAGGGTCTAACTGATCACCATATTTGAGGCCAGGAATTTTCTCTCTGGGCAGATTGGCAGTTGACTCTGGGTTTTTTAAAACTGTTGCCTTCCCCTGCAGCATGGGTGTGGCTCACCTGTTTAAGCTATCTGTATCTCTCTTTTTCTAAAGTTATTATCAGTTATTTTTGGCACTGGTGTGCTCTGGTTGGTCCTAGTCTCTACTTGTAGCTAATGGTGGGATTTTTCTGTGTGGATGGCTCAGTTGTGGCAGGTCCTGCAGGGGGCTGGACTCCCTTCCAGTTCTGTGACAAAGAAGCTGGAGGTGGGAGCGTGCTCAGGAAGAGCAGTGTCAAGAGCATGGATCTGTGTCATGAATCTGTCCCCGGTCCATGAGTGCATGCCCTGATCTTTACTTCCTTGCCCTGAGCTCGGTCTTTCAGTGCTTGGGGGTAGGGACTAGATCCAAGACGCAGATCCAAGAACTGGAAGGGGCCAAATAAGTCATGGACTGCATTTGGCTCCAGGGCCTAAGGTTCCCCACCTCTGTTTTATACCAAGCCTTCTCATCACTGAATACAGCATCTGCTTCCAAACATTCTTACTATACTATTATTATTAAAAAAAAATTAAATGGCGGCCTTAGCCTTTTGGAGCATATACTGCAAAAGGGAAGAGGAGATGGCAGGGGAGAGATCTAGATTCTGCTTGTGACTTAAGATTTCAAGCATTCCAACTTTACAGTCTTGACCCTTTTCACACGAGATGCCCACACCCATCTTTACGCAGTTTTGCTGCACGGAGATGGGTGGAGGCGCCCGTGTGAATGCCGTGGGAGATGGGTGGAGGTGCATGCACGCTCCTGCACTACACCCATCTCCACCCATCAGCCACGCACGGAGCAACGGGCTCCAATGCCCGATGCTCTGTGGATGGAGATGGGTGTAAGTGGGTGTGCACCTGTGGGAATGGGCACACACCCACCTAAACTCACCGCGGCCACACACCCCACCGCAGTCTGTTTAAAAACAGCCTTTATTAGAGATAAGAAAGCAGGAGGTTGAAAGCACACCACATCATAACAGTTAAGAAATGCTACGCTTCTCACAGGTACAGGACAATTACCATATCTATCACGAATTGGAATGTTTTAAATAGCCTGTGTCGTAAACCTACCTGGATCTGCCAGCCCCGTTGTTTCCAACAGTATGTAGTCGAATTTGCCTTTCTTCTGCATCAGGTTCTCAATAGCCTTCAAACCATTGTCTCTGAACAAACAAAGAGTGGCACTTTATCTTTTCAAGGAACTAAGATATGAATATGCACTTATGAATGAACACTGTATTAATACAGAAAGCAGTGTGCTCTACTCCTTAGAGCAGAACACGGATAGCTGCAACATCGGTTGTATTTGTAGTTCCCCATCTCATGTGAGTGTTGCGAAGTGGACCAATTAATGTTTTCAAAAATACGTTGAAATCTTTGGAAGCTGGTACTGTAGTGTGTTAGTAAAATTTGGCAGCTACAAGTGTAGCAGTATATCCACATTAACGAAGATGATCGACAATTATATATAAAGCATCAGATGTTAGAAGAGAGGCTTTTCTTCTATTGGGCCATTTAATTTCCCAATTACATTTTTCCTGCCTTATCTAAGTCAGTTTTAAATGTTTTAAGTAGTTAAGTTACTCTATTTCCACTGTGAGACACTTTCACAGTCTAATAAGTATCAATGCCAAAATGTTTGTACTAGTTCGAGTATATGGCCCCTATTCAAAGTCTGTGCATTGTACGCACGTGGAGCAAAGCTACTCTTGTGTGTGCGTACGGTGCCCCAGGCAAGAAGTCCCTCACCTCCCGACGAGCTAACATATGCATCCCTTCCCTTCTACTGGGTGGGGAGAGGGGCACACACTGCATGCACACACTGTGAGCGCGCACAAGGGTAGCTTTGGTATGAGTTGTGTGCATGAAGTATGAGTGCAGACCTTGGACTGGGGCCTCGGTGTTTTTAAACAAGATGCTATCATGCATGGTGTGGCAAAATGCCACTTGCCTAGACGGGCACTGGCTAAGACAGCTACTGATAAAGACAGACAGACAGACACACACACACACAGACACACACACCCGCCTGAATTTAAGGCAGGCTCAACACAGCGTTAGGCCTCTAATCGAGCACATGGGAAGGACCCCACATTCCTGAAATTCCTAAGGAATGTGCTAATGCCAGCAGGAAACAGGAATCTGATTGGTTTGGACTGGTCAGGGGGAATTTGTCCCTTGGCCAGGTGACTTACCTGGACAAATCACAGGGAGGGGGAAGGGAGCTTTAAAAGCCTCAGACCCTCTCCCATTTTCTCTCTTCTCTGGGACTCTGATGGGGTGTGTTTTGTGACTGTGAAATCTGTACCTCTGGCCTAGCCAGAACAAGGACCTGGACCCCATAGGGAAACCATCAACTATGGAAATCAGACCAGGAGGACTAACCCTGCATGAGTAATTGCTTGCCTGCCTGCTACTCAAGATACTGTACTAGATAGGCGCGTTCCAGACGGGGTACCATTCCCCAAACCGGACTTGCTTTGCTCAAAGGGTTATCAACCCCTAATTCTATGCTTTTATTCCTTTTTATATGTACCAGTAAAATCTAAGTTTTCTTTTTACCCTACTGGGTGCTAGTGTGCGTTATTGGCTGAGCATTATACGTCTCTTTAGCGGGTAACCAGGCCAAGCTACTAAAGAGGGGGAAATCTACCTATTGGGCTAGAAGCCAACAGCTTTGGAACCAAGGGAAGCCTCCTGTGGGTGACTCTGGGAATCTGCCTCCAACGCAGAGGAGGAAATCCCAGGAACAGAGTGCCAGGAAAGGGGAGTGCTTTTGGGAAGCTGCAAGGCCTATGCCTTTTGGGGGTTCACATTTCCTGAGTGGTGTGAATGCCCGCTGGGAAATACTCGGGTGGCGGCAGCAGCAGAATATCAAGGGTTTTCGGGGGTTTGCCAGCTGTGGGAACCCCTGGTCAGAGAGTTGGAGAAACACACTGAGGTGGGTGGCTCAGCTGTATAGCGCCCCCTACTGGCATTTCACCACACACGGATCACCCAGTAACCACTTATTTGACCGCCTGTTTCAAGGTGAAGTGGGCGTTTTGGAGGGGGAGGGGGGATGTGCACTCTCGTGAGCCACTCAGCACTCACAAGTGCATGGCAACAGGCGCCCACGCATCCCCTGCCCATATGAACTGGGGCAGCCACCCACACCAGCAGACAGGTCCTCCGCTCAGAAGCACTCTGGGCAAAGGACATGGCCTTTGCAATTCACAGGAACTGGCTGCAAGTGCTGGGGAGCCCAGTATCCCAGTGTTCATTGCCAGGATTTGAATGTCAATTTCAAAAGGCCAGCCCAGCACGCTTCCCCCTACCCCCATAGTCCTTGGCAGGGGAAGCATGAGGCAGCTGCCAAGGTAGCCATTCTGGAAGCCGCCTGTGAGAATCCCTCCCCACTAACTCCACCCGAGCGGCTGCACCACAACTGTGCCACTCAGTGGTCATCACACACACACACACACACACACACACACACACACCCAGCCTTGCTTGTTTAGACACACGACGTCATTTTGTCATTCTTCTACTCCAGATTTTTAACTGTATTCCTATGTACTACCCTTTAAGGGTGTGCACCAGGCCACCATGTCATTTTCGTTTTTAGTTATTTAAAAATGTTTTTGTTATCGTTATTAACGACAATGTCATTTTTGTTATCATTGTCACCAGTACAGTTTTAAACCAAGATTTTATTTTTGGTATCGTTATCGATTCCCGTGCGCAACTAATATCTATCTAAATCTAAGGGAGATAGGGGAAGGGAAAAGGAAAACTATTATCTAATCAATTATCTATATAACTATTCTAATCTAATCTATATATGCGTGTGTATATTTATATATAACGTACAGGGGGGAAAAGGTCAGGGAAAGGGAAAAGGTAAAATGTAAGGTATGAGGAAGGAAAGGTATTGATAATACAATGAGGGCTAGGGAGAATTCTGTGTGTGCAAGCACCACAGTTCTGTAAACGCAATGTGACAAGCAGAACTCTCACAGAACAGAGAGAAAAAACCTGGCTCTCCCATTATAAAGGGTTGCAGTGCCCTCCCCCAGAGCCCACTGATCAGTTGTGGGAGGCAGCAGGCATTGAGCAATCACAGAGTGCCATGAGACTGCTGGGGCCTGCTTGCGCTGCTCATTGGCCAACGATACATCCATCAGATACTGCTGAGCTACTCGCCCCTCCCAACACAGGCACAGTTCAAGAGTTTAACCCTGTTTAGGGCTCCGAGGTATCTGCTCCCTTCTCCCCTCTCCACATTTCCCCTCCAAAACCCAACTGTCACAGCACTAATACCAATGACAACAATAACAACACTGTCATTTTTGTTATTATTCTTAGTTGTACTTTTCATTATCGGTTGTCGTTTTTGTTATCGTTATCCTCAGTTGTCGGTTTCGTTATTGCAATAACAAAAACAATTTTCATTATTGTTATTGTAATAATGAAAACGACATGTACACCCCTACGTACTCTTAATACTCCTCTCCTGTACTTTCTCCCATTACAGTGATGCTGTCCTATACATATTTATCTCCTTAAACACAAATTCTTTCAGCTCTGATTATTTATTACTTATAGCATTCTCAAAGATCTTTATCTCTTTGAGGAGTAGGTGCCCAAAACTGCATACAGTTAATTCATGTTCCATGTAGTTTTGGAGAGTGCAGGCTGCTACACAAAAACACCAATAAAAATGAAAAGTTTCCACAGTTTCGACAAGTAACCTAGCCAATGACTTCACTTTTCTGCTACCCCACGCACTCTTGAATAGTGCAACACATCTGTCAACCATCACAGAACTCAAGAAACAGAACTACATCCTTGGAACTTTATGTACGATGTCTACATTTAATGTCAACTAGCATGAAATATGGCACAATTAAAGTTCCTTGGATTTATTTATTTTTAAAATTGTTTTAGTTCCTCAATTAATACTTCTCATCTCTTGTTGATATTTAGAATTCTTTTCTATTTACTACCTGCAGCAACTTTAATTCAACACATTGTTTATTCCTTTGGTAAGTCCAAAGATAGTCTTTTCTCAAGTTTGGCATCCCATCTTTATTTTTGTCTTTTAGATTAAATATTGTTGTTGCCTAAAAGTTACTGAGGAATATTTGTGTTCAAGAACAAATCTACCACATATAGAACAAGGCAAATTCACACAATGCGCTTCAAGTAGGGAAAGGAGCAGAGTGCAACCTGTACTGTCTTTCCTGTAGAGGGGGAGGACACTGGGTGAAGGAGGTTTGTAAAAGCAAGCAAAACTATGCATACTAACAATGACAACAGTGTGGGACTGATTTGTACAGGCTTGCTTGTGCTGCACATTGCTTTCAAACACCACACTCCACCTCACAAAGAAAGGCAGCACAGGCTGAATACTGTATTCCTTGCCCTGCTGAGAACACACTCTGTGAATGTGCCCCTAGAAAAATATTCAAGGAAACAAACCTTCAGTAACTGCTTATATAGGTGACTGCAGACTGGAAGAAGATATAGACTAGATTGAATGTTTGTCAGTTTTGTCTAGGACAACAACATCTCCGTGGCTGGCTCTATTAATATTTGATCAAAAATAATGGTTTAAAAAGAGAGTCTATATATTTTATTACGGAATCAGCTCTCGCCATAGCCAAGGTGAACAAAATGTACAAAGTATAAAGTATACAAAACAACAATAATGTGTGACTACAAAACAACAATAATGTGTGACTACAAATACATCAATAAAACATATAGAAGTTAACATAAATATAGAGACGCAAGTTTAAAATCTATAGCTTCTGAGGCAGGCTCCAAATTTCAGAGGCTCGTATGCAGCTTAGGGGGAAGATAAAATTAAAACAGCGAGCCGTATATCCTTATTCTTCAACAGAGAAAATAGTCTCTAAAATGTTTATGGTTTGTTCTAATATGCACAAGACACTAAAGATTATTCTTATTTAATCCACACTTTCAGTGTTCAAAGTACTTTACAATCCTTATTGAGTTTATTCCCAGAGCAACCCTGTGGGGGTCGGCATTATTATTCCCATTTTACAGCTGGGTAACTGAGAGGCTACTTTTCACAACAGCAGATGAAATCCTGGCCTTGCTGAAGTCAATGGGAGTTTTGTCATTGGAGTCATGATTTTGCCTAATGCTTCGATCCCTGTAGAAGGCTTTATTACAAGTCAGCCAATCAACCATTTTTGCTAAACTTTTGTAGTACTAGTATCACAATTCCTGAAGTAATAGGAAAACTTACACTATTTATTTTATCTCCAAATAGGTCTCTCACCATTTGAAATATAGACAAGTGAAACACAATGATCCAAAACAAGATACCAAAATAAAATAAGGAATAATGCATATAATGTGTACAAAGAGTCTAACATTTATTTATTTTTTAAAAAGGATAGCAAGAAGTTCCATTGCACTTCTCTTTATGCTAGAGGCGATACTGTGCAGAAGTTAAATGTAAATGAAGCTGAGCAGACACGAAAAATGTACATTTCAAAGAGATTCCTTACTTTACTGAACAGCAAAGGCAACCATTTCGGAGCTCCAACCATTCTTCATAGAGTTCTCCACCTTGACTGATAGCTAAGGATTTCTCCAAAGCACTTCCTAGAAATATATGAAGAGCATAACTAGTATATTTTCAGCCTAGACAGAAGTGCAAGAATGATGAAAACACTGGGGTGTTTTTAAAATGTGTGAGCGCTGGGGAGGGGGGAGGGAAAAGGGTATACTCAAACTTGAATTTTATTGTGTTCCCAACTTACTGATAGATCCCTTAGAAATTATAATTGATTTAGTGGTCATTTGTTTTAGGCCAATTTAAGGCTTAAGAATTAGATCATTTATTTCACTGTAATGTTTGAAAATGAAGAATTTGCCAAAATAGGCAAACTTTTGTAAGAAGAAAGCGATTTATCCCTCTGAATGCAGCTGTAGCTCTGAGCAAAGAAACCGGGGAGAAAACAAGGAAAAAAAACAAACCAATTTGCTCCTTCAAAAACCCTCTGTAACATAAGCTGATCATTTTCATGGAATCTGAATTCATGCTATTCATACACCTCTGGAGAGAGGGTGTATAAACAGCAGAAGTGGAAGCCACTATATGTCCCCTGAAGCTAGAGAATTTTATTTATTTTTTGTGTGTCCGTAGAGGAAAAGAAGAATGAGGAGGAAATATACTTCTGGCAAAATATTATTTTTAAATTATATCTGTTAGGAAATGTTGGGATGCTTAATATTTCAAGTGTTTCCTATGGAGGTGAATCAGAAGGCAGACAGGAGGCAAGATAATTCCAAGTAATATGGTAAATTCAATTTATTATCATGTAGGTGAGCAAGACCTACCTATGAGAGAAATGGTTGTTAGACGAGAGATACGATTCTTAGTTTCTGAAGTACCACCAGTGCTCCGAGCTCTGCGCTGGTTGCCTATAGCGTTCCAAGCCCAATTCAAAGTGCTGGTTTTAACATTTAAAGCCCTATATGGCTTGGGCCCCTCCTATCTGAGAGTCCGCCGCACTCCTCGGGCCATGGGCCAATCCTTGTGGTCCGCCGGGGTGTGTGTGTGTGTGTGTCTTCTAGGAGGTCCCCCGAGTTAGCCAGGGGGCCAAAATGGAGAGAGCATTCTCAGCGGCCGCACCGTGGCTGTGGAACTCCCTCCCAGAGGAAGCTCAACTGGCCCCAGGTCTGCTGGCCTTCTGCCGGGCCTGTAAGACCTGGCTGTTCGTCCAGGCCTTCGGGGAAGGGAGTGGATAGGATGGGAGGGGGGGCGTGTTAGTTTCACTGTTCTTACCTTATTTAATTGGTTTTAGTTTCCCTCTTTGTCTATGTTTTTATTGTATTTATTGTTTTATGATCTTAAAATGTGGTAGTTGTAGCCAAGCTGTCTGTTGACAGGAGGGGGCAGAATATAATTTTAATATAAATAAATAAATACCATTGATTTTCTTGAGACCACAGAGTATGCCAGTGTTAGAGTTAGAATGCCAAGAAAGGATTCTGCTTGGGCTGGAGATTCTGGACAAGGCAGACATTTTAGGAAAGGTTATTGAATGTGGTGGCCCATCAATTGCAGGTGCATCTGGACTGGCACTGAAACTGCATTTGTGGTCTTGTTTCATGACCTGTGAGTGGAACTGGACAGGAGGTGTTCGACCCTGCTAGCTCTAGTTGATCTCTAGGCAGCTTTTGATACCATGAGGTATTGGTGACCCATGTGCGGGACGTCACCAGGATGGGCGGAATGGCCTTGCAGTGGTTCAGTTCATTCCTGGCTGATCTCTCTCAGCAGGTAGTCTTGGGGGAATATACTTCGTCCCTCAGGGGTCTCCCGTGTGGGGTTCCACATGGTTCCATTCTGTCCCCCCTCTTGTTCAATGTGTATATGTAGCTGTTGGGGGAGGTTGTGTGTCAGTGGGGTGGGGTGGGGTGGGGGTACGTTGTCATCAATATGCCAATGATACTCAGCTGTATATCTCCTTTTCATCAGACCCAGCAGTCTCGGTGCTTTCCCTGTGTTTGGTGGCTGCGGGGAACTGGATGAGGACTAGTCGACTGAAGCTGAATCCTGACAAGACAGAGGTGATACTCATTGGTGGGATAGGTGAGCTGGGTGAGGGGGGGGTGGTTCTCCCATCATTGATGGGGTCTGCCTGGTTTTGTCATCTCACATGCGGAGCCTCAGGGTGCTCCTGGATCTGCAGCTGCACATGGATGTCTAGGTGTCACTTTTCGCCAAGTACATCTGGTGTGGCAGCTCCATCCATGTGTCTCGGACTCCGATCTTGCCATTATCATCCATGCATTCGCCACCTTGAGGATGGATTACTGTAATGACCTCTACGTAGGCCTGCCCATGGAGGCGGTCTAGAAGCTGCAGCTGGTGCAAAATGCCGCGAACTGTCTGCTTACGGGGACTGGCCACCAGAAGCACATTCAACCAGTGCTCCGGGCTCTGCACTGGCTGCCTATTATCTTCCGGGACCGATTCAAGGTGCCTATTCAAGGTGCTGGTTTTAACCTATAAAGTCTGGGATCGACTTATCTGAGGGAGCACCTCACTTCCCATGCCCTGGGGCGGCCCCTGCAGTCATCAGGGGACACCCTCCTGGAGGTTCCCTAATATAGATTGGTGGGGACCGACAGGCGGGTGTTCTTGACAGCTGCACCAGTGCTGTGGAACTCACTCCTGGTGGGTGTTTGTCTCAGCCCTCATCTCCTCACCTTCCATTTTCAATGCACTTCCACCAAGCTTTAGGTGAAGGGGTCTGGGGGTGGTTAGGGGTGGGTTATTTATTTATTTATTTGTTTTCACACACCAGTTTTGGTACTGTATATTGCTTGATTCTATTATGTATTTTGTTATTTATACTGTTTTATACTTGTTATGTTTTTATACAATTGTTGTGAGCCGCCCTGAGCTGCCTGTGAGGCAGGACAGGGCGGGGTAAGAGAAAGTAAATAAATAAATAAATAATCCCCAAGTTCTGTGTAAGCATCGTCTTAAGATATGCAAGAAATAACCTACTCAAATTATTTTCTGAACTCTGAGAAAAGGATTAGTAGTCTGTGAACAAGTCAAGCAGAGCTTCTTCCCTGCAAGAAATTAGGTGGCATAGGTGGACAGGGTCAAAGAAAAGTGGGCTTGAAGACAAACATCCTTTACTACTAATTAAAATTCACATAGCAGCAAGCAGTGGATCCAAGATCTCTACAGTGGTAGCCACTTAAGTAGAACATGCATAACTTGAATTTCTGGATGAGCCCCCAAGTCTCTGAACCCTGCTTATTCAAGTTTTAAGGTGTACAAAGTTTACCCAACTAAAAATCAGGATCTTTGACTGTGTTAATGATTTCTTGGCAGCATTTAGTTAAAATACTGTAGTATATATGTTATGAGGGCAGGCTGGAGATGGTCACTGGGGAACATCAGTTCTCTATCTCCAGCTCCTCAGGGATACACACTCACACCAACCACCAGGCAGTGCTGTGTATATGCGAGTGAGAAATCCAGTCAATTCTGACTCTGGGAGTCTCAGGCATGCTAGAAAAGGAATGAGCACCAGGTTTCCCCATCTCCAGCCTACCCAAGACTCCCAGAGTCAGGACTGGTGGAATTAAACATACATTACATACAACTCTGCTTGGCTGTCTGCTCAGATTCTCTCCTTTTGAGGGGGAAGGACAGGGACTGGAGACCGAGAAACCTGGTACTGACTTAATCTGAGCATCAATTTTCTTCTGTTTAAGTAGAATTTCTGCTAAGTCAAAACTCTTTTACATGGTTGGAGAACTTCAAGTTAACTCCACTGTATCCTCCTCTCTTTGCCAGGAAACAGACTGATGTTTATGTGCCCCTCTCCTTTCCAGCCCAGGGCACTTGCTGCCAAAACACAGGAGTGTCTTATACCATCCCTGTAAGCCCTAGGCTTTCAAATTGAGATTGACAAGTAGTAGAATGCACCCCTCCCACAGTCTGAGTTTTGCATGAGCTCTGTGGCATAGCTATGGTGGAGTGAAGGGTCGTGGGGCCTGAACTCTAGGGGAGCCCTCCTCTACAAGAAGCCTGAGCGCTGCTTGGAATTTTTTTTTAGTAGCTGGAAGAGGGAGTCTATACTCCGCCCCTACCCACTCTGCCGATTTTCTAGTGGTGGTCAGGTCTCTTGCAAAGGTCCCCACCGAAAAGAAGTATTCAGAGTGGGCACGGGTGGAGTGCTAGCCCCTGGCAAGGTTGCTGCTGATCTGCGGGGGTGGTCTGGGAGCCAGAGCAGTAGCGCCACCACCTTTGCTGGGGAGTAGGCTGATAGCCCGCTCGGGAGGGCCACCATTTAGGTAGACCCCACCACCTTGCCCTTGGCGGGCATAATTAGAAATGAGCCCAAGCCCTCCAAAGCCTTGCTATGCCACTGCATGAGCTGTCCATAGCACACATTTTTGTACAAGAAAACTTGGTAGAAACTTTACAGAAGGCATGCTACACAGCATACTTTCACCCTATTACTCCTACTGCATTACATGCAGGGGCATTGCCTCGATAGTCAGATGGCGGCTGTAGCCAGGGGCATCTTTCATCAGTTTTTATCTGCTGAGGAGGCTCTGGTCTTATATCTCAAATTCTGATCTTGACCCCATCATCTATGCCTTTATCATCTCAAGATTAGACTACTGCAATGCCCTCTAAGTGGGGCTGCCCATGGCAACGGTCTGGAACCTGCAGCTAAAGCAGAATGCAACAGCCCATCTCCTGGCAGGAGCAGGCCGATATGAACATATCACACCAGCACTCTGCATTGGCTGCCTGTAGTCTTCCGGACCCAATTCAAGGTGCTGGTTTTAACCTATAAAGCCCTAAACGGTCTGGGTCCCACCTACCTGAAGGATAGCCTCATTCCCCGAGTCAACCTCTGCAGTTGGCCGAGAGCGCCTTCCTGGAGGTTCCCTACTGTAGGAAGGTGGTTACTATGAGGGGGGCGTTTTTGGTGGCCACTCCATTGCTGTGGAACTCTCTCCCAGTAGAAATTTACCTCTGCCCTGATTTGCAAACCTTCCGGGGGCAGTGTAAGACTTGGATGTTCCACTAGACGTTTGGAGGAGGAGTTGGGTGAAGGGAGGGGGGGATAATTTGGTTTTATGGGGTTTTAATGTTCTGTCTCTCTATTTAAATTGCTTTGATGTGTTTTATGTATTTTATAGTGAGCCGCCTTGAATTGCCAGTGGCAAGACAAGGTGAGGTATTACGTTTCTAAATAAACAAAATAAATAAATATAGAAGCCAAGGAGGCTAATTAATTAAAACTTGGCTGCCACTAAGGGTGTTTTCAGACATGATGCTAACCCTAGTTTAACCACACTTGAACATTTCTTACACATTGCAGGGCTGTATTGGTGCCCTATGCAGCCCTGCAACATGCATAAGAAATGTTTAAGTGTGGCTAAACTGGGGCTAACGTCATGTCTGAAAACACCCTAAGTTATCCACGGCCAACAGTGAAGTAATCTTATTGTCCACTTAATCAACCATGAGCTTTTCATGAGGAAAAGTGAAGATCACCGACACAATTCTTACACAATATGCTTGACTTATCGGTGTATGCACACTATTAACCATCTGCTTAACTTGGTCTTCAGTAGTTCTCGGGATATTAGTTATTTGCATTCATTTGGTTAACTAACAATAGTTATTTAGCATTCTGTGGAACAAGCAGGGATTTCCTACCTCCCTAGTCTAGATCATTTTGAAAAGGCTTATTGCTATGTTCTTCTAAGATACTGTATTTTAAGCAAGACCTGGTTTCAATTTCACACAGCTACGTAACTTCAAGCACCATTCACATTGCTCCATTACCTTAAGGCAGGGATCGGTTTCCCCCATTGTTACTAATGAGGAAAAGGCAGTTAATGTGGGTCCCTGCCCTGTGGCTATCAATAAAAATATCAATCCATCTGCCATTATAGACTTACCTGCTATTACGAGTATCATGTTATGGCATTTTAGAAAACACCATCAAGGACTAAAAGACTGTTCCTTAAAGCATTTTGTACCAAGTTGTACTTCAATTTTAATGTGAAAAGTGTTTAGTTTACTGTCTGTTTCTATAACTTTCTGTAGTTTTACATACCTTCCCCAAATTCATTTAGAATAACTGCAATTCTTTTGTTATGTTGCTCTGTCAGAATATAGTTAAGAAGAGTTGTCTTCCCAGCACCTTTAAAAACAAACAAAAACATCAACAGATAAACTTCATTAACAAGTTAGCTTTCCATGATCATGATTTTGAAATATATATTTAGAAGTCAATGTTTTTTAATTAAACCCTCAATCTCTGGTCTATTTAGGATTATCTCTGGTCTATTTAGGATTACTTTGTTTTATGTATGTCCTGGTTATTATTTTAACACACTTAACAGAAGTATTTTGAAGATGGAGAGAACTATTGAGCACCCCAGCTTGTATGAGTTTAGAAAGTTTGCTGGGTTACCTTCAGCTCTCAGAAAACTGAAGCCCCATTTCTCTATCCTTTGCAAACTTGCCAATGGAAAAATTCTTTTGACAAGCCTACATAGCAGTTAGGTTACAAACAGAGCTCTAACACTGCGGGACTTTAAAACAGACACATCAGTATTTGGCAGTAGCTTCAAAAGCATTACTAAAAATATACATATTTTTAATTCCACATTATTCAAATACATCACCGACACAGAAGCAGAACTGCTGGGATGGGGAGGGATCCCAAAAAGCCCACTATCCCTTCCCCCTGCACTGGTGAGACTGAACAAATATTTATCTAGCCTATCCTAGAATATTTCCAATGAGAAAGATTCCCCAACCTCTGCATTGTTCCTCTGCTCATCATCTTTTGAAGACATATTTTATTATTTTTATGTTTTAATGTCTTTTAAATTGTTTTATACTATATGCATATTTTTACGGCTGTTGGCTGCTCTGGGCTGCCTGTGGCAGGAAGAGCAGGATATAAATTTTGCAAAATAAAATAAATAAATAAATATTCTCTAATAAATAAATATTCTCTAAGCGGGATATAAATTTTGTAAAATAAAATAAATAAATAAATATTCTCTAATATTTCAACTAAATCTTTCTTCCTGCAATTTAAGTCCACTGCTTCTTGTCCTACCCTCCATCACTAAGGTAATCTTGCTCATGTCTATAACAACTTTCTATGCGTATCTGAAAACTTATCATTCCCTCTCACCGTCTTTGAGCTCAACAAAAACATGCCTAGTTCTTTTAGCCTTTCCTCAGAGGTTTTGCTTTCTAAACACTTTATCATCTTCTTTACTCTCCTCTGGATCATCTCCAACGTTCCCACACATTTCTTGAACACATTGCCCACAAGTGAACACAAAACTCCAGCTGAGGCCTAACCAGCACCAAATTCTATGCCTTAAAATGCAACAGTTAAATATAAATATTTAGACTATTTCCTCTCTGTAACTAATCTCATCACTTGGAATCATATACATAGTAAGACNTCCCGCTCGGAAGCACTGGGGGCTCTGTCTGAGCCTGGAGCGCCCACGAGAGCATAGCCGTTTGCGACCTGTGGTGTTCACACATCGTTCAGCGCTGCCTGCGCTCCTTGCCTGCCCGGCCGGATGCCTATCGGTGCCTGAGCTTTGGTATACTGTGCTTCGGCTATGTCGCAACCGCTGGTGACTACCGCGTGCACTGTGAGGAGCTGGGACTTGCCCCCTTCCCTGCGGGGCGCTTACCGGACATGCTGGGGGGCTTTGCAGCATGGAGTCCTGCTGAGACAGCCTTCACTCAGTGTGTGTGTGCCTTCCCGGGATATGTGACCTGCCTGTGTGAGGGTGGCCCTGCCGTGTCCGTGTTCTACTTCATCAGCGTGCAGGGTGCCCGTGGGTATCCACGCTCCCGCAGGGCTGTCTACTACTGTCTGCTGGAGCTGTCCCACCTGCCCTGGCCCCCTGCGTCCGATTATGGCTTCCCCCCCACTCTGGGCCGGAGCTGGTGGCCCTGTCAGAGGTGTGCAGCCACTCTGATGTGCAACTCAGGATGAGCTGTGCGGATCCCTTTGAGGCCTTCTACTTGATCTGCTTCCACATGGCTATCACTGGGAGATAAAACAAACTAAACTAAATTAAATATTGTTATGGATGTGTCAGGCTCAAACTTATTCCTTTTGAACTTAAAGGCAAAACTTTCACTGATCCTATTCTATCTAGGAAGCAGCAAAAGGCAAGATAATGGTAAAATGTTACAGCACAGTGCCCAAAATTAAAAACATCAACTCAATTTGTATGAAATTATTTTGATTATTTGCAGGCATGTCACTGATATCTAGGAGTTATAATCACCTGTCAATGGTGATATTGGGTGAAAACACAAGTGATGGTGGAACACCACCATCACAAATAGCTCTGGACTGGGAAGCTGCTGGCAACATGGTCAGGATTGGGTCTGGCCCTGGAACAAACGTTCACACAGCTGGGCCACGGGAGGTTGGGGAGCTACACAAGTGTGTGGACGATGGGCTACCACATGATAACCTGCTTTGGCCTGGTTGGGTGGACCATTTCCAGCGTGTGTGGGTGACTAACCTGGGCCAGAGGTCTTCAAGATCACAGCCCAGGCTAGCTGCCCAAGGCCCGGGAGAACTCCAGGTCAAACATCTGGACAGCCTCCAACATACGTGATGGTGGCCTGCGGGTCCAATTGTTAACAACGGGGATTGTTTGGAAATCCCTGCCACTACGTGAAAAGCCACCAGATGGCACCATGAAATGGTCATAGCTTCTACTGCTGGAATGTTTGCTTAGTTTTCTTGACCTAGTTTCAAGATTTCATTGTCTTCCGTTCAGAATCTTGCCATCGGGCTTCTCGTCTCTTTGAAGCCTTTTTCCTTAGGACCATATTTTGGTCAAACTGACTTAACTGGAAATGTGATCTAGCTCTTTCACAAGAATCTGTTTTAAAAATGGGCTTGTCCACAAATGTCGTGATTTGTCCACATGTTATGTCTACTTCAGCATTCCAAGCAGTTTTAAATTCAGCTTGCATTTTTTAGTAGATTTCCCCAGTATTGAAGATGCAGGGTGCAATCCTGACAGTAGTAAAACTTCCATTGATGGACTTTAATGGAGGCAGAATTCCACTCTTTGCTCCAGGACTACAAATACAATCAATGATGGGAGGACAGTATGTTTTGCTGTTCACATGTGCTTGCTGGTCATTAGAAACTGTCTGTCAGTTGAGAATTGAGTAGAAGTGCCTTGTGCCTCCACTGCTCAACCCCTTATAAAAAGTGAGAATCCACTGAAGGTTATTGCTTATTACCTTTAAAACAAGGCGAGATTCTGCCACCTTACTGTATACAGAATATAAGGAGATATTGTCAAAGTTGGGTGACCTAAAATTGGACTTAACTAAATTTTCTCATATCTGTCTTTAGCACCTATTTAATTCTATATGCTTGGGCTGTTTGGTAATAACTGCTTCAGCATTCTTTATGCTTAAATAAGCAAGTAATTAAGCAGTATGCTTAAATAAGCCATTTNCTCTCTGTTCTTTTTATAACTTAGACGAACATGGCTACGTCTCTAGTATTTAAATATAAATAGTTTGTAAACACCTTGCAATTTTTCACTTTAGCACTGAACGTGTGTGTGTGTGGAGGGGGGGGTGATTACCTAAATAGCCAGTGATTATAGTGACAGGGATCTTCGAGCTGCAGCTGACTTGAACGTCTCTTCCTCCACCATCTTCCAGGGGCTGCTCTTGCTTCTCTATAGGAATCAGCTCGGGGCAATCCTCTTCTTCCTCCATGGAAGCGTGGGCGCCTCACCCTGCTGCCATCCCAAAGAGAGAGGAGAGATTTTAAAAAATAAAGTAATAAACAAACACCGTCCATAACAAGCAGAAGGTGTGTGCTCGCCCTGAAAGCTTGTGAGGATGAAGAGCCCCGAAATCCCAAGTCCTCCAGCCTCCCCAGTGCCCCCACCTCCCTGTCCGTGCCAAGTATCATCACCTCCCTGTCCCCGTGCCTCACCGCTCTGTCCACGCCCCAGCACCTCGCCCTAAACCTGTCAAAATATTTAAAAAAAACCCCGCAGAAACAGCTACCCCGGCAGCTACAATGCCCCCCCCCAGTGAGAGAAGCGCCTTCCCTTCCCGTGTCGCCCCCCCCGCGCGCGCGCGCGCGAGACCCCAGTAATCCTGAAACACACCTGCTAGCTGCTGCCGCCACCTCCGCCCGGGTCCTAGTGCGTCAGGTAAGCGTGACGAACCGAACAAGGACGCAGTGCGTGAACTCGAACGCCGGCTGAGCAAACCACTAAATAGAAGCCCTCAGTCTACGGCGCAGGAAGGGTTAAGAAATCCTTACGCGTAACGTCACACACCCCGGAATCCTAAGGCGCATGCGCTTGCGTTTTGCGGCACACATGCGCAGGATTCCACCTCGGCCTTATTATGGTGGCGCATGCGCAACGCATTTTTTCTCTTCCCGTCCCCTTCCTGGCTTATTCTATCAGCTGTAGGGCGACCAGTAAAGAGGGCGAGCGGCTGATAGTTGGGCTTGTGGGGCTGGGGAGTGAGGACGCTGTCCCGCAGCGTCGTCCAGCCAGGCCTCGCTACTAGGAAGCGCCGAGCGAGAGGGCTGTGGCCGCAAGGCCCGTCAGTCCCTGTTTTTTTCTCTTTCAGACGCTGGTGCTAGGGGGGCCAAGTCTCTGTGTGTGAGCGGGAGTGAGCCACAGAGTGAACGTTGGTGCCCTCCCCTCAAAGCACCCCAGCGCGTGAAGGCAGCAGTAGTAGCTCGGCAGTGAGAGGTTTGCAAAGCTGCTCAGAAACATTGTTTTTGGACAAGCGCCTCCTTCCCCACGTATTACTCCTCCAGTCACCATCATGCATGTCGCAGCCAGGACTGCGTAGGGTACCAGTGTGGCCCTGCAACAGGCATGATGGGTGGAGAGGTGCTTCTCAAGCAACACCTATTGTGTCGAACTGTGGATCGTTATTATGTAACTAGGGAACCACTCATGAACTCAGCCGTTCACAAACCCTCCTGTTTTCCACCATTTAATTGTGAATACCATATTTTGTTATCCTGATTGCCAGGAAACAAAGGCTGTATAAGTCCTCATTGGTTTGTGACTAATTAAAACTGCAATGCTAGGCTGTGGCTCCGAAGCCTTTTTGTACCAGCTGCGATGACCTGAATCCCACTGAAGTGAATGAGATTTGCATTGTTAGCAAGTGCTAGTGCCAAATGGCCTGAGGATTTCTCTGTAAATGAAGATCATACTGATACAGATTTTTGCATCTCCTTAATACCTATGTTGCGGTTATTGGTACACTCAGTTGGACTAGAAAATTTACTGAAAAATTAGTTACCGCTTTTGTAAAGAAGGATGTATAAACAGGTTAATAACATCCTGTTCTATAAATCCTTTCTCCATTTTGCTGTAAAAATTCCAAAGAGATGCAAATACTTTTTGTTTCTATCTGGATTCCACTCAAGGTCTTAGATAAATAATAATCTTTGATAATTGATAGGCCAGATGTGTGGCTCCTGTTCCCTCTGACCACAGAAAGCGAGTCAAATTCGGTTTTTTATAATATTCAAGCACACGTTCTTCGCTATTTGAAGGATTCTGGTTTTGGCTGTTGGGAAAACACAACTTTTATGTACTTGTTTCGGAAGCCTGTATGATATGATTTTCACTGCAAAACTAGAAGTTTATGTTGATAAAACAATTGTGGAAGCTTTTATTTCTCCTTATTCCAAGACTGATTTAAAGTTTAAAAAAAAGAAAATTGCAAAATGAACTAAAAAAGACAGAGAGACTGAGGTTGAGGGAAAGAGACATAAGTTACAAAGGAAGTGACCAGAGTTATTGCAGGCAAACCTATTCGTTATAAGTTTGTTTCTCTTTTATATTTATAATACATATAAATGTATTATATGAATTTTGATAGTCTGGCCATAGAGACATATTGTAATTCCTCAAAAGAAAGGAAATTATCCCCTTCGTAAGAGCCTGATCTTGCTATCCTTGCACAAATCCTAGGGTGTTTTCAGATATGATGATAGCATGGATTTCCATGCTTTGCCAAATGTAGAAGCCTGTACTCTTGTCACGGCTAAATGCAGCTGGCAGCTGTTAGCCAGAGCCTGGGTTTGAATGGGCCGTGGTGGCGCTTAACCCAGGCTGTTCCTCGAGGATGGTCCCAAGCGCCACCATGGCCCATGCAATGGAAGTCGGACTAGGGTAAAGCAGGCCGTCACGTTTTATGGCTCACTCACACCCTGGTCCAGGTCCACAGAACTGGGCAGCTACGCATGGCCATTTGTCGGAGGGGGGCGGGCTG
Source organism: Sphenodon punctatus (assembly GCA_003113815.1). Classification (NCBI taxonomy): domain Eukaryota; kingdom Metazoa; phylum Chordata; class Lepidosauria; order Sphenodontia; family Sphenodontidae; genus Sphenodon; species Sphenodon punctatus. The sequence continues at coordinate 1,081,139 of QEPC01009656.1, read as the reverse complement.
CTCTGAGGAGTGCAGGGCAGGGCTGTACGGATGCATGTCCGCATGTCACCCTGCCCTCTCACTCTTGTTTGGTGCCTGTGCCAATTAAAGCGTGACAGCGCTCAGCACCATCACAGCTAAAAACACCCTTAGCCATGTGATAGAGTTTGTGACTTAGGTCTTAATGCGACAGGCAATTAGGATTCAAACAAATTTGAATATTGTCTGTGAAGAAGGATAATTTTGAATCAGCATGTGAATCTGTTGTATGGCTTGACAAATCACAGGAACAAAATTGGTGCCTATTTAAAAACTGTATTAAATTATTAGCAAACTCTTCTAACCATATGCACAGAGAAAAGGGGTTAGAGCAGTATGCTTAGCAAGGAAGGATAGGTAACTGTCAAATAAAGAAGTGGGTGAAAGCCCATAGTCTCTTGTGCCAAACCATGCTGGATGCAATACCTATGCATTGCCTCTACAAGAGCTGAGATTATATCCTGGCATGCACTCATGTCAAGGTTAACTATTAAATATAAATGTTAAAGGATTAACATCAGGGTTAAATGAGATTAAGCCCATAGGTATAAAGGGAAAAAAGTGTGTTGAAAACCATTTTTTTGGCTAGTCAATGGCTCTAGTGTCACATAAATAGTAACACATTAGAAATAATCCACATTACTTTTCATTATTTTTCTTTAGGAGAACACCATCCAACAAAATATTGTGGTTTTCTTGGTTCTGTGCTGGCTTTTGTTACCAAGCATTAGAGCATCTCTTTTTAGTAAAGGTCGTTGACATAGAAAGCACTGTACTCACTGTGTCAGTTTTGATACTCCTAAATTAAGATGACAAGATGAAAGTATCAACAATCCTATTTTTAAAAAAAACAAAACTTTTAATATATATTTTTAATACAAAGGCTGTCTTAAAAATGTTAATGTTCTGCAGCATTGCTAACTTTGAACTCACAACTCTGATTTTTGGATTTCTGATCATTACATATGTTTTATATATAATCTTTCATCAAGTTATATCCTCGTAATTCTGAGTTTGATATCAGACACACTAGGAAATGTGTACATAAAGTACTCACAGCATGTATGTTTCATATATATATGTGTGTATATATATGATCCATGTATGATATATATACAAATGTATGTATGTATAAAAAACATCATTATTGATATTATTTATCTTCGTTATTGTTATTGCAATAATGAAAATGAGAATTTCATTATCATTATCACTATAACAAAAACAAAGTGCGCACCCCTAATAAGTGACGGTAGAGCTCTTCCAGCGCAATACAGTCTGGACTAGGAAGCCACTGGCGCCACAGTCCAGATCGGGTCCGTCGGCACAACAAACGTGCTGGTAACCAGGCCAGGGACAGTGGGGAGATACTTGAACGTGTGGCCATCTCTGTGCTGTGTCCAGTGCCCCACCCCCCCCAACACCATCATCATCATTTATTTGGCGTGACCGTAGGTCTTTGCCCAAGAAGTAACCGAGAAAGAAATACATAAAATAAAATAAAATAAAATAGAACAGCCCGAAGGCAAATACAAGGACGTAAACGGAAGGTCCCATAGACGTCACCCCCCCTACCATGACGGACAGCCATGGTGAACCGAGGCTTGGCCATAGCAGGCTATAACAAATGTTATAGTCCGCTGTAACCCTCTCTGGTCCAGTCAGGCAGATGGGAGCACTGGGCTGTGAGCCCGGAGGTCTTAGTGATCACAGCCCAGGCTAGCCGTTACCACACCCAGGAGCAATCCCAGGTGGCAGGACTCCATCAAAAGTGATGGTGGCCTGTGGGCCTAAGCAGGCTGCCCTCACATTTGCTAACACCCAGTGGCTTAGCTTCCCTTGAATTTAATAGTGGAGGATTGCACCCTTGGTTTCTTTTTACTGTGAATATGATCAAAGACAATTCTTCAGTAAAATATGCTTTTTAAAATGTAACAATAAAATGCTTTTACACACCCTGTTTCTCATCTTCCTTCAATTTGTGCAATTTCCTGCAAGAAAAAAACCCACTGCTGGTTGTTAGGATGACTGTCTACATAAAAAAGAGAAGGAAATCAGGGAGCTGCAACCTTCTTAGCTTAGTTCCCTTTTTCTGTCTGTACTGGTATGGAAATTATATTAAACAGGTTTTTTTGCCACTATCTTCATTACAGAAAAGATTTTACTCAATGACTGATCTTAAATGTATTGGTACAGCCCCACTGATGTCAATAGGGGTCTGGCACAAGTATGTTAAGAGTTGCAACCATGGGTGATTTCAGACGTTACGTTTTTGGCATTCACCACAGTCAACCTCAGTCAAATGTGGGCGGTGGTGAAAGAGCCATGCATGTCTGTTGGCCCGCATCCAGATGTTCACCACAGTCAAACACGGGGTGGGGTGAAGCTAACCACGCTTCGTGAGGTCGGGGCGGGAGGAGGTCCAGAAGTGTGGTGAATGGTCACCACAGCAGGGGTGAAAGAAAAGTAACGTCTGAAGGGAAAACCCCGGCTGCGGTGAAAGGAAATGACCACAGGCCGTGGTGATGGCATGCAGTGTTGCTGCTAGGCAACCGACAACAAGCGGCACACGGAGGGAGATTTAAAGGGCAGGCAGCAGTAGGGGAACGTGGTGGAGCAGTCAATGGAGAGGGTGGAGGAAACTGAGCAGAGGATGGAGCAACAGGGTGAGGAGGAGGTACAGTAGCAACAGGAGGGGGAACCTGGCCCAGCGGAGGACACCCAGCAGCGCACAGGGCCACCCCGGAAGAAGGTAGGGGTTGCAGCTGGGAGTGGGTGGGTTGGAGCCGGGGAGAGGAGGGGCACGGAAGGGAGGAACCACAGCCGCCAGGAGCCTAACCTGCAGCCCCCAATGTACCCCCAAACAGACCAGCAGGAGGGCACGCACCCCGGAGGAAGCCAAGGCTGGAGGGAGCCAGGGCCAGGAGGCAGCCGCGGAGGAGGAGGAGGAGGAGGAGGAGGCAGCGGAGGGACTGGCACCCGGGAGCCGGTACCACAGGGGGGATCAGTGGGGGCTCCAGGAGACCCACGACCTCATAGCTATGTGGGCGACACCCGAGATGCAGGGCGAGCTGGCAGTCAATGCCAGGAACGAGCAGGTGTTCGCCCAGATAGCCACGGAGATGGCGGAGGCTGGATATGACCGAACGCCCACACAGTGCCGGACTAGGATAAAGGACCTGAAAATGGGGTGCAAGGACATAACACAACAACCGGCGCTCTGGGCGGGTGACACGTGCCTCCCCCTACCTGGACGCGCTGAGCCGGGTGCTGCACCACAAGGGCTCAATAGTGGTCTCGAGCCCGGTAGGCGGGGACGCGTGGGAGGAGCGACCTGTGGATGAGGAGCCGCCCCCTTTGCAGCCGGAGAGCACCAAGCAAGCCCTGGCACCAGGCATGGAAACCACTGAGGAGATGCCAGGGACCTCGGGCACACACGCCCGACACACCCCCAGCCCTACCTCTGGCGAGACCACACACGCCTCAGTGGACTCCGAGGAGGTAGAGGGGGAGGAGGAGGAGACCGTCACCCTGAACCTCACGGCCTGCCGACCCAGGGAGCAGGCAGACAGCAGCCCCAGCGACCGCCCAGCCTCGGAGGGAACGGACACCGAGGGAGCAGGTAAGGGCATGGCAGGGCACACGCACGGACCCCAGGGGGAGGGGGGGCTAAGGCGGTGGAAGGGGATGTCAGCCGTCTGTCCCCCACAGCCCCGAAGGCAGGGATGGGGCA
>QEPC01009656.1:1043411-1064991 GCA_003113815.1 Sphenodon punctatus | reverse complement strand
AGTTCCGAACTGCGTTTGCACATCCCTAATTGTAAATGAATTTAAATGCATTTGAAATGCATACACAGTATGTTTATAGTACAACACCATAGCTACAAAATCATTACTGAACCTTTTCCAATACAGAATTTTCATTTTGTGACCATAGTCTTTGCTGGTAGAAATAATGAAAAAGACAGCATAAAGTTGTTATGGGAACAGACTATTTTAAACATACTGCATGTGTGAGATAACATTGTTCTCTTGGCATTTGCACCATTAACCACTAATAATACATGAAGAAGATGCGTATTAGTTTCATATGTCATATGCAACATTTTTCTATTGGTAGTTTCCTTTATTAAAAGGGCAACTGCTTATTAGACCTTTAGTCATACAAAGTAAAGTATCACAGGGTTTCTTCTGTAAATCCTTCATCAGAGATCCTGGGAAACCCTTATGCAGGGAAGCTGTAAATTCTTTTGACTCAGATGTAGGTTTGCTTGAAAGTCTCTGCTTACAATAAATGTTATAATGCTGCTTTTTGTGCATCCATTTTAGGTGCTGTATAATTCTTTCCTTTTTTTCCTTATTTGCATAATAGAAAATTTCCCAAAAAGGTGTTTGTTTCTCATTATGTGGGTCAAGGCATTGAACAGATCTTAATAGTTTCTCCTGTCCCAGAACACTTATTACAGACCAAATCCTGCAAGCTTTATTCACACAAGTATTCCCATTTAAAGTGTGCATCTCTCTCTTTTCCAGAAACGTTTGAAAGAATGTTTCTTTGCTACCATGTCATTGTCTTGGTATCGCTTGGGCTTCCATTTCTCATAAGAGCCGTATTCTAAGTGGCTCATTACAGTGGAATGGGAAAATGGGTCAGAGCTTAGAAGGTGTAAGTGAAGGGCTCCAAAGGAGATGGAACAGGCCCAGTACCAGATGAAGGGGTTAGGATAGGGAGACCTCTCAGCTGCTACTTCAAACTCGGGGAGAGCAAAGCTCATCATAGAGCTTTTGAGAGAAAGGGAATCTAATAGCAGGAGCACGGGACCTAAGGGACTAAGAATTAGGAGCCAGAGTAGAGCAAGGGGTAAGGTAGTGGAAGGAGTTGTTCTGCCCAGCTCCCTGTTGTTACTAGCATGCCTTTATACTTCTTGACAGCCAACTAGGAAGCTAGGAGGTAGGGCTACAGAAGAGATGGGCAGGAGGAGAAGCAGGGTCAGGGCCAAGCAGGGCATGACAAGGGAAGCAAAGATGGCAGTATGCAGGCCTAGGCAGTAGCACCACGACAATCGCTCCAGAACCTTGGAGGCTGGGGGTTCAAGGCTGGGACCATACAGGCTCAAGAATAGGGTGGCCAGATATGCAATTTTTATTCATTTATTAAATTCATTTATATCCCACCCCTCTTGCCAACTGGCGACTCAAGGCGGCAAATAATAACAATATAAACAATTCAATAGCAATATAAAGCAGTAAAACAATAATAAAAGTCCATAAATATATAAAACATAGACTATCATCACATAGGTCTGCACAAAAATAATTTAAGACCCCCCCCCGAAACCCATCTAACCCATCCCACCACCCCCTCCAATGTCTGGTGGGAAAGCCAGGTTTTACATTGCCAGTGGAAAGCAGGGAGATCCAGGCTGAGGCGGATCTTCACCGGAGCACGTTCCACAGCAGCGGAGCGGCTGCCAAGAACACCCACATGTCAGTCAATACTGCTGGACCTCCAGGAAGGTGCTCCTGGACGACTGCAAGGGGTGCCCAGTGGTCCATGGTGTGAGACGGTCCCTCAGATAAGTGGGGCCATGGCCTGCAAGGGCTTTAAAGGGCAAAACCAGCACCTTGAATTTGGCCCAGAAGACAATAGGCAGCCAGTGCAATGCTTGGTGCACCAGTTGTATATTCTCCCTGTGATCCATCCCAGTAAGCAGGCAGGCCACCATATTTTGCACCAGCTGCAGCTTCTGGATCATCATCATGGGCAGAGCATTACATAGTCTAGCCTCAAGGTGACAAATGCATGTTTGACAATGGCGAGATCGGAGTCTGAAACATATGGACGGAACCTCTTCACCAGATGTAGTTGGCGAAAGGCACCCCTGGCCAGAGCCGACACCTGCAAATCTAGGTGCAGCTAAAAATCCAGGAGCACCCCCAGACTCTGTCCATGGGAAACCAATGGAGGCTCCCCCCCAAATAATGGGAGGTTCCCCCTCCCCCAGATCACCGACCCCACCCACTAGCATCACCTCTGTCTTGTTGGGGTGGAGTTTCAATTGGCTTAACCTCATCCAATCCCCTACAGCAGCCAGACACTGGGATAACAACAAGACTGCATGGCCTGAGTCAGTTGAAAAAGAAAAATACCAGTGGGTGTTGTCAGCATATTGATGACAACAACCCCCCCAACTGCACAGACCCTCCCCGAGCGGCTGCATATACACCACACGGGAGGCCCCCAGGGGACGATGTACAGTCCCCTAGTACCACCTGCTGAGATCTAGCTGCCAGGTAAGAATGGAACCACTGTAAAATGGTACCGTCAACCCCCACCAGATCCTTCAGCATCTCATGATTCACAGTATCAAAAGCTGCTGAAAGATCCAGTAGACCCAGCAGGGTCATGCGACCCTTATCCAGCTTTATCAGGAGGTCATAGACCAAGGCCACAAGTGCAGTCTCCATGCCATAACCCAGATGAAAGCCAAACTGCACAGGAACAAGAAAACCTATGTGATCTAGATGCACCTACAACTGATGGGCCAATACCCATTCAATGACCTTCCCTAAAAAGGGACTGTTAAGAGACAGGCCGGTAATTCTCCAGGGCACCAACATCAAGAGATGGTTTCTTGAGAAGCAGCCAGACCACAGCCCCCTTAAGGTAATCCGGCATCCTCCCCTCCCGAAGGGAGGCGTTGGTCACCCCTGCCAAAACTGGCCCTAATGTCTCCCTGGTGATCCCTGGCCATGGATCTAATTCACAAGTGGTAGCCCAGACAGACCCCAGCACATCCACCACCTTGGCAGGTGTCACTGATTGACGAGACCAAGCATTCCTAACCTCTGGTTCTGCCACTGTTTCCAGAATGGTGAAGTCAAAGTCATGGTCAATATGAGCAATTTTCTCTGCAAAGTATGCCAAAAACATGTCACAGCGGGCTTTGGACGAATCCGGTTCCAGGCAGAAACAGGCTGGACTGACCCGACCTCTCACTGCCTGGAACAGCTCTGCTGGACATGACTGAGCAGACACTATGAGGGCAGCAAAGAACTGCTTCTTTGTTGCCCGCACAACCACAGCATAGGCCCTCAAAAATACTCTATACTGCAATCAATCATCTTGAGCACGAGTATGGTGCCTCCCCTCGTGCTTCAACCACCCCAAATCATCCATGAACCATGGAGACCTGTGGTGGCAAAATGCTGGGAGTGGATGCCTAGGAACCACCGATTAATTGCCTCCGTTAGCCAATCATTCCAAAAGGCCACAAAGTCATTGATGGAGCAGCCATTGAGGTCTACAGGCAAGTCCCCATCAGCATTCCAGAACCCATCAGATTCCATAAGTCTCTGGGAACCAATGCAGCCCTGCAACTTGTATTTCTCGTGTGTCCTCTAAAATTTGCATATCTGGCCACCCTACTCAAGAATGAGCACAGATCAGGATCAGGTGTGACAGAAACAAGACCAGAGCAGGGTTAGTGCAACAGGTTCACTGCAGCTCACTTCCTGCCAGTGGGTCTGTGCCTCAGTCCCTCCCAAACCAGGCACCTAAGCTCTCAGCTCTTCAGCTACCAGCTTTGTTTCATAGTTTTAAAACACTTTACATTCCCCTATTTAGTGGAGGGCTCCTCCTGGCAGTGGACTAAGTCCTTACAATTTACAGAAATACAAACATAGAATCCCCATTCCTTGCTCCGGGGATTGCCTCTCCAGCCTAGTTCTCCTGCCTGGAGGTAACTCCCTCCTTCCCAGGGCCAGTGCTAACATAGCAGCAGTACAGGCACACACACCCCCCTCCCATAAACTCCACAACAGGATGGGAGAGGCGAGGGGAGCCGGGGCCACCTAGGGCGGCAAAATATCCTTGCACAATTCCTGCTCCTTCCAGCAGACAATCCTTTCAGCCCAGTCTTAATACACAGGGCTTTATCACCTGACCAGCCCCAAACAAACATGTGCCCAGTTAGCCCTAGCAGCCCCCCATGGGCTGCTAAAGCCCGTTTGAGCCGGGCAATCAGGCCAGAGGCCTCCTGGAGGTGCAGCCGAGTCACTCCAGTTCACCCTGCTAAAGTCAGGAACAGGAAGCAAACCTTGCTTCACTCAGCTTCCTGTTCTACTGGGCTGTTCTTTTTCCGGGCAGGCAGCAGGGATGTGGCATGAACTGAAGCAGAGGTTGTACTAGGCAGATTCTAGGTCAGAATCAAGATGCAGCAGTAACGCTGTAGAACTAGCCCTTACAGTTACAGAGGCCCCATTAAGCTCCCTCCCCCATTAAGTGCCTCTGTGCCTGGGAGTGCTTCTGCCCCCTGATATAGAATCGACCTCTTGGTGTTTCCCTTGGGACCATGTACATCTACATCACTTCCCATCCTAAGTGTAGGCTTGTGCTTTACAGGCACAACTGAACCCTAACTTCATCACAGAGGGAAGGGAATCTGCAGCATTAAACTAAGTTAGGGATGGACGCTCTCCAGTGTAAATAGCTTTAATGATAGCTCTGCAACTTTTCAGCTGCCTGTAAGGTTATCTGTTTATCAGTCCTAAAGATAATAAGTTTACCTTTGCTAGCATATTTCCATTGACTAGGCAAATCAGACTGAGGTTCCATCCCCAGAGTGATTTTAAATATGATTGTTGTAGGCCATATTTAAATTTAGCTGTGGCATAACTTGGCTATGCTGAACCCAAACCATATCATCATCCGGTTTTAAAAATCATGTTTCAGGTGAGGATTCCTCCTGTGCTACTAACACGTTATAAAATTAGTAATTTTGTTTATGACTGCCATGTCTGTGCTGCAGTTCAAACCGTTACAATCCAGCTCTGCACAATGGAATTTAAATCATGTTTAAGCACTGTGTGCCTACAAGCCTATTATATAAATAAATGCATTTCTAAGTTAGACAAACAGTCTCCTTGCTACTGCATCACATTTTCAGGACTGTGCTGTAATCGAGGATATAATAAGGACTTTAAGAAAGAGAGGGGAATGCCCGTTGACCAACAACACACTGGAAGTCCTGTCCCCTAACCCCAGAGATTCCCCATGTCTGACTGGTAGTGGATCTTTACTTACATTTTACTGGTTGTTTTTTTGTACTAGGAAGCTTAAAGAAATTTTCTTTTATTTTTGTTGTAACAATAATTATGTTCTTTAAGTTTGCAGGCTATAACTGTTTGTAATAATTATGTTGTTGCAGTGGTCTTGGACCACGCAAATAAAGAATTTGATTTGACACCCACCCATTGCTCCTCTGCACTCTCCTATAGCCCAACTCACTCCCATTCTTTTTGACTGTTTCCCTGCCACCTCTCTTACACTTCGTGCCACCAGTTAGAATTTCTGCTGCTGGAACTGGGAGGAGCCAGGGCCAGCCTTACCACAGGGTGACCCAGGATGAATGCTCAAGGCTCTGCTATTTTCTCAATTTCTTGAGGCCACACAGTGGCTCCTATTTTCACCAGGGCAGGGTATGGGGCCTTCACTCTCTCCCAGCAGACCCCTTACACAGCCACCTCTGGGGCCCCACAAAAGGTGCCCATGAGGGAACAGGGTTGCAGGAGAGGAAGGGGCACCAGGGCCCTCTCATTTTATCATTGCCCTGGGCCCCACAAATTCTAAGGCTGGCCCTAGGAGGAACTGTAGCCATTTTGTGCCCCTACACCTCAGACGAGCTGAAGCTAAGGGAAGTGGAGCAAGGGAGTTTGTTGCCCCAAATTTGAGAGGGGGAGTTTCCCCCAGTAAAATTCAGGAGGGGAGAATCTCTCTATTGCTTTTACTTGTTAGGCCAGTGACTATAATCATGCTAAGTTAATTCCCATGATCATCTTTATGACAGTCTTGAGTCCTAATCATATAGGTGGCATGCTGCTCAGTAGCACCTAAGGGCCACATTGGTCGTTGCCCTTGGTGGGACACTGGGTGAAAACAGACATGACGCTAACCACCACCCTTTAACCACCTTTGGTGGTTATTTATGCATGGGTATTTTCAGACGTTACGAGATCACAGTGAACCACGGTGAATAAGCACCTGTGGTCAATGTGTCTCGAACGTCTGTTTGGCGGCCGCCAGATGTTTGCCACGGTCAATACCCGCATGGGGTCAATTTGAACCATGCTTCCCGGGCTAGCGGGGGGAATGTCCTGGGAAGCGTGGTCAAAGAGATCCCCAGCGGGGACCAAACAAAAGTAACGTCTGGCCGGGTGCCACGGCCCGGGATCCCCGGCGGGATCCTGGGCCGTGGTGAATCCGGCCCGACGCGGCGGCTGCATTGGCCCCGCCGCCCGCCCGTCTCCCCGGAGGGCGGGCGGCGGGAGCGTGGAGGGGGCGGGGCCGTGCGGCCGCACGTTGCGCTGCACGGCCCCGCCCCCTCCCAGATTCCCCGCCGGGATCCCCCCGGCACGTCTGTTACAGTGTGACGGGGTGACCCCGGCGGGGAATGAATGCGGTGATTTCGGTACGGGGCCAATGGGCCCCATAACATCTGAAATCACCCCATGTTGCAGGGTTGTATTGGTGTCCTATGTAGCCCTGAAACATGCATAAATGACCACCAAGGGTGGTTAAAGGGTGGTTAGCGTCATGTCTGTTTTCACCCATTGAGGGCCCAGAGCGGGGGTGGATTTTTGGCAATATAGGTTTTTACAGCAGATGGTTCACAACTTGCAAATTAAATCCGTGCCCATCCTGGTTAGTAAGAGCTACCAGGGAGATGCTAGGATGGGTGCTGGCGGGAATTATCAATGCCTCACTTTGGGACAGGAGGATGCTGGACTTCCTCAAAGAGAATGTGGTCCAACCTCTCCTTAAAAAACACATCACTTCATGTTGATGCCCTGGTGAGTTACCGCCCTGTCTCTAACTTTCCCTTTTTAGGGAAGGTTATTGAACGGGTAGTGGCTCGTCAGCTCCAGGCGCGTTTGGATGGTATCTGGACCCGATTCAAGGTGCTGGTATTGACCTTTAGACAGGGCCTTCACAGCCTGGACCCTATTTATATGAGTGATCGTGCACCCCCTGGCAGCCCCTGGGGTCATCTGAGGGTCCCCTCCTGGAAGTCCCATGGTATCGGTGGGTTCGGAAGGACAGGGGGGCATTCTCGGCAGCTGCATTGTCACTCTAGAATTCCCTTCTGGTGGAGGTTCACCTCAGCCCGGATCTTCCTGCCTTCCAACGAAACTGTAAGACCTGGCTCTTCCACCAGGCATTTGGTGAGGGGGGAGGAGGGGGGGGGGGACTAGATGGGTTGTGGGGAAGGGAATTTTTTCTGCACAGGTCAGATTTTTGATTTTTATTTATATATTTTTGGATTGATATATTTTTATGGAATTTGTTTGTTTATATTTATATCATTGTAAGCTGCCCCGAGTTGTTTTTGCGAGAGGGGCTGGGTAAAATGGGTTAAAATAAAATAAAATAAAATAAAATAAAATAAAATAAATTATCAATATCTATGAACTTAAAGACACATTCTGGAAACCTCGATATTGGGGCTTCCAGAACGTGTCTTCAAAGAGGCAGTGCGTGCCGCTAATTTCTATTGCGGATGGCCACTTCCGGTGCATGTAAACAGCTTTTTTTAGTGGCGCGTTGAAGAAAGTGCTTCCCTGGCCACTCATGTAAAAGCTGCTTTAGAGAGCAGGTGCACTACAGAGAAAGGGGCCAGTAGAGCAGCCAATCCCCGCTCATATCCTGGCTGCGCATTCCACACACACACACACCCCGCAGTCATAATATGTGCAGGGGGAGAAGATCTGAAAGTGCCCTTAGTTCAGAGAAAACCCTGCTGACATTGTCAAATTTTGCCTTCTTTGGTGTCAGGCCATGCCAAACTACGGTGCTTCAGATGGTTTCCATGTTTTTTTGAAAAAAAAATTATACTAAAGGAGGCCATCAAATTGCCCCAGCCATCAGGATATCTGAATCCAAAATATTGGCAAAGATTCTCTATGATGTGCAGGTTTGGGGAATTGACCCTAGGGTGCCTAAAGTTTTGGATCCTATCTTTAATAAATATTTGAGAGTTCTGCTAGGAGTTCCACCATCTACACCTGCGGCCCCTCTCATTTTGGAGATGGGCATGCCATCCTTGCCAGCCAGGACTGAGAAGTATGTTTTAAAATTTTGGCTTAAGATCCAGGGAGATACTGGCAACACTCTCATGCAGTTGGTGTTGAAGGAGAAATATGACTCTGTGGGGAGTAAACAGGACAGTGTTTGGTGGAAAACAGTAAACAAAAGAATATCACTGCTGGGCTTCTCTCCACCCTATTTGCTCCAACATTCTGCTAAGGAAACATTTAAAATAACAGACATTGATAGGCAGAAGCAAAGAACTATAATATCTAATTCCCAAGCCTCCCCACTATTTAAATACTGGGTACCTGGGACCAAGGGGACTGAATATCTGACAACTTTGCCAGATATGAAACAAAGAAAAGCTTTCACAGCTTTAAGGCTCCAGACAGTGCGCAGAGCGGTGCTTTTAGGGCGTTATAACAATACACCTTAGTTAGAAAGGATATGTTCATATGGTACTGGCATTGAAGATCTGCAGCATTTTATCTGTTGGTTTGCCCTCTTTATGCTAGATCGAGGTTACTCCTTATGGCTAAATTAGATATCGACCCGCAGCGTTCTGATTTGTCTAAATTGATCTATCTTTTGAACGACCGAGACCAGGATAAGACTCACCTTGTAGCCCTATTTGCAATTAGAGCAGAGAAGATCTGCTCTAATACCAAGGTACCCTCAAAAAAGGCAACTGCAGATGCCGATGTGTAGATTATAGCCTGTCCAAAGTATTTTATTATGGTGTACTGTATTTTACCTATTGTACCTCAATTCAATTCAATTTATTACGACACTAGCTTAATGCCATGGCCAAACAACATAAAACATAAAAGAAATACAAAATACAAATACATACATAAAAATAAAAACAAACCAGATCAGCGCTCAACGAGTCGCATTAAACAATAACATAGGCCGGCAGGTCTATACACAGAGGAGGTAGTCCATATACATAAATAAGACATCAATTTACTCTTCAAGCACCCTTCTCCCGACCTATTGTACCTAATTTATTTATGAATTTGTAATTTGTGTGCAAGGATTATATTCGATTGTATTTATATTGTGTTCAGCAGGGATTTATGTTTGTTTATTTAATTTGTCATGGCCTAGTGCCAGTATAATAAAAGGTATTAGATATTGGATGGTTTCCATGCAAGACAAAAAAACTGGGCCAGGTTGACCAGAAATTTTGAGCAGGTTTCCTGAAAGTTTTTTTTAATATAAAAACTGGTTTAAATGTTGTGTTTAAAATATAATCCCAAGGTCAAATGAGTTTCATTTGGTCTGGAATTTGTGTTGGACTTTGCAACAAAGGTTTTGTTCTTCTTTAAACCAAAACCTGCTATCTTCTGCAATATTGATTGAATTAAACCATTCTTACTTGTAGAAATCCTTAGCACTTGAAGTTTTGCATAACTAAGGTCCTAGCAAAACTGCAAGGGATTCATTTGACGACTACTGTCTTGCAGTCAAGTTCTGTGCTCTGTAGGAGATCCATCCACTGCTAAAATTGTGGGTTTTTTTAATTACAAGCTGTCTTGGTGCTTGTGTAAAATGCCTGTTGTTCTAAAAGTTTTAAAAATGGGATTAGGAACGTAGGAAACCACTCATTATTTCTAGACCTCGGTAAATGGTATCTGTAGACTTTCCAAAAACAGTTAACTTAGCCAGACTTAGTTTTGTTTTGTTTCTTTTCTTGGAATACGGTGAACCTGTGTGGATAAGAGGATGTTTCACATGAATTGCTGCATATTCAGAGTTTGCAAACAAGAATAAAACAGTACCTGGCCACAATACAGTATTACAATAAAAGTAAAAATGTGCCCAATTTTCAAACCTTCCTAAAGGATTCAAAGTGTTCGTATAGAGTTTTGGTTCAGATTTATTTTAGAATAAATTGTAATTTCTAATTTCCACTCAAAATGGGCTTTGTACAGTATGTCTGCTGAATATTTCTCTTTTTTAACCTGCCTAGAGCCTTAGGCTATCCTGAGACTTACAGGAAGAGTGGTATATAATTTTAAATAAATAAATGTGTGAGTAAATAATTTTTTTGTCTAGTTCAACTACTCTCACGGTCTATTAGATTTTATTTTTAAAAAATGACCATCATCTATTAACAATGGTGTACGCAAATGTAACACTACCCACTCATAAGTGAGTGGTTATCCTCAAGGTTTTTAGGTCGCAGGATTTTTGAGGCATTTTTGTTTTGTTGAATGTGGGGTCAGTTTGTACTGACTGAACCTGTGAGTGTGGCTTCCAGGGGCCAGGAGTGTGGCAGAGGCACACCTACCATAGGTGCAGCAAGTGCAGCTGCACTGGGGCCCACAAGCCTGCAGGGCCCACAATGTGTGCAAAATCTGTGTGCATCTCACAGGGGAGTGGGGGTGTGAGCAAGATGAGGGGGCCTATTCCATCTTTTGCACTAGATCCTGTTCCAATCTAGCTATGTCCCTGGAGTGTGGATTCCATTGCTCTTTAGGTACACTTTCCCTGTTCCACACATTCCTGCTGAAAAGTCAGTTTTGTTGATTCCCAAAATCCCTTGCGGACAGCCCAGACACCCATCAAGCATTGCAGCAAAACCCAGGGTGTTTCAAACGAGACGGCCCCATGCAAGGACTGCCTGTCCCTGTGTCGGGCCCACCTCATCTAAGTCATGGGGGGTAGGGGTGTGGTGGGGTGTGCTCCGGCGCACACCCATCCCCCATGCATCTCCAACCCCACTCCTCCCTATGCACAGGGCCTTTGCCAAAAAGCCGGAATGCCCCGTGCATGAACAGGCTGGACAGTGCGTGGGAAGGGTAGCTGTGCGTGGAGCTACTTGTGTGACGTGCTCCCCTATGCACAGTTCCTATGCACCCTCCCCCCACACTGATCACAGACACACACACACGCCCATCTTGTCTAAAAACACCCCCAGAAGTCCCTCTGCTAGCCCACCACGCAAAGGACATTAGAATACCTTCCAGTAACACATTGTGTCTGCAGATATTCCAGTACAGTGAACAGCAGTCCAGTTGATAATCCCCAGGGAGCAATGCAAGTGCAATGTGAAGATATAGGAAGGTCTGTTCTTTACACTGGTTTAGCTTTAAATACATTAAACTGGTACAAGCTATAGTGGAGACCTGCCTTAAGGCATGAGACTTCAGAACTGCATGTTAGATTAAGGGCAGAACTTATAAAGCTGCTGAAAACAGGAAAAGCATAAAACAAATCTTCCCATTCTGAACTAAACTTCAAGGCACTCACAAAAGACCATAAGTTTGAACACATAAAATCCTGTCTCCGGGAACGTGGGGTCATAGTATGAATAATGTTTTTCTCACTCCTACTTCTATTTTGTGTGATGGTTGATTTGCTTTAGCTGTCCCTGTGGCATTTGAAGTAGCCCTGTTCTTGTAACAGCCAGGAGTGGAGTTAGGGTCATGCAGTTAATTTAATTGCATGGTGCCCCCCAAAGTCCTTGCAACCAGCAGACTCAGAAAACGGGGAGGGAGGCACCACACATTCTAGTAGTCTACCTGCCAAGAGAAAGAATCTACAGCTGGGGTTCTTTCACCTACAAGTGAAAGCAAAAAGCCCAAATACATTTCATTGCTAGGTTTCATATCTTAGGACATTTTCAGACAAGACACACTTCACCCACTACTCACCCACTATACATGTTGCAGGGCTGCAGTGTTGCCCTATGGGTGTCCTATAACATGTATAGTGGGTGGGGAGTGTCTTGTCTGAAAATGCCCATTACTCTCTTCATCACTTTGGCCCTTTTCACACAGACAGTCTAACACCGATAAAATGGGTGTTACATTTTATTATACATGTTGCAGGGCACCGATAGAGCACACCTGCAGCCCTGCAACATGTATAATAAAATGTAACACCCATTTTATCGGTGTTAAGAGTGTCTGTGTGAAAAGGGCTGAACTGTAGAGCGTGCAAAGTTGACATTGCTGCTGTCATGTTTCCTTAAGTCAGTCATCAAATTTGCTTGGAAATAATTTAATTAACGATATAGTGTCATTTTTCTGTCTTGTTTTAAAAATAAACGTTGAGAGTACATTTGTATTTTGTGTTGTTTTTTGCATTTATTGAATGAAAGATTGGACCCAAGCATGCAGAGTAAGAAGTTGAAAACTGCATTTGACAATTCTAATTGTAAATGTTCTTGGGCTTATTTTATAATCAACCTGTCAGAGTATATTTTTTGGACTGATAGGAAGCCATTCATAAACAGTACAAACATCCAGTGAAGAATAAAGGGACATGTTGTTGGATTATGCTATGCAAAATTATATTTGCATGCTGAAATTCAGACCGTTGCATAGACATGTTGCTGAAATAGGGTCATTATTTACGTGAAGTAAATGAGGGAAGAATTTGGTTCCATCTATCTTTGAAGGTGCTTTGATAGAGCAGGCCAGGTTTCCTGATGTTATAGCTAGATTTTGCGGCTGGCATTCAGTGTTTCTCCTGGAAAATTGGGACTAGTAAAAAAAAAGTAGAAATGGCTATAAACCTTGGATCAGAATGAAGATCCAACTTCTTTATTCAAATATCAAGGCTTACTGTATTCAAAGACTAGTAAAAGGAAATGTTCATGTGTGCATTTTTTAACTACCGTGAGAGCCAAGTGCTAAACATTGAAACTTCCAATTAGATAAATTGGAATTAATATTTCACCCTATTATTTTCAATTTAGATCCTGCTCTTCTTGCCAAGGACACTGATTTAAGTGCGTGGTGCTGTAGCTAAAAGAAAAACATAATCATCATACACATTGATATACTTGTTTAGTTGAACACAGAGAACATTTAGTCAAACAAAAGTAATAATTTTCCATTCATAATTAAAGTTGTTCACTGCTAACTTAACTTTTAGACAACTAATATACTGTGCCTGGCTTTTTAATTTTTTCCTCCAGTTAGTTTTATCTATTCACAGACCGTTTAAACACAGAAGCTACATAAAGCTGAGTTTTCAAGGTTCATATAACTTGTTTTCCAGGAAGTGCCAGTGTTCTGATCGTGTAAAAGAAAATATGCACCTGAAAAAAGCAAATAAAATTAAAGGAATTCCTTGGCTCTTTATCTTCTTTTGAAAGCAGCAGGTAATAACAAGACTGGGAGGCAAAGATGTACACTTAATACCTGAAACACAAAAGCTAACCAGCCACATTTGTGTGCACAATTGCATCTTCTATACTGTAGCCCTTTTTAACGTAATCCACAGGTCAAAATAATATTTTTTAAATGCACATGGGCAAGGTTTTCACATTGAAACTGTTCGGGCTGCCAGGTTTGAGTTGGAAAGGGCCTCAAGGGTCATTTACAATGCAACCCTGCAACCTGGATTTCTCATAAGGGTCCTCTAAAATGTGCATATCTGGCCACCCTAAAAAGGGCAAGGCAGAGAGTCCAAGGGTATTTTTACACGGGGCACCCCTATGCAAGGACAGGCACTATCTGCGTGGGGGCCAGTGCGTGAGGGTGCGTGCTCCCATGACCCACACACCGCCCACTCATTCCATGGACGAGGCACTCCAGAGTGCCCCGTGAGTAGATGGGGTGGGTGGTGCATGGATGGAGTGGCTGTGCATGGGGCCGTTCGTGTGAAGTGCCTCCCCAAGCATGGGACCCATGTGCCCGCCCCATGTGATGGCCACCCTCCCTACCCCCGGCCCTGTCTCATGTAAAAACACCCCAAGGCAAGAAGTCAGGGTAGGTACAGGAGGGCTGCATCCAGGAGAGCCGACTATAGCACTGACAAGCATAGAAAAATGAAGCATATGTACTGTTAGGCAACCATCCTAGTCTGGGCAGAATAGCAAGAGGATTGGGACCCAGGGTGAGTCACACCCAGGCCAGGGTTAGGCAAGTCAGGTCTGAACAGAGCCCTTTAATGAGCATGAGACATTGGGTAAACCAGGGAGGGAAAGGCCCATCCTAAACTCTCTTCTGGTTAGGAACATCCACAAATACAAGCATGAGCAGGGCTACAGGAGTAGCTGCTCACTGCACGTTCACCACTGGATGCAATGCGTATGTGAAACTCCAGCCGTAGGACTGGAGGAGTCATAGGGCTCTTGCTTGCTCATAGGGCTGCCACCTCTCGTGGCTTTGACCGTGACGTTCCCATTTTGGCCTATGAGAAAGTCATGCTCAAAAATGCATGAGATGGCAGCCCTAGCTCTTTAATGTGTTGACACTTGAAAAATGTAACGTGAAAGGGCCAGCACCTTGGAAACTGATGGGGCTCATTCACTCAACACTCTTCCTCCTTGGACACGTACCATGTATTCTTAATCTGTTTGCTTTGTCCGGTAGCAGTACTTTCAAACAACTGCTGATTCCCTTGCAATGTGCAGCCCCCTCCCTACTCCCTTGTAGTGCTTCCCACAATGCACAGGGCCCACTCTGAAAGAATGGTGCATGAATGAGCCTCTTGACTTGAGAGGCCCTAAATAAGGGCTCATTCACACAATTTTCTCAGAACAGGGTAGCAAAAGAGTGCAGCCCAAGCTGGCTTCCTCCATGGGAGGCGGTGGAAGTGTTGTGGGAAGTGCATTTGCATAGCAAACTTGCTCATGCTGATCAACTTCATGCCGTCAACAGTGATTGGCACAAGTTTGTTTGTTGCACAAACCTGTTTCACACAACACTCTGGCTCTTTTTAAATGGGCCATGGCTGTCTGTGCGCGGCAGCGTTGGGGTGCGGGGGGTGGGGAGTGGTGTACATTGCTCCGTGAGTGGGCGATGAGTGAAGGTGGGTGGGCATGTGTGTTTCTTGGGAGCGTGCACGCATGCTCACCCACCTGCTGTGGCAGTCATATGGGCACAGCGGACCTGCATGGGCATGAGTGGATGCGTCTCGTGTAAAAAGGGCCTCTGTTGCTTCCTTTGCTGGGGAAATGTGCAAACCAGCCCTAAGGAAACAGAAGCCCTACCTGAGCACAAGCAGACCGGGAGTTAACATCTGGTTCTTACTATTCACTGTGTAAAGAATGAGGTAATGAAGTAGAGCTACTGCCCAGAGACCTAATCATAAACAGAATAAAAAGGGAAGAGAACTTCTGAGGAAGGCCCTTTTCACACGAGATGCTCCCACCCATCTCCACGCAGTTTCGCTGCATGGAGATGGGTGGAGGTGCCCGTGGGAATGCTACAGGGGATGGGTAGAGGTGCATGCATGCATCCGCGCTCCCACACTACACCCACCTCCCCCCATTTTCGCCCATGCACGGAGCAGTGGGCTCCAATGCCCGATGCTCCATGGATGGAGATGGGTGGAGGTGGGTGTGCATCCATCCCCCCACCCACTGCGGTCCATTTTAAAATGGCCATAGATATTTACACCCAGTAGTTACTTGCCTTAGCATCAACCAGGATCCTTTTTGTTGTTGTTGTATCAGAGAACTTTCAAATCTGCAAATAAAGGCTGAGAAGAAGAATCATAAGAAGTTTTGCATAGTCATTTTTGGACCACACGGGCCATTATTATTATTATTATTATTATTATAAACATTTATATAGCGCCAGTCGTGTGGCCTGGTGCTGTACAGAACATAGAATTAAACATGGTCCCTGCCTGTGGCTTACAATCTAAAAGACAAAAAGGGGGGGAGGGAGACAGGGAGAGGGTACAGTGGGAGAGACAGGGGAGAAGACAAACAAACATTCAAGCGGATGCGAAGTCTCAGGTGTGTATGCTTGGCTTGGTTTACAGAGAGGTTGGTGGCAGCAGTCAGCAGAGGCAGGCCGACAGTAAAAGTAAAGGGAAAGACTAGCAGGCATTGGGAAAGGCAGCAAGGAAAAGGTGGGTTTTGAGGAGGGATTTGAAGGAGCGGAGGGAGGAGGCAAGGCGGATGTGGGCAGGGAGGGAGTTCCAGGCATGGGGGGCAGCGAGGGAGAAGGGTTGAAGGCGGTTAGGCGAGCAGGAGAAACGAGGGAGAGTGAGGGAGGGGACAGAGGAAGAGCGGAGAGCGCGTGCAGGAGTATGTAGGGAAATTAGGTCCGAGAGATAAGGGGGAGCTTGGTCGTGGAGCGATTTGAACGTGAAAACCAGGAGTTTAAACAGGATACGTTCAGGAAGGGGGAGCCAGTGAAGGGAGAGGAGGAGAGGCTGCACATGGTCGAAGCGACGGACAGAGTGAATGACCTTGGCAGCGGAGTTTTGGATTGCAATAAGGGGGGACAGGTGAGAGCGAGGGAGGCCAGCAAGTAGGAGGTTTCAGTAGTCAAGGCGAGAGATAACCATGGCATGAACAAGGATTTTGCCCGAGGAGATAGAGAGAAAGGGGCGGATGCAGGCAATGTTGTGGAGAGCGAATCGGCAGGATTTGGCCACAGAGTCAATGTAAGGTTTAAAAGAGAGGTGCGTGTCAAAGATGAAGCCCAAGCTGCGGGCTTGGAAACAGGATGGATGGTGACCCCATCGATGCAGATGGTCAGGTTAGAGGGAGAGGAAGGGGAGGGAGGAAAGATGAGGAGTTCGGTCTTGGCCATGTTGAGCTTGAGTTGACGTCGGGACATCCAGGCGGAGATAACAGAGAGGCAGTCGATGAGGCGTGAGCGGATAGACGAAGAGAGAGAAGGGGTAGAGAGATAGAGTTGGGTGTTATCAGCATAGAGATGGTATTGGAATCCGTGGGAGGCAATAATTTTGCCAAGGGACAGGGTGTAGATAGAGAAGAGGAGAGGGCCAAGGACAGAACCTTGGGGGACCCCAACCGAAAGGGGAAGGGAGGGGGAGGTCGACTCAGGGAGGGAGACATTAAAGGAGCGGTCAGAGAGGTAGGAGGAGAACCAGTCAAGGACAGAGCCGCGGAAGCCCAAAGAGTAAAGCGAGTCCAAGAGGAGTGAGTGATCGACAGTGTCAAAGGCAGCAGAGAGGTCAAGGAGGACAAGAATGAAGTAGTGACGCTTAGATTTAGATTGAAATTTCCTTTCATATTAAAAAAAGGTTTAATATTCTATCATTTAAGCAAAAGAAAACATTAGCACACAAAGCCATAAACACTGGCTTAATGCAATGCTTGATGTTACCTCCCTTATAGAAAGTATGGCATTCTTTCCATTGTTTTTTATGATCCTGTGTGTGTACACACACACACCCATCTTTCAAGATACTCTGTCTGAATGGGGCCAGAGGGTAGAATCTGAGTGATAAACATTACTTTCATCACCTAGATAATTTCTGATTCTTTTTAGATGATGTCAAGCATAGAAGATAGGCCGCACAAGACTTCTTAAAAAAAAAAAATTAAGACCAAGTTTGTTTTTAAGCCTTCATTTTCCAGTTGATGAGAGGTTCCTGTGGTCATAAAAACTGTCATGTTCTTTTCTTTCTGTCGTTACATTTATCCAGGCTTTTATGATGTGTCCATGGTCATGATCGTACCTGAGTGCCTGTTATAATCTTTACAAATCTTTATTTATCAGATGGGATATGGCAGGGATGGGAAACCTTTTTCTACCCAGGGGCCATTTTGAAAATCAATACAAGCTGTGCAGAAGTTGAGTATGGGTGTGCAGAAATTGAGTATGGGTGGTGTAAGTGGTGCGATTAAGAAAAGGAAGGTCCAGATCACAGTTATGAGCCTCATTTCTGCTCCCTAGAGGTGTGCACCAGGGTCCCATGTCATTTTTCATTTTTGTTTTTTAAATCTGTCATTTTTCTTTTCATAAATATCAAGTTTTCATTTTTGTTTTTGCTTTCCTTTTCCTTTTCCATTGGTTTCAATGGAAAACACATTGTTGACTGTACCTTTTTTGTTTTTCATTATATTTGACTGAAACTTGGAAGTATTGTACCTACAATGGAAGGCATTAGGTGTACCAAATTTCAAAACTATTGGATAAAGGAATCCATTTTCATAAGCAGTTGAATTATATTGTTTTGCAAAGAACTTCATGTACATTCTTAGCTGTAACTTCTTTGCCTCACATTTAATGTAGATGAAACTTGGCATGTTTATATCCCTTCCTATATTTACTATCTCTTCCAAATTTCAGAAGCATGGGATAAAGAACTTGGGTGGTATAAGCAATTAACTTGTAAATGTATGTTTGACTGTAAAAACTTTATAGTCCAACCAGTGTACATGAAACTTGGCAGGATCTATAGCACACTTTCTCATCTCTGCCAAATATCAGAAAGATGTGATAAAGGGTCCCAATTGTATATGCCTGCACAGCATATGCACAGAAGGAGCCTAAGCTAGGGGTTCTCTTACGTGTCACTGTGGTATAAGATCGGTTTGTGATGCCAACTGGCCAGCAGAAATGTCAGCCAAATATCCTCATTATGTGCTGTGACCATCCCAACATCTCTCCCCCCACTTTTTTCTGGGAAGTCAGAAGCATCTGTTTAGGAAAGAGTCAATAGAGATTCTCTTCTGTTCTCTGTCACAGTGCTGCAGGTCCAGGATGTGATTGTGATGATAATTGGCCAGCCTGAATGTGTAAACTATGTCTCCTGAATGCTGGGATGCTATCCCCAAAGTCCCAGTTATGTCCCTTCTACACCTGCCTCAGGGCCGCCCCCTATGCCCACCTCGAAGACACTACCAATTGGTCCTGTAAAGCTGGAAGCATGCAGTAATTGGCCAGTGAATGTGTCTGTCAGTCATTTGGGTTACTCCACTTCCTCCCTCCTACAGCCTCCCTCCCCCTGCCATGCCAGGTGCCTGTCTGTGACTGGCACTGCATGTGCTGCTAGTTATCTGAATAATGGTCTTCAAGGGGACAACTTCAATTGCTTATAAAATTGGGTCTCTTTTATCAAATTGTTCTGTAGCTTGGCAGAGATAACAGGGAAGGTATGTGATATATTCCTGCCAAATGTCTTGCAAGCAGGGTGTAATATAAAAATGTTACAACTGGAAATGTATTTTCAAGTTAATGTCTTATATCATGAGGACCCTTTATCCAATCTTTCTGAAACTTGGCTGGAGTTGTAAGCTTGTGCAGAGACGTAATATTCACATGTTTCATTCAAATTGGATGGAAGATAAAGAAGTTGTATCCATGAATGTATATGGAGCTTTTCTTAAAATCACAACATTCAATTGCTTCTAAAATCAGTTTCCTTTACCTAATCTTTTTGAATATTGGTACACTTAGTGACCTCTGTTGGGGGTACAATCTACCCAAGTTTCATCAGAATTGAATAAGAATAAAAAATGTTATAGTCAGAAATATGTTTTTCAGTTTTTTCCCTTTATTTCAAAAACAAAATGTTGTTTTCATTTCTATTTTTGTTATTATTTGACATTTTTGTTATTGCAATAACAATAATGAAAATGACAATTTCCATTATCGTTATTGTAATAACAAAAATGACATGCCCACCCCACTCCCTTTCCCTGAGCTCATGCTGATCAACTTCATGCCATTTTTCAGTGACTGGGATAACATTTCTCCTATAATTTATGAGTTGTACATCAAGCTAGTACTGGTAGTTCTTCCATTCATGTAGAATGGGGCCCGAGTCCAGCAAGGTATTATTTATGCACATGCCTAGCCATACACATGTGTATACTCTTACTGAATTTTCATGGAGTCTCTTATGTGCTTAAAGTTAAGCATGTGGTTATGCACCTTGCTGATATGGGGTCGAAACTCTTAACCATTATTTTTGGTCAATTCTCAGTTGTAAACAACTAATGTATTTTTTTCTCTTGTAATTAAAGGCATTCATCAGCAGAAATAAGAAAGCAATTTATCCTTCAACCAAGCCAATTCTGCCAACGAAGTATAAGTACCCCAGTCTTCTCTTCTATTCACCTAGTAAGTAGAGTGTGGTCTTTTGTTTATTGTTTTCTTTACTTCTACTACTATATATTCGTAACTTAGATTAATTCATTTTATTTATTTAAATGTATATCCCTGCCCTTCCCCCAAGGCTTCAGGCAGATAACAACATAATACAAGCATATAATAAAAGTACAGAATCCCCAACAAATCTCTGTCCTCATCTTTTCCTAGAACTAGCTGAACGTTTCTTAGAGTTAGTTCATGCTTTCTGCTGCATGCCTTTTAGGGCTATAAAATAATATTTCATTAAAAACAAATTAACAGAACATTATGGTTATAAACTTGGTGATTTTAATGCTGGGCTATGTCAGACTTAAAATAGCCTATACAACCTGAATTTGTTTCCATTGAGCATGGGCATAATACAAATTTAAATTATGCGATCACAACGGAGCTGGTTGATTTCTTTTTCTCATAAAAATGATGAAAATTAGCCTATCCAGTTAATCAAAAATTCATGAAAGTGAATCCAATGTTTTTTTTATTTTCAAAAGTTTATATTTTGGGTAAAAATAATAGTTTTGTGAAAACGTTTGGTTGCAGCAGAAGGGGGAAATTGTTTTTCAGGGAAAACTACAGAAGTATTATTTTTTTAAGGTTTGGGAAATAGGAAACTTTCACAAAAATGTTAAATACTTTGTAAGAAAAAAAGAAACATTTTTGTTTTTTAGGGAAATGTGAAAATTTTCAAAAAATAGGTAACTATTTCCTTCTTGAGTAGTGTGAAATGAAATTAACCAAAATTTTTAATTCTTTTATTGGCAACTGAAGTTGCACAACTACAAAAAGTAACAGAAAACATAAGCTTAATATACTTCGTCACATGTTCAGTAATTATTGGAGTGCAGGAGCGCTCGAATAGTTACGGTGTGTTGCACGCTACATTATAAAGCCCCAACATTCAATTTGTTCTAAAACTGGCATGATCAAACCTAGGATTGTGCGATTTGTTGTGGGGTATTGCCGGGGTGAGCAGTTCATGCTGTGTAAGTTTCAGCTGCATCTGTTGGATAAAAGCTGAAATATCGCAATTTGAACACTGCACTTTCAAGCCTGGTTTTTCATTTAGTCAGATCATCTCGATATGGGCAGTGCAGAGGGGTTGAGTGTTGAGGCGGAGGGGGAGTAGGGGGAGGAGGAGGAGGAATTAGCCATTCAAAAACTAAAGGAGGCTGCCAGGAGGTGCCTTTGGGATTTTATTTGTAAATCTGATTAGTAGTTTTAAAGTTATGGGGTTTTGTAAAAAACTCATGTTAGCCTATGGAGAGGGGCGGGGCTGCTTTGAAGAGGAGCGCTGCCACTGCCTTGTCTCCTGTCTTTCCCTTCTCTGAGCAGGGCTTGGGACAATTGTGCCTGGGGGTTTCAGGGTGCTGGGGAGCGAGGATAGAGGGGGCAAGAGAGCGAGGGTGGGGGCACTTTGGGTGGGGGGACCAGGGAGCGAGGGCAGGGGGTGTGC
>QEPC01009656.1:1011886-1026932 GCA_003113815.1 Sphenodon punctatus | reverse complement strand
GGGAGGGGGGAGGAATTGTATTCCATTGATTTCAATGGGGACACAGTGCCCCATTGAAATCAATGGAATAAAACCGGTACCGGATACCGGATTTAATCCGAGAATCCGGTTCTTTGAGAACCGGAAAACCGGTAAATCCGGTATCCGGTAATTGCCCTGGGGTCCCATGCCTACTGTATATACAATGAGATTCTGCCACCTGCCAGAACTTCAGCACAGAGGGATAAAGGATTGGCTGATCAAACAAAGTTCGTAACAACAGAACAAATATAACTTTTAATAAAACCTTATAAACAATAATGAACATTCAACAACAGTATAAAACCAAAACCAAACATATATAAAAAGAAAGGAAACTTAACTTTTAACCTGGGAGTCTAGTCTTTGTCGGGCCTGTCAAAAGCCGGGACACAGCACAGAACCGAGGGGCAGGCACCCTGTGCTCTGGCATTTTGTACCCATGGGCTGAGGTGAAGTCCACGGCCCCCACCATGGCTGCATGCCACCTGGAGAGTGACTGGTGGTACAGTTCCAGCTTCTCCATCTTGGTGGAGATGTACTGGGAGTACTCCTCCACCTGCTTTTTCTCGAGTTTGAGCTCCTGGAACTGTTCCACCAGGTGGTTCTCCATCATGGCTGCATGCAACCATAGGCCCTGTATAAAGTGGTGGATAGGCCTCTCCACCTCGGCCCGAAAGGCCTTCGCCACTGCAGATTCCCGGGGTCCGGGGGACTCCACATTGGAGGCAGAGGAGGGGGAAGGGCTTTGATGGCGTTGCCATGTCTTTTGGGCTGCCTTCCCCCCCACCCCCTTCTTCTGGTGCTGATGCTCCACCATGGCCATTCCAGACTCCTGCTGCTTCACCTTCTCCCCATGCAGCTTCTCGATGTGGGAGATTAGACCGGATGTGGTCCCCTCCCTGGCCAGTCTGAATTTTTTGCTGCATATCTAAAGAACATAAAAAGATAGGAACATAAGTGCCATACTGTGTCAGACCAACAGTCTGTCAAGCCCTGCCTGCATTCTGTCTCCACAAGTGGATGGGTGGCCATTTGGCCAATCTCTCTCTGCAGGGGATTTCCGTTCCTAACAGGTCATAGGCAATCCATTCCCTGTAGTTCCAGCCCCTGTGCCTTACCGTGCACACGGCGTATGTGTCACCCTTCACAAACAACCTCCAGACATCAGATCTTCTCCGCTGACTGTCTGGGGGTGGCATTGGCGAGTCTGACCTCCGCCTTGATAACCTGCACCTGGCACCGGTGGCAACAGATTCCTCATCACCCTCTCTGAAACAGGAACACATAAACAAGTAGTTAGTTAACAACACCTAAGTAATATCATGCATTTATGATGATGCTTCTAGTCCTCCCTCCTTGGGGTGCTAGGGATGGCAACCGGAGACAGTGACCCTGGCTGGCTGGCATGTGCAAATCCTGCCCTTCTTTGGGTGCTGGGGAGGGATGGCAATGGGGAGACCCTGGCTGACTGGCACATGAAAATCCTGCCCTTCTTTGGGTGGTGGGGAGGGGTGACAATGGAGAGACCCTGGCTGGCTGGCACATGCAAATCCTGAGCTTGTTTGGGGGTGCATGGGGATGGCAACTGGAGAGTGGAGACCCTTGCTAGCCTAGCACATGTTTGAGTAGGAGTGCTCGTGCCTGACTGCTGGAAGAGCCCCCCACCCTACAGTACCCTCTCTCTCTGTGGCAGACATCCGCTGCCACCCATTGATGCCCACTGTTTGTGCCTGACTGATGCCCACCACCCACCCGCACGCCAGTAAGCTCATTCTAATGGATAGTATTCTTCTTGTCCTCAAAGTAAAAAAAAGTTTACAAACCTGGCAGCAGTGGCAGCACCTCCTGTGCCCTCCGGCTCTTACTCCTCCTCCACCACCGAAGGTCCAGCAGCAGCAGCAGGAACCTCTTCCTCCACCACTGGTTCTGCCACCTTGGCCTTCCCCCAGGCCCGGCATTTAGTCACCGTCTTCATTTAAAAAAACAAACAAAAACCAACAATCACTCGCCAACACCAACAGCCACCCACCAACACTCTCCAGCCAGCCAAACCAAAAGCCAAACCGAAACCAACACACAGTCCAACAGAAACACAGCCAAAACACATCAAACACCCAGCCAGCCACAACACACACACACTCTCTCGCCACACAGCTCCGTACACACTCAAATTTCCGGTTTCCGATGGGATCACGTGATACCTTTTTCTGAACGCCCAAACCAAACCGAACTCCACCGAACCAAACTACCGAACTCGAACTTGGTGACCGAACCGAACTACTGGACCGAACCGGACCGAACTGAACGACCAAATCCAAACCGCGATCTATTCACACATCCCTACTCTCCACGCACTAGTTCCTTCACCAAGGTGCTTTTATTGTTCCTTTCAGTGCTCTGTACTCCAAAGTTCCTTGCACTTTTCCTAGTAGGCTATTGTTGATAAGAGAAGTAGATTTTATTTTATTTTGTGCAGTGTTAAAAATGATGCCTTAGAACATTTTATGAGAAGTACTGTCAGAGCCTCCTTTGCTGAATAATAAGTTGGAACAGGTGTGCAAAAACATTCTCCTGCAAAGTGGTATAATTTAGGGTTGTTTGACTATAAATAAAAGTATGTGGCAGAGATGGAGCCACCAGTCATACTTTGGCATGCTAGAATTCACAACTAGATATACTTGAAGTCAACAAAATTCCATCACAGATATCCAGTGTCAGCAGTCAAGCAAAGGAAAATAAACCACACAAAATCTATGTAATGTTTTGTGCTTGACTGAAATGCACAGAAGCACTAAAATGTTGGTAGGCACAAATCCCATTCTTAGTAAATGTACACATCCTAGTCCAAATTCCCTGCTGTGCTAAGCTTTGGTGCATTAGGGTATGCTATCATGAGACTTTGAATAGGCAAGAGCAGTGGGGTGTGTGTGCAAAGGGCAGGTAAACCAGGGAGGGGAAAGAAACAGGGTGAAGGAGTGGAAGGAAGGAAGGAAAGTGAAGCCAAGGAGGGGTAGAAATGACCCAAATGGGGTGATTAAAGGAAGGGAAGCCAGGGAGGGAGAGAGAGGCAGAAGCAGAGTGTTGTGGGGAGGGGCGAATGAGGAGTATAAATGGGTGGGGGGTGCATGGAAGGAAGGAAGGAAGAGCTTAAAGTAGGGGGTGGGTGAATGGTAGGAAGGATTGGGAGGGGTAGAAAGGGGATGTGGAAGAAGGCAGGGAGGGACAGAAACAAAGTGGGTGGGTGTAGAGGAAAGCAGAGAGAGAGGCAAAACAGAGGATGGGGAGAAGACAGGAAGGAACAGAAATGGAGGATGGGAGATAAGAAGAAGGAATAGTAGAAATGAGGGATGGGTTAGGGGAAGGGGTTTTATATTGGTTTTTAATTGTAATTATTGTTGCTTCTTATTAATGTTTAAAATGTTTTTTTTAAATGTTGTGAGCCGCCCCGAGATGTCTGAGGCAGGAGGAGGCGACATATAACTTTTATTATAAATAAATAAATAAGACAGGGAGGAGGGAAGAGGTTGAAATGGGAGTTGGGAAAAAGCCTGACTGCAGAGTCCAGCATTAATCTCGATTCTTCGGGGAGAGGAGACATACATGGCAGCCAGGAAGACACCACACCTCACTCTCGTCTTCTATGATATGCTGCTATTGGCCTCTGGGCGGTATAGATCACCGCCTAGAGGCAGCGCTGATTGGGGGGCATCTTGCATTGGGAATTTCAGAGACCTCCCCACCTCCGACCTCTCCCCTTGCCTTTACTACACAAATTTCCCCAGAATGGCTGAGGGAGCCACCGCTGGAACTTGTGCAGTAAAAGCAACCCATGACCCTGGGTCACCCTGCCTTTCCCTCACAGCTGAGATGGCTCTAGATGTGCTGCAAAAATACCTACAATAGTGGATATACCTGGGCAAGTTAAAGGTAGATTTTCAGCCTTAAGACTTTTGAGAGATTGAGCTATACTCATTCATTATGATAATCAAAATGTAGTTTTGTATGATTTTCTAGTAATATAAATTAAATCCAGGTATTTTATATTTTATATTTTAAGATTGTTAGCTGCCCCAAGCTGCTTTCAGGAGGGGTGGGATATAAATTGTTAAAATAAATAAATAAATAAATAAATAAATGTATATGTATCACCTATAAGGCAAGTGCACAATTACCACTCCTATGTATGAGATTTCTGTGGATATGGCTCAAGGGCATTCTTGAGGGAGTATTCCCTCAAATCTAGGTAATTTCTAAGAAATCTAGGTAATTTCTTACCTAGAAATTACTCAACCCAACTTTCTTTTTAATAATGTACAACATGTGCTCAAATATTGGTATGGCAGAAAGTTTCAAAAACTTTCCTTTGTGTTTATTCTGCATTAATTAACCAAAACCTTGGGTTCAATTCTCATTCTTCCAGATGCACAAGAGAATTGTCTGTACTTAAGTTGCATTCCAAAATGCTGCACTAAACTGACTTGGGTGCCAGCCCCCCTTAGGGAATACTTGTAAAATAAGGGTGAGAGGATGTGTGAGGCTACACAAGCAGCAAGGGCTCAATCCCTGCGCAGACCTGTGGCAGGCAACCACTGCTGCCACACTCTGGGGCAAGCACAGGGAGCCAGCCACATGGTGCAGGCTTGGGCCTGCTGCCCACTTAACTCTTGGGGGTGGGGAGGTGGAGAAGGGTGTGCTCCTCCCCCCACCCTCCCTGCCTGA
This sequence comes from Sphenodon punctatus, assembly GCA_003113815.1. Lineage (NCBI taxonomy): Eukaryota > Metazoa > Chordata > Lepidosauria > Sphenodontia > Sphenodontidae > Sphenodon > Sphenodon punctatus. Next base: position 1,022,192 of record QEPC01009656.1, on the reverse strand, counting down.
CAACTGATGGGGAAGGGGAGCCTGGAAAGAGTGTTCACCCTTTTGCCAGTCCCACTCCCCCACGTTCAGCTGTCAGTTGGGTGGATTGAAGGAGGTGGGAGCCTGGAAGAGTACAGGCTCCCCCCCCAATCCACCCGACAAACAGCTGATCAGGGGAGGCAGAGCCCAGAGGATCATGAACGTGCCCCTCTCCCTGACCCAGCAAACAGCTGATCAGGGCAGAGGGGCCCAGAGGAATGCCCTCCCAGTCTTGTGTGGACTCACCTGATGTGTTATCAGAAGTGGTGTGAGTTCTGAAGTATGTTTAGATATGTTTTCCTTTCTTCAGAGATAGGCCCTTTTTAAACTAACATGACTGAGGGGGGAGGAGGGGTTTCATGTCCGCTGAGTGGAACAGCCACGGAGTGACCACTCAGTGCATGGGGAGGGATTCTAATGGGCGGCTCCCTGTGGTGGGTACTGTGGCAGTCCCCGCACAATCCCCCTTCCATGGACCATGGGGGAGGGGGAAGCGCGCTGGGTTGACCTTTGAAATTGATATGTCCCAGCCGAGTGCTGGGGAACCCGGGCTCCCCAGCACTCCTGGCCAGTTCCTGTGCCTTGCAAAGTCTGTTTCCCCACCCACAGTGCCTCTGAGCAGCAGACTACTTATCTGACATGGCTGGTTATTACCATTCTTCATGTAGGCTGGGGATGCATCCCACACACTTTTCTGGCTGCCCCTACATGATGCACTCTAGCTTTTTTGCCAGTGCTCAATCAGTGGTCAAGAGTGGGTGCTGCATGGGTCACAGGAGCACGCAACCACCCATACCACCTTCACATGGGCGTTCAAGTGAGTGGTTGATGGGCAGACATGGGTGGTTGCATCTCATTTAAAAGTATTATTAACATTTACTTTTTATCACCCCTCCCAGTGCTGAATTGGATCCACATGTCAGAGATTGTGTTCGGACATATATTCGTGACTGGCTGATTGTGAATCGAAAGTAAGTAAAACATTTGCTAATAATTATTTTTTTATTTCAGTCACTTGTACCCTGCCCCATCCTGTCTCAGGAAGCGTGGAAGTGGCTAACAATAGTATAAAAAATAAGTATAAAACATATAAACATGTAAAAAACATCATATATATAAAAACATACAAACAGAGGAGCTAAAAAAATACCCTCTCCCCCCCAACCCTATCCCCACCCACTACCCGTCTCCCCCACCAAAAGCCCGGCGAACAACCAAATCTTACACTGTCATCAGAAGGAGGAAAGATCTGGGAACAGGCGAACCTCCACCATGAGGGAGTTCCACAGCCTTGGAGCGGTGACCGAGAACGCCCGCCCCATTGTCACCACCCGGGGAACCTTGAGAAGGGCGCCCTTGGCTGACCCCAGGGGCTGATTCAGGACCTGGGGAATGAGGCAGTCATGCAGATAGGCAGGGCCAAGACCATTTAGGGCTTTAAAGGTCAGAACAAACACCTTGAATTGGGCCCAGAAATCTATAGGTAGCCAGTGCAATGAGCAGAGCACAGGTGTTATGTGTTCTTAGCGCCCCATCCCCATAGGGAGATGGGACACTGCATTCTGCACCAGCTGCAGCCTCCAAACCATCACCATGGGTAACCCCACATAGAACACATTGCAGTAGTCCAGTCTTGAGGTGTTGAAGGCATGGATGAGACTGAGATGTATAGCTGAGATGTATAGCTGAAGCTGATGGATCAGATGTAACTGAGCGAAGGCGCTCCTCACCACAGCTGGACACCCCTGGACATCTAGGCGGAACTGTGTATCAAGGAGCACCCCAGACTCCAAACCTGAGGGGCCAGTGCAGGGCGAACCCCATCAATTATGGGAGTCAACAACTCCTGAGCCCCACCCACCAGCATCACCTCTGTCTTGTCAGGATTCAACTTCAGATGGCTCGCCCTCCATAAATTGAGCAAATGTGTTTTTAATTTGGTAGAGTGATATAATACATGTTATAGTACTGTAAGTAGCAATATTGAAAAACTGTTGAGGTAAATGAGTTCATATTAGACAATATTGGTTAATAATTAACTTTTAGCTTTCTTCTTTGGCTAGGTATGCTATAGTTAAAAATGCTTGCAGCTTCTTGTTAGTTGCTTGAGAACCTTCAGAGAATAAATCTAGAATACTTCATGAATGATTAATGATTTCTGAGTTGTGTGATAACTCTAGTTATTGCATATATTCAAAGAGGGACATTTTCTTCATCTTTGAGATAAGGTGTAACTTCTTTAAAGTTCCCTAGTTATTACTGCTGATAAAAGCAGTGAGGCCAGTCCAAAATCTGAACTAATTCCAAACTGAAACTAGTTACTACTAATACACTTCCTACTTACTTTAGGACCAATCCTAAACCCGTGCACGTGTGGCTTATGTGCACATATGCGCCTTCCACATAATTTATACATGGTTTATGTGCATACCATTGCACTTGAATTGTGCACACATATGGACACATAGAATGGGCAATGTGTGAGTGTACAACTGGACTCAATGTCTCTGCACTTTCAATATGAAATCTTGCCCATCATTAGCTGTAGGAGACTGTTGTATAGTGTTACTCTGTGCGTTAGATAGCTTTTATATTTCATCCCAGAGATGACTGTTATTCATTGGTAAATTAAATATCCCTGTGCCATTTGCATAGTTTAGTTTTGTGAATCAATATGCTATTTGTCAGGGTGAAGATTTCTCTCTATATAAAATTTATATTATTATAAGTAGGAGGGGCAAGGAAACAAAACTTGTATGCATTTTCAATTAAAATGTACATCCACAGACATAATGATTAATAGCAGACACTCTTTGCTTAGTTTAAATAGCTTATAGGCTGTAAATCAGGGATGGGGAACCTTATCTGTCCTGGGGGCCACACTGAATATTAATACAAGCTCCGAGGGCCACATAAAGGTTGGAGGTAGGAGTGCTTAATGGGTTTATTCAAGAAAAGAAGGGCCCAGATCATGGATCTGTGCTGTGGATCTGTCCCCTACCCTTGTGTGCATACTCTCCTCTCTACTCCATTATCCTGAGCTCAGTTTTCAAGCGCTTGGGGGTAGAGACTGGATCTAAGGGCCAGATCCAGGCAGTGGAAAGCGGCCACATAAAAACTTGCCGAGGGCCGCATTTGGCCCCCGGGCCTGAGGTTCCCCACCCCTGTTCCTGCTGTAAGGTAACAGCATGCTTCAGAGCCTGTGTTTTAGAAGCTTTTTGTTTTTCAAATGCTATTGATCCTGTGTTTCTGGAAATTAGAAAAGAGCTGGAGAAGGGATTCTCTCTCTGTCACTTCTTTTATTTCAAGTCAATAAGCCAAAGTCAATAAGCCAAGTTTTCAAAGAGGAACCAGATTTCCAACGACTATTTCAGAATCTCTGATCAGATAATAGCATATCTGAATACCGTTTTGGATGGCAGCCAGGAATGAGCAAATCTCAGTGCTGCCAGAACATGTTTGTGTATAGTAGGGAAGGAATATCAGAAATGTAAAATTCATTGCTAGCTTGAAGATCTGAGAAAATGGGTGAAGAGGGGGTGATCAAGAACGTTGACTTTGTCTCGTTTCGTGGTGCATTACTCCAAAATGACCAAATAATATATCAAACTACAATACTACTGATTATCCAAAAAATCAAGTCAGTGTTTTAGCCAGTTGCACTACAATACTGATTCATAGAGTTGGAAGGGACCTTGAGGGTCATCTAGTCCAATCCCCTACTTGGATACAGTATATCTATACTGAGTCTGGTGTAAACACATTATCCAGATAATTTAAACTACTGAATAAGGAAAAAGATGTGGGTATTAAGTTTGTGTACTGGTAGTCAAAAAGCAAGCAAGGACATCAGGTTTAGAGCTAAAACCAGTATCTGCAACTATCCAGAATATTACCAAATATTGCGGTATCCACAGCTATCGCATATCCAGTCAGATGGTGGGGCCAATTCCATGGCCCATGCAACCCACATGCACGTACGTGTGTCCAAGTCCATAGGGGAGACAATGTGCCACGTGGAATCCAGGTGGAATCCACGCAGAGGGGTTTGGGATTGCAGCCACTGAATGCTATCCAGTTAGCATCCAGTGGATATCAAGTTAACTGGATTACCGTTTGCCAACTTACCATTTACTGATTACTGTTGACCACATTACCAAATACTGCATTACCGTTTAATTGCTGTTTTCCCATTTATTTTTACTTCCTCCCTCCCTGTGGACCTGGTTCAGTAAATGGAAATGCAGTAAACAGTAATCAGTAAGTGGTAATATATCTGATATTCTAGTTTGGCGGTTAACCTCTGTGGTATCCAGATAATTACTGATAACTGCCCAACTGTCTGGAATACCAGATATTAACTGAAGATAATAAATTTGCTATCTGCTTCAGCACTAGTCAGGGTGTACAAAGAACAGAACAGAAGACAATACTAAAAAAAATATAGCACAAAAATAAATCAATTCTTTATTCTCACCTGGAATAATATCAGAGGTGGAGACAAAGTACTAGTTCAAATTATATGTTTTGTTGGACCAACTTCCGTTGGTGAGACTATGCAAGTTTTCAGCCACACAGGGCCCAAAGAAGAGCCTTAGGAAGGGCCTTGTGTGGGCAAAAGCTTGCAGCATGTTCTCACCATCTGTGGGATTTCTGTTCCCTTCAGCCTATTTCCCCTTCTACCTGTCTTCACCCCCTTCTCTGGCTCCTGACCCCAGAGCTGTAACATAATGCATTCATTGCTGTAGCTACTAGTGCAGAATGCTGCAGCCCATCTCCTCACCAGGATTGGCCATCAGGAGCACATTATGCCAGTGCTCCAGGCACTGCACTGGCTGCCTATAGTCTTCCAGGCCCGATTCAAGGTGCTAGTGTTAACCTATAAAGTCCTAAATGGTCTGGGCCCTACCTATCTGAGGGACTGCCTCACTTCCTGGGCCCCTGGGTAGCTCCTGTGGTCGTTGGGGGTTGCCCTCTTGTAGGTCCCCTGCTATAGACAGGTGGGGACCGACAGGCGGTTGTTCTTGGCGGCCGCTCCGGTGCTGTGGAACTCTCTCTCCTGGCGGAGGTCCCGAGTCTTCTCACATTCCACTGTCCGCGTAAGACCTGGCTCTTCTGTCAGACATTTGGGGGAGGGGAGGGGTAAGGGTGGGTTGGGAGGGGTTTTATACATCACTGTACTGAACTGTGATTGAATTTTTATTGTGAATTTTGTATTCTTGTTGTTTATGTTTTTAGAATGTTTTTTATGATGATGTGAGCTGCCTGAGTGCAGAAAGGGTGGGATACAAATTCCATAAGATAAATATATATAAATAAATTAAATTAAATCCAAGAAAGCTGCTGTAAAAAATTTGCTATATAGACCAAACCAAAACAATTTGAGTAATGATTTTGATATAGTGTTTCTAAGCTTAAGACCAATATAGACTTTATGAATCAAAGATCTTTCCTTATCCTGATATATGAAACTTGACTTACAAGAGTTTCACTTGGACCAGTTAAAATAGTGCTTGGTAAATATACCTCTTATTCCATTATCCTTCTGGTGTTTCTGGGGTCTCTTATGGGCCCAGAGGGCACAAGCTGCATCAGAATAAATATGATTCAGTTGTTACGGATTATACAGGATTATGGGATGGTACAGAATTAAGGGAACCAATGCAAAGGTGTGTGCTTTGTGGAGTTTCCCTGCATTGCTGTGCAGAGCAGGCATTGGGGCCGAGCCAGTACCTGCTTGGGCACTGTGAGAAAGATGTGTACGCATGCAAATATTGTGCAGGTGTCTGCACAACTTTTGTGCAGCATGCACATGTGCAGGGCCATGCACAGGCTCTGCGTGTGGTGTGCACACCGCACAACAGTTGTGCAAACACCTGCACAATATTTGCGCATGCGCATACCGTGCTCGCAGTGCCTAAGCAGGTACTAGATTGGCCCCATTAAGGATAGCGTGAAACACTGGTGGTAGATCCACAACTAGGAGTGTTAACAAATGTGACAATAGCCCCATGGAGTCTGGGTTCAGTCCATGCAGCCCACACTCACATGTTTTGTGTGTACAACTTAATAAATGGACAAACCCCTGCATGTATCTCTTGTGCATTCGGGAAGGCCCCACGTGCAGGTTTAGCATGACCAGCCTAATACATACACACGGTTTTTCCCCACCGCGCTCCCCCCACCAACCCTCCCCTCTTCTCACCACCCTGTTTCTCTCATCCATGGCTCAGAGCAATGTCTGTGTCTGCATCAACCCATGCTTTGGTGACGGCTTGGAAGCTGCAGCTGGTGCAGAATGTGGCGGCCCGGCTCCTGGTGGGACTGGGCCGCTGGGAGCACATTACACCAGTGTTCCGGTCTCTGCGCTGGCTGCCAATAGTCTTCCGGGCTCGATTCAAAGTGTTGGTCTTAACCTATAAAGCCCTACACGGTCTGGGCCCTGTTTACCTGCAGGACTGCCTCACTCCCCGGGTTCTGAATCGGCCCCTGCAGTTGGCTGAGGGTGCGCTGTTGGAGGTCCCCCAGGTGTCTCGGGGGGCCACACCGAGCAGGGCATTCTCAGTCGCTGCGCCTGTGGAACTCCCTCCCAGTGGGGGCGCGATTGGCCCCGGACCTTCTGGCCTTCTGGAAGAACTGTAAAACATGGCTGTTCCGTCAGGCATTTGGCGAGGGGTAGGAGTAGGGTGGAGTGGGTAGGGATGAGGGGTGGGGGTGGGGGTAGGGTTGGGGGTGAGGGTGTGTTTTTATGATGTTTTAAATTGTTTAAGTGTTTTATATTGTTGTTCTTATGGTTTTGTTAGCCGCTCTGAGCCACTAAGGTGGGGAGAGCAGGATAAAAATCTGTTAAATAAATAAATAAACTGTTAAATAAATAATGCTGGCTCACAGGGCTGGCCCCAGGGTTTGTAAGGCCATGTGCGAAGTCTTGGCGCGGAGCCTAATTTGCATAATTAGGCCCCACCTAATTATGCAAATGTGTAAATTTACATAGAATTTACTCCCTCTGGACAGGAAGGATTCCCATTCTCCACTCCTCCAAGCAACCATGGCGAAGCATGGCCTACCCATGCTTCTTCCCTCCCCCCCCCAACTTGCCACCCCTTGGCACCCCTTACCTGGTGCTCAGCCGAGTGGCCATGGACAAACATGGCCTCCCAATGCTTCCCCCACCACCAATTCCCCAGCCGAACATCTACCACCACTCCCCAGGAGTGGTTCCACTGCAAGAGCAGCCGGGCGGACAGTGAGGCAGGCACAGAGAGACTGACTGCGTCCACTGCCTTACTGGAGGAGGGGGTAAACTTAGCCAGCCTGGCCTCCAGGGCCTGTTGCTTCTTGCTGCTGATTCCACCTGTTCCTTGTGCACGCATGTGGTGCAACCAGTTCAGAGGTGCTGCTATCAAACACACCAGACACCCAAAATGCAGCTAGCCTATTAAGCACATTATGCCATGAAAAGAGACATATATATAACCAGTTCAGTTGTGCCCCCATGATCAGTTCACACTGCCCCACCCCATAACCAGTTCATTTGCGCCCCCGCCCCCATATAATCAATTCATGCTGTCCCCCACCCATAACCATTTAATTTGTGCCCCCAGGGCAGTGTGAATTGATTATATTGGGGGCGCAAATGAACTGGTTAGGGATGGGGGGTTTAAAGACAGTATTCCTGTTAGCAATAACTAGTTAGTGAAATAGCAGCCATAATAATCTCAGAACCAAATTTGCAGATTTATTTTCCAAGATAGAACCGATATTGCTTTATATCCCAAATTCCTACCTAAGATAGTGTAAGACAGTTGTGAGAATGTGGCCCTTTTTACATGCGCCTCTCCCACCCATGAACATACAGATTTCTGTGTGTTCATGGGTGGGGGAGCTCTGTGTGAACAACACGGTGCACGCACCCATGGTGAGTGGGGGTGCATGCGCGCCCACCTAACACGCATCTCCACTCACACACACACACCACTTGTCCCCACACATGGAGCAACCAGGGGAAACGGCGGTTACTCTGTGGGTGTGGATGAGTGGGGGGTGCATGTGCAGTTGTGTGCATGCCCCGCCCATGCATCGACGCACCCACGGATCCCCCACCTGGCAGAGCCATGTAAAAATAGTGAGTGAGGAGACACTCGAAGAAGAACAGAAGGTTGCTACCTTGTAAATAAGGTTCTTTGAGATGGCTCCGAACATTCTCACAACACCCACCTTTCCAGCCCCGCATGGAATTTTTTTCTTATATTCCTAGAAAGGGTTGGAAAGAACTGTCATTCAGAGGGGGAGAGTCAGTGCTTTTTATACTAGAGGAGCTCGAGACCATCATGTGGTCCGTTGTTTGAATAGGGTGAACATGTACAACCCAATTGTGAGAATGTTCTGAGCCATCTCAAAGAACCTTCTTTACAAGTGACCTTCTGATCACTCACATGGGGAGAGCTTATTGGGGGCGAAGCTGGCTGCAGCCTGCTGCTCATCCATGCAAGCGGGGGGCCCCAGCTGGCCGTGGGGCCATGTGCGGCCACACATGTGGCGCATGCCTGGGGCTGGCCCTGCTGGCTCAGGGGCAGGCATGGAGAGATTAATGTGGTTTCCAAGGTCAGAACGGGAGCAGCTACAGCAGGAGCAGGCAGTTGGAGGGGCCATGTCCATCTGCTTCTGGCCCCTGGCAAAGGTGCAGCCATATAGGTGGGATGCAACAATGGTTCCATCCAAACAAAGGAACCAGTCAAGGAGTTTGTAATAGGGCGATGTTTGCCTTCTGCGGTCAGTGGCAAAGTTGTTGTCCCAGACCTCTTTGTATCTGCACTTTAAGTCCTTGGCCTTTTTTAAATGGACCGCCTCCCCAGTGGCGGTCCATGGTTCCACCGCTGTGGGGGTGGTGCGGGGGAGGGGTGCAGATGGGCACACACCCATCCCTGACTCATCCCCATCCATGCCACTGCACAGAGCAACCTGCATTTTTGCCAGTTGCTTCATTACGGTGGAGCTAGGTGAAGGTGCATGTTTTGTGGNGGAGTGTCTGTGTGAAAAGGGCATATGTTGATGAGACAGGCCTATCGCACTGCTGAATTTAAAAAAAGTGCTGTGTGAAGTACCTTAATTCATCTAAAGGTAGAGCTACTGTTGCATTAGTCACCTTGTTTTTTTTATCTGTAGTTAGAGTCTTCCCTGTGGGTTTAGGCCACCGCAGAGACCACCCTGGTACTAAACTTAACCCCTTTGTGCTTTCCTCCCCCGGGCTCATTATTTCCCATCTCTGCCTCTGGTTGAGTGTCTTCTCTTTCCTAGTATTCCCCACTACTTCATGACTCAGCTGCTCTCTTCTCTCACTGAGGTTGGCAGATGGCACTCATTCCTTTAGCTGGGCCAAAGCTACAGTCACTTCCCCAAGTGCTGGGCTGCTGCCTAGCATGATGGCTGAGAGGCTGGCAACAGGATCTCTAATGCTTCTTCTCCCTACCGCCAGAGGCCGGCGGGCCTAGGGGTGCACCCCGTTTCAGGGGGCACTCCCTGGCTTGGTCTGGGGCCAGCATGCTACCCGGGCCTGGCCTCAGGGTCAGACAGAGGGGCACTCCCCTCTGCCCATCCCCAAGCCCAGTCATTTCAGGATCAGTTACCTGATCCGCCGCTGCTGCTGCTGGCCTGGGCCCCACTCCGGGCTCAGAATCTCGGGCAGGGCAAGCACCGCAGCAGCAGATTGAGGCTGCCGCCACGCTGCCCGCCGCCACCAGAAGTTGTAAGGGAGTGTGAGAGAGGCAGAGGCCACTGGCCCCCTCCACTGTCTGGCTGTCTCGGCCAGGGGGAATGAGGGAGAAACAGGCCCCGCCTGTGGCGTAACAGAGCCCACTGGGGTTCGCCCCAGCCTCCCGGCACCCCGTTACCCACTTATTAACTGGCCTCTTACCCGCTGCCACCACCCCAGAGCTTTTTCTTTATTCAGATTCCGGTCTCATCCCTCTGGGGAGAATGAGACCTCTGCTGAGTCTTTAAACAGTCAGGCTCACGAGCCCATATAAAACAGTTCCCAGTTTCTGCCGCCCAAGCGTACAGAGGCGTATTTGCTAACACACACACGCACACAGATCTTTTAGATCAAAAAGAAAGAATACTTTACTGATAACATAAACCCAGGATCACAGGCTACAACCATGTGAGGTAATTTGAATCCCTGAGCAAAAGCAATTGATCAGAACAGTTTAGACACAATGGCCTTTTTAGAAGCATCTGGCCTAAACTGGTCCCTCAGATCTAACATTCAATTACTCACAGCTTCAGGTGC
>QEPC01009656.1:963978-985934 GCA_003113815.1 Sphenodon punctatus | reverse complement strand
CTGGGGGGGGGGGATGGATGTGCACCGGCGGCAGGTGGAGGTGGGTGTGCTTCCTTTCCCATGGGCACACACCCATCTCCACCCATGGAGCCTCCTCTGGTTTTTTCAGATGGCTCCGTGGGTGGGTGATGGGTGGAGCTGGGTGTTCGCTGGGAGCACCCATCCACCTCCACCCACTGACTGTGGTGTTTCCACGGGCGGATACCCATCCTAACAGCCACCACTGTGCCATGCATACAGATGCCACCACCACACCACCCCACGCCCAGCAGGGGCTGGGGTGGCATCCATGCAAAAATGTTTTTTGTTCATAGTATATATCGGATTACAGAAGCAAAAGCATAACAGTGACAGTTTCCATACAAAATGAATAACTGCTTGATAATATGATTAATAACAGGAGGACGCTGTGGAGATACGGCCAGTGCCTGAATGTCCCAAAGAACATCTGGGTAATAGGATTTTGGTGAAGCTACAGGCCCTTAAGTAAGTCTTTCTGTCACTCCTGTTCCAGAGGTCACATTTAAGTTTTGGAATAATTCAGTTATAGGATCATTAGTTCTTTTGTAGTGCAAAAGCCATCTATATCAATAGGAATGCACTTCTCTAGCCTCCATTGTAACACAGACCTAATGTCACAGATTGTTTGGATTTTTTTGTTTTCTTTCATTGGTTTCCAGTAGAGAAATCATCTATCTAGAATTTACAGAATTTTTTTAGGGTGTCAAGAAAGAAAGAAAAACAATAGAACCAAATTGTATCTGATATTTGTGTACATTGTTTGTTTAAATAGGGATAGAATTTATATCAGGAATGTGTTGATATTTATTACCCTTTGCTTTTCTGAAAACTTGCAAAAATGCATGTCAATAGTTCATTTTCTTCCTCCTCTGACATATATTTATTTATTTAAATTTATATGCCACCCATTCTCAAAGGCTCAGGACAGCTCATAACCATAAAAACATTGGGTGATTTCAGAAGTGACGTGGTGAATGTCCACCACAGTCAACCTCAGTCAAACGCGGGGTGTGGTGAAAGCGCTGTGCATGTCTGTTTGTTCTCATCCAGATGTTCACCACAGTCAAACGTGGCCTGGGGTGAAGCTAACCACGTTTTGTGAGGTTGGGGCGGGAGGAGGTCCAGAAGTGTGGTGAATGGTCACCATGGCAGGGGTGAATGAAAAGTAACTTCTGAACGGAAACCCACAGCTGCGGTGGAAGGAATTGACCCCAGCCATGGTGCATTCTGGGGCTCAAACCGCGGTCCACATCTCCACTGCATGTCTGTTGTGTTTCCCCGGCCTGTGTTCTCTCTGATTGCCCCCGGGCGGTGGTCACGATCCTGTCACTTCTGTTGGGGCCGCACGTGTCACCACAGCCCGCTGTGAATCCGTTCACACCGGGGTGGGATTCACTGTGGTGAATTAGAACGCGTCACTTCTGAAATCACCCATTGAAACTAATAAATCACCACCACCCCCAAAAAAACCACAACACTACCCCCAAATCCACCCATTACCACCTTCCCATTGCACAGGCACCCATTTTACTAAGTTAAAACACATTACTGAAAAAAGATGGCTAATTTAGAAAAGATGACTGCAAATACACTCTCAAATGCCATTTCCATGTGGAAAGTCCTAATGGTGTAGTTCTGTAATGAGAGGTGCCTCAACCACACCATACGTCCCTGCAGGACCAGGTTCCAAGCTCACACCAACTCTGCCTTCTTCACTCTGCCACAACTCTCTGCCCTGCTCCTGTTACTCGACATTGGAAGTAGGGGAAGATGACCTCCTCTACAAATGGAACTTGAAGAGAATAGTTCAGGCCTGGTTGTACCTCCAGGCATCTTCCCATAGTGCTCAGGCCTCTGCATTTGATAGTGTCTTTCTCTTAGAAGGATTGTCCTTGCATGTACGGCCCATGACCTGCCCACAAAAGCCTCACTTTTTTGGGTCTATGGTTTGGCTCCAGTATCTCCCTTGTGTGCAGTGGCACTCATGGTTTCTGGACTCCTTGAACACCTCCCATTTCAAGGTCTCTAAGCTGCTGTGTGTTTCCCTGCCAGTGCATTCACCAGAGTGACTGCTCCAAAACAGCTTTTGGGGCTCTCCCCTGCCTGCACATGCTAGGGCCTGGGTGCTACCTGATGCCTGCTAGTCCTCTGGTGTTCCTCCTGGTTCCTAGCTCTGCCTTCCTGTGATGTTTTACCCTGTAAACTAGATATGGCTCTTCCTCTTCTGGAGGGGTGAGGATGAATTTGTTGGCCTGTGTCTGGGCCCTCCTGTGCTTGGCTTAGTACCACCTCCTCCTGCCAAACCAAAGATTAACCTGCCCATTTTGTCCCACCACCACACTGGCAGATGCCACTTTCAGTCAGTCTGTAAGCTACCAGAGAGGAGCCCTGCCCTCCCATCCACAAGACAATCTCTAAACCCTCCTTCTCCTGATCTGGGCAACCAGTAACACTGCCTGCCTCCCTGTAGGCCGTGTTGGTGCTCCATTTCTAGAAGGGGTCCCAGTAGTGCATCCTGGCTCATGCATCTTTCTCTGGATGTGCTACTGTATTGGGGGGCTCCACTCATGCAGCCAGACCTGATGGAATCCTTCCTGAACCCAGCTGTATGCCCTGGTGAGCCTCTCCTGAGTTAGAAATTTCTCCTTTTAAATTCCTACCTTCCAGTCACCTGAGCTGATTGCCTCCCTCTGGCTAATTTCTCACTGATGGTTCTGGATAGGTTTGGGTAAGTCCTGCAAGCACTTACCCATAGCACCTTGCTGCAAGTAACCAAGCTGTCTGTTTCGGAGATGAACAAGTCTTCTCAGGTATGACTCCGATCCTCGTAGGTGTTAATGTTTATTTCAGTTAGTGATATTAGCTAATGTGAAAATGTTTCTTTACGTATGGTGTGTTAGTTTTGAATGTGAAAGTATGAGTATTAGTCAATGTCCTGTCTCTGTTTCTTTGACAGGTTTGATATAGAAATAGAACCATTGTTTGCCTGCATAGCCCTCTATGATATAAAAGAAAGGAAAAAGGTAAGGATGCATTAGAGCAAAGCAAAGAACAAGAACACAGCATAAGTAACGGATTGGTTAATAACAGTTTGTTCTCTCTTCAGCTGAATATTGTTGAAATCCTAAACACTAGAACGTTAGTCCCTGTACTTTATCTTCATCTAATGTGACTTGTTTTTTGTTGTAGCAATGTACAGTATGTTGCCAAAAATGGTCTATTTACCCTTGTTTACTGGAAAGCTGATAGCAATCTGCTGGCATGTTCAGTCAAAGTTATTTAACATGGAATGTTTGCAATAATTTGTATAAAATTGATGTAGGTCATGTTACACCAAAACATGCACTATTGTTATATGTGGCCTGTCTACCATGAAAAATCTTTAATACTGCAATCCTTGAACCATTTACTCTGGCGTAGTCCCACTGACTTCACTGGCACTTGGAGTAAGTGGTCTCAGGAGTGAGGCATTAGTCTCTGAAGGGGCTGGCCCAATCCTGAATCCATTTAAGTTAATGAGAATTTTGCTATTGACTTCATTTGAAGTCACTCTGCCTGATCTGGCAATATTGGCCTCTACCAGAAAGAAGTGGCCAAAAGAACGTAATTACAGTGTCCTAGGAGTTCCTCATTTGAAAGGGCTCCCAAGATCAGTGCTGAAATAAGGCACATGTGACATTTAATGCAAAACAGGTTGCAAACATTTTGGGGTGCAAAATGAAAAGAGTGTTAAAGAACAAGCAAATAAATATGCCAAAATTCAAATATGCAGTTCTTCACTTCTCTGCCCAAAATCTAGGAAGCATCCCATCCCCCACCCCAAATTCGACAACTAAACAGATATGCTTTTATAATGTGTAGCAGGTATATGTAAAACACTGATGTTTTGACTGACATAAAAATGACTTTAAAATTGTGTTTATTTTCTGTGAAAGAGTAAAATGTGCCCAAGACACAAAATTCTTAAGATTCTTAAGATGGCTCTGACTCGTTGTTCTCCTCCTTGGTATGATTTGTTGTTTCTGAGGTTAGGAAGCAATAGCACCTTCCAATCAATTATAGTGTAGACAAAACTATTTGTGTACTTGTTCACTCAACTCTGCTACTCCAGACCTGCATTATTACGCACATCGTGATCTTGGGCAACTCCCAGATGCATGGCATCCAATTACTTACTGGTTTGGGGGTGGGAACAATGGAAGCTGAGCCCTGTGAAAAATCGTAGTGTGGGCCCCCTCCTAACACAGGAATGTTTGACGGACACATGCTGACCCGCCCATTAGAAAAAGGAAAATGTTACTGTAATAATTTTTCATGGTCAGTTAAACATAGCTTATGGGGCCTAGGCTCCCTGCATAGCAGGCCTGTATGCTACCCATATGTTGTTGTTTCTAGTTTATTTGTGGGCCCAATGTGTTGGGGTCCCCCTCCTGAGTCACCATTGGACTTCCATAGGCTGGGGCTCTTTGCATATTAGGCTCCATGTGACCATAATTTAAATCGCTGCTTCTCACACTCATGTTGTCATTCTAAGGTTATTCACGAACCTCATGTATTGAGGACCCTTTGCGACTGTCCGGTCTGACTTCCCTGGGTCCAGCCCAGGGTGTGAACAGAGAACTACTATCTGAGACCACTTGACTCGTTTACTTGAGACCAAAACCGGTTTTAAAGCCCCAAAGCCAAACCAAGTCCAAGTGTAGTTTCTTTTATAGTCATAAGCTGCAATCCTAAATGCATGGTTAAGTCCCATTGAAATCAATGGAACTTACTCAGGAGTAAGTGTGATTATGATCGTGGCCATAGATTATAATCTGCTAGGACTGCTCAGATGATCTGGTTCACACAACACTGGCCAAAGAACTGCACTGTGTAATCAGTAAAACCACCACCAATTTTACATTGGTGGTGCAATTGTGCTTACTAATGCGCATGGTTAATTTGGTCCAAAGTTTCTAGGCATGACCAGGGGTGCAATTAGACTCAGAGGGAGAGCCTGCGTGCCTAAGCCTGCTCCCAAGGCATCCCAGTGCAGAATCCGGAGCACCAGTGTAATGTGCTCATGGCGGCCCGTCCCTGTTAGGAGGCGGGCCGCCGCATTCTGCACCAGCTGCAACCTCCGGATCGTCACCAAGGGTAGCCCCACGTAGAATGCATTGCAGTAGTCCAGTCAAGAGGTAATGAAAGCATGGATGATGGTGGCCAGATCTGAGCCCGAGATATATGGTCTCAGCCGTCGCACCAGATGCAATTGGTGAAATGCTCCTCTCCTGATAATCCAGGTGGAGCTGCGGGTCAAGGAGTACTCCCAGACTATGAACCTGAATGGCCAGAGGGGGGCAGACCCCACCAATGATGTGAGCCACCACCCCCTGAGCCCTACCCACCAACATCACCTCCGTCTTGTCAGGATTCACAATGGGCACTGGAAAATTCCAGTTCCAGGCAAAGAGAGACTTGACTGACCAGCCTCTGAACCACCCGGAAAAGCTCCGCTGGACGTGATTTTGCAGATGCGATGAGGGCAGAAAAGAACTCTTTCTTTGCTGCCCGCACTGCAGCAACATGAGCTCTTAAACTAGGTTTATGCTGCAATCAGTCAGCTTCAGCATGAGTCCTGCACCACCGTCGCTCCAACCGCCGTCCATCCTGCTTCATCCAGCGCAGGTCCTCCATGAACCACGGCGACCCCCACCGTCGGATCTCTGGAAGCAGACACTTGGAAGCCATTCAGTCGATAGCCTCAGCCAACAAGCTGTCCCATAAGCCAATGAGTTCATCGAGTGAACGATCATCAGGATCAGAAGGCATTTCCCCTAGAGCATTCTCTGGTTCCATAAGTCTCCAGGGGCGAACCCAACGAACTGGCCCTGCACCTTTCCGGGGGCAGACATGTGCTAGGAGACTGGTCTGGAGGAGGTAATGATCCGTCCATGACAGGGGTAAAGCCGTTACATCCCCCACCACTGGATCCCCCACCTCAAGGCCGGTGCAGAACATCAGGTCAAGGGTATGTCCCCCCTCATGTGTCAGGCCCTTAACCCTCTGAGACTGTCCCATGGTTGTCATGGCATTCATGAACCCGCGCTCTGCTCCCCCTAAATTGGCATCAGCACAGATATTGAAATCCCCCAGGACCAAAGTCTTCGAGGATCGCAAGACCACTTCCGATATCAATTCCACTAGAGTGTGTAGGGATGCTGAGGTACAGGTAGGTATACCAAAAGCAGCCCCAGTCTGTCTCCCGCCAAATCGATTACAAGGTGAACCCCCTCCATGCCCAAGATGGTCTGCACAGGATACTGCCTCACAGACCAAGTGTCCTTAAAAACAACACCTACACCTCCCCACACCTCTAGGTTGGTGCTGCACAGAATACCTGGCTGGAACAAGGTCAGCCAATATCAGCCCCGACTCATTGTCCAGCCAGGTCTCTGTAATACATATGAGGTCGGCTGAGCAAAGGATCAACTCCCGGATTGCTGTTGTTTTATTACCAACCGACCTCGCATTTTTATTCTTGAACCTTTAGTTGGACAGCATCGGTTTCCTTGACCCTTTTCAATCTGGGTTCCGCCCCGGCTACGGTACTGAGACGGCCTTGGTGGATGATCTCCGCCGGGAGATGGACGCAGGATGTTCGACCTTTGTGATCCTGCTAGATCTCTCGGCCGCTTTTGATACCGTGGGCCATGGGCTGCTGTTGAGACAGCTGCGAGACTTGGCAGGTCTGGACAGGACTGTCCTTGGATGGTTCCGCTCATTCCTCTTGGGTAGAAACCAGCGGGTGGTGCTGGGGACTGAAACATCTAGTCCCCAGGCGTTGACCTGCGGCATTCCGCAGGGTTCCATTCTATCTCCACTGTTGTTCAATGTGTATATGCAGCCCCTGGGGGAGATCGTGAGAGGGTTCGGGGTGCGATGTCACCAATATACTGATGATACTCAGCTGTACCTCTCATTTTCAACTGACCCAGGTCCTGCTGTCTCGTTACTCTCCTAATGTTTGGAGGCCATGGCAGATTGGATGTGGCAGAGCAGACTGAAGCTCAATCCCGATAAGATGGAGGTGATGGTGGTGGGAAGGGCAGGGGAGGTGTTGGCCCCCCTGATAGGGGGGGTTCACCCACCTGTTACTCTTCAGGTTCGGAGTCTGGGGGTGGTTTTGGATTTGGGCCTCTGTCTGGATCGGCAGGTGGAGGTGGTGGCTAAAGCCGCCTTTCGCCAGCTGTATCTGGTACATGAGCTTCGACCTTATCTCTCTGGGCCCGATCTGGCCACTCTCGTCCATGCCATCATCAACTTGAGGCTAGACTACTGCAATGCGCTCTACGTGGGGCTTCCCTTGTTTCTGGTTCGGAGGCTGCAGCTAGTGCAGAATGCGTCAGCCTGTCTCCTGACAGGGACGGGGTGGCATGAGGACATAACACCGGTGCTCAGCGTTCTGCACTGACTGCCTATAGCGTACTGAGCCAGATTCAAGGTGTTAGTATTGATTTACAAAGCCCTGCACGGTCTGGGCCCCTCATATCTCAGGGACCGCCTTGCCCTCCGCGCCTCAGAGCAATCCCTTCGGTCCACTGGGGGCGCCTTTCTGGAGGTCCCCCGTGTAAGACCGAGGGGGGGACCACAATGGAGAGGGTGTTCTCGCTGGCCGGGCTGTGGTTGTGGAACTCCCTCCCAGAGGACGCTCACCTGGCCCCGGGCCTGTTGGCCTTTCGATGTATCTGTAAGACTTGGCTGTTCGCCCAGGCCTTTGGAGGGGACGGTGGGGGAGTGGGTTAATTTTTGTGGGGGGTGTTTTAAATTTGTTTTAATTATGATATTGTAGATTTTTTTATGTTTAAAAATTGTTTTATATTATGCTAGAAGCCGCCCCAAGATGCCGTAGGCATGGGGGGCGGCATATAAATATAATGAAATTTTTTAAAATAATAAAAATTGTTAAGACTCAGGTTGAAATTCTGGTTGCGTGGGACTTGATGGCAAAACTCCCATTGTTCAGTGGGAACAGAATTTTGCCCACAATGCAACCCAACAGACAATACAAACATTGTATATCTCTTGCTCTGGACTTCTTCTTTTATCCGTTTATACATTTCCTCTTGTATAGAATAACAAATAACTGCATAGAAATTTTATTGATTTTTTTAACATTTTTTTTTTTTTTGCTGTTCAAAGATTTCAGAAAATTTCCATTGTGACCTGAACTCTGAACAGTTCAAAGGGTTCCTGCGATCTCACACACCTTGCATAGACTCATCTTCTCAGGCAAGATCTGCAGTATTTTCTGTCACATACTCATCACCAGATATCTACCTAGTAGTAAAGATACGTAGCATTGATATAACTTTGGGCTAAATGTTGTAGAGGATGCTGAATTTTCCCCTGGTGTAGAAGCCCCCAACAACACTGAAATAATTTGAAAACTAAGCTCTGAGATGTTTGAAATGGCAAATGAAATGTATTGCTGATGGACTTATTATTCCAGAGTTTACATGTTCTCTATTTCTTCCATTTGCAGTGTTTCTCTCAGCAAGGAGAAACACCCTGATAGATATGCATATTTCCTCCCTTACAGTGAGATAGCTCTCTCCACCCACCACAAAAAAACCCCAGTTGCAGGGGCGTAGCTATCATAGGGACAGGAGGGACATTCATTCCAGGGCCCAAGCTGGCAGGGGTGGGGGTAGGGGGGAATAGGGTTCAAGATGTGGAATCCTGTCCTGTTGTGATGTGGCCGAGCAGAGACCGAGACAGACAGAAGCGGAAGTGCCTGCAGGCACTGGATGCTGGTAGCAGCACGAGGCAGGCAGCGCAGCCACAGCCTCCAGGGCTCAGGCGCAGCAAGCAGAGGCAAGGAGAGGTACTGCGGGGAGGAAGAAGGGGAAGTGGTGGGACAGGGGAGAGGATGGTGACGGGGCCCAAGTCCATTTCTTACACCTGAGCCCATTCCAACCTAGCTACGCCCCTGCCCAGTTGTCCTGCAAATTAACTCAACCAAGCTAAAGGTGGCTCCATTCAATTAGCCCATTAGCCATTTCCCCCCATGCCCTCTTCTTCCACTGAATTCTACACTCACTGAATGCAGCAGAATAGAGACTGGAGCAGAGAACTACTGGAAGATCTTTGGGACTCAAAAGTTAGGTGGAATATGGGCATTCATTTCCCCCCTGCCCTGAAGGCTGGATGGGATGCATCTCTCCTGTCTCCCCACCCCCATAATTATTCCCATGGTATACAGCCATGTCCCTTCTGTATGATTCTGGTGGTTTCCAACCATATTTTCTAGCTATAGTCAAGAATAGCCATAAGGGCAGGCAAAATCTGTGTCCACCTCAACACTGATATTTGTGAAAGCAGACTGATTCCTGCCAAATTTGGATGAGGGTAAGGATGCAGTTGAATTCAGCAAAACAGCGGTAGAAAGGAGGACTCTTTTGTCTCTTCTACTGCAGTGGCCTAAGGGCATCCCTTACCCTTACTATATCTGTGGTTTGGGCTCCTGCCATTTTCAGGCAAGAATACTAATTACCAACAAGAATTTCCTGTTGCGTAGAGATTTTCTGATAATTGTAAGGGTTGGTCTGCATTAAGTTTTTGTAGGGATTTAACTGTATTGGATCATGAAAAGAGAGATAAATAACCCAATGATGTAACCATAGGGCTAGGGTTACAGCTGTATTGATTTAAGAGTGTGTAAATTTAGTTTGTTTTTGCTAAATTTACTGATATAATTAAGTTGTAAAAGGTACATAAATAACCTTAATAACATAATTTTAGGAAACTAGTGGTCTGCCTTGGTCACATAAATGGTCAAATTAGATTGCTCCCCAGAATGCAAGTCGTATTATACTATTTGTAAGTAATTGTCAATGGGAAATTGAAAAGCAAACTGAAATAAGTCATTTTAAATTTTGAATTGCAATCATTATTTCCTTGGATTTGATTGGTGTGATTTGTGTCGTTTTTTAAAACTCATTTTTGCTCATTTATGGCCAGTGTAAAATGTTGTTGGCATGAGGTGGCTTTTCAGTTGGGATGCAGCAGGTTTCCCTCACTTCCCTGTTAATCTATATCTGAACATTTTCAGAGCTCACATTTTTTGAGTTTTTTTCTTCCTCGTTGTGGCTGGTTGAATCTGGGGAATCACCAGGATGCAACATTCTACAGAGGCAATCACAGTTATTTTAATTTTATTTCTTTAGTGTGTGAATAGACTTGGAATTGGGTAGTCCTGTGAGATGGTCCAGTCCATTTTATTATTAACACAGAAGTACACACAGACACAATAGCCTCATATTATAAACACATTTTTTTTGTAGATTGAAAAAGTCCTTCAGCAAGGAGAAATTGGAGACTGTGCAGAACCGTACATGGTTCTAAAAGAAAGTGAGGGTGGAAAGGTATGTTTGATACTAAGAGGATTCATATAATGAAGCACACAAGCAAGGTAAAAATAAGGAAGAGATATATGCTGCGGGGAGTATCTGCAAATGCTTACTTTTTATAGCTGAGAAAATCTTGACTTGCAGGACCTTCTCAAAAATTGTCTGTGGACTATTATCATTTCCCTCCTCTAAAATCAAAAACTGTGAGGTCTTGAGCAAAATCAGGCAATTGGCAGAGAGCAGATTTTCAAAGTCTGGCATGCATAAATATTTGCATTATTTGTGGACACAAGTAATCGATTTGTGCATAAAGGACAGCTGCTTTTGTATATGCATGAAAAAGTTAGGTTTC
Organism: Sphenodon punctatus; assembly: GCA_003113815.1. NCBI lineage: Eukaryota > Metazoa > Chordata > Lepidosauria > Sphenodontia > Sphenodontidae > Sphenodon > Sphenodon punctatus. Next base: position 975,170 of record QEPC01009656.1, on the reverse strand, counting down.
ATCTTCCTCAAATGCTTCTTTACTGGGTCAGCTATCCATTGTTTACTTCTTTGAAATAAGTAAAGTTAGAAGGATGTCTTAGTGTGTGTCACCTTTTGAACTGTTAATTTCAAAAGAAGAACTGATATATTTCTGACAGATGTTGGAAACATAAATAACAATTATACATATAGACTCATTATGGCCAATATTACTTGTCTGTCTAGGATGAAAGGATTATAAATTGTGATATCCATGGAAATGAAACTGTTTCTCTACTCCTTATTCAGCACCACAGGACTCCATGGTTTACGGAAGACCTGCGGTGGCTAAAGAAGGAGGGTCGGCGGTTGGAGCACTGGTGGCATCGTACTCATGCCCGGGTCAATCAGTTGCAGTATAGAGCATGGTTGAAAGTCTATACTGTGGCTGTACGGGCAGCAAAGAAAGGGTTCTTTGCTTCCCTTATAGCACCCGCTCAGTCGCATCTGGCAGAGCTGTTCCGGGTGGTGGGAGGATTGGTCAGTCCAGCCTCTCTCCATCTGGATCTGGATTTTTCTACAGCCCGCTGTGACATGTTTTGGGCGTTCTTTGCAGATAAAATTGCTCACATTGAGCATGACTTTGACTTCACCTCTTTGGATACAGTGGCAGAGCCAGAGGTGGGGAATTCCCTGTCTGGTCAATGTTTATGGGAGGATTTTCAACTGGTGATGCCTGCCAATGCGGCGGATGCCCTGTGTTCTGTTTGGGCCACAACCTGTGAGTTAGATCCGTACCCATCCTGGCTGGTATGAGATGCCAGAGAGACCTTGGGGATGGTGCTGGCAGGGATTATCAATGCCTCCCTTCGGGAGGGGAGAGTGCTGGAGTGCCTGAAAGGGACCGTGGTTTGTCCTCTCCTCAAGAAATCATCTCTTGACATTGATGCCCCTGCAAGTTACCAACCTGTCTCTAATCTTCCCTTTTTAGGGAGGGTTATTGAATGGGTGGTGGCCCGTCAGCCACAGGTGCATCTGGATTCATCGGTTTTCTGAATCCCACACAGTCCAGCTTTTGTGTGGGGTATGGCACGGAGATGGCACTGGTGGCCTTGGTGGATTACCTCCTTGTAAAACTGGATAGTGGTCGCATGACCCTTCTGGTTCTACTAGATCTGTCAGCAGCCATTGATACTGTTAACCATGAGATGCTGTTGACTTGTCTGTGAGATTTGGCCGGGGTAGATGGAGCCATTTTCAGTGGTTTCAGTCTTACCTTATGGGTAGATCCCAGCAGGTGGTATTTGGGGATTATACATCTGCTCCGGGGGGCCTCCCATGTGGGGTGCCACAGGGTTCCATCCTGTCACCTCTCTTGTTTAACATATATATGAAACCACTGGGGGAGGTCGTGTGCAACTGGGGAGTCCGTTGTCATCAATATGCAGATGACACCCAGTTGTATTTGTCCTTTTCATCGGACCCAGGTCCTGCTATCTCCCTGCTGTCACAGTGTCTGGTGGCTGTGGGGGACTGGATGAGGTGAAGTCAGTTGAAGCTCAATCCCGATAAGACGGAGGTGATGCTGGTGATGGTCTGAGGGAGGTTGCTGCCCCCATTATTGTGGGTATCCATCCTCCATTGGTTCCATCTGTGTGGAGTCTGGGGGTGCTCCTGGATCAGCAGCTGTGCCTGGATCTCCAGGTGTCAGCTGTGGCCAGGAGTGCCTTTCCGCAGTTACATCCGGTAAGGCAGCTCCACCCATATGTCTCAGACTCCAATCTCGCCACTATCATCCATGCATTTGTCACCTCAAGGTTACACTACTGAAATGTGCTCTACGTAGAGCTGTCTTTAGTGACAGTTCAGAAGCTGCAACTGGTGCAGAATATAGCAGCTTGTCTCCTTACGGGAATGGGTCACAGGGAGCACATAACACCAGTGCTCCGTGAGCTGCACTGACTGCCTGTAGTCTTCTGTGCCTGATTCAAAGTGTTGGTTTTGACCTATAAAGTCTGTCAACCTCTATGCCTCGCTTATCTGAAAGCATGCCTCAGCCCCCACCCCCCCAGTGTTGGGAATTGGGGGGTTAAGGAAAGGGAAAGGGAAGGGGCTCACCCACTCCTTCTTCACACAGACGGCTTCTGGGTAGAAATTCTCCCTCAGGGTCTTATAGAGGTGGTGGAGGAAACCTCCTAGCCAAAGATCGTCACTGGGAGGTCGTGACGTAATCCGTGCTCCCAGCACTCTCACACCATGCACCACAGGGAAAAGGAAGGGGGATAATGCATCAGAAGTGCAGATAGGGGGAATAAGGGTCCCAAGGGATAGGTGGGAAAGGGGAAGGGAATCAGGACACACAGCAGGGAGAGGGACCCAGGAATGCAGGTATCTGGAACACACAGCCACACCCACCCAGTCACAAGCACCCAACGTGATATCCCACACCACGCACAAACCTACAATCAGCTGTCTTCACACACCCTCACTTACTTGCACATGCACACACACTCTCACAACAACCACAAAGTTAGCTCAGTCACTATACAGAAGATACTCAAGTCAAGGGGCCAGTCTCTCAGCATTCAGTCCGATCACTGGCAAGGAGTGAGGCTGGAAGCAGCCTTTTAACTGTTTCTCTGACGCTGGCGCAGGTGCTCTGAATGCCTGGGCGGGGTAGGGGCTGACATGGCGTCCCCCTGCACCTCCGAGCCCAGGCGCATGCGCACAGAGGGCTCGGGTGGAGCTGCACCTGAGGACGTGCTCTCCGTGTGTGGGGGCGTGGCCGCTTCTGCCCCTTTGACTTGACTCTTCTTGCTGCTTCCCCCTTTCTCCTCAGTGGATTTCGAGGCGGGGAACCCCTTCCATGGGGGGCAGGACAGGGGATACCCCCTAAGCTGGCTCTTATGGAGCCCCATCCCCCCACCCTCCTATGTCGGTACCTGACACCCGGATCCCAGGGCAGCCTTTGTGGCCATCTGGGGACGCCCTCCTGGAGGTCCCACATTATTGACGGGTCCAGACAGACAGGAGGGCATTCTCGGCGTCCGCACCATCGCTGTGGAATGCCCTCCCGGAGGAGTTCCATCTCAGTCCAGATCTTCTGGCCTTCCGCTGAAATTGTAAGACCTGGCTCTTCCATCAGTCTTTTGGCAGGAAGGAGGGAGGGGGGATGGAAGGGATGGGGTAGGGGGTGTTGTCCTGGTAGTGATTATTTATTATTTTATTTAACTTTTGTATTTTTATATTTTGTATGCGTGTCTATTTTACTGTGATATTTTAGTGTTGTAAGCTGCTCCGGCCCGCCAAAGGCGAGAGGAGCGGGATAGAAATATAACTAACTAAATAAATGATTGTATAGTAAATATAGTAAATTATTTAAATAAAGGGATGTGAAAAAATGAAATGTGAATGTGAAATGAGATACCTGCACCACAATACTCCCTACATAGTATATTGAAAAGCACTTCAGAGTCAGGGAATGTAATTCATCCCAAGAAGAAGGCCAGCACAAGGTCTGTTGCACCACTTGAGTTACATTCAAGGGCTTAACTGGAGCTTTAGTGATATATAAACTTTTTGTTGTCCCTCTGAAGTGCTGGATGAATTTCACATAAAAACGAAACCAGCTCTGCAGTTTATACCTGGCTTCATACAATAAGGTCACAGTTGAAAGGGAGAAATTCATATTGTCTTCAGTGACATTGAGTTGCATGTGAAGAGAATTGACAGAGGTTGATATACTGAACATTGCTACCACATCTCTATTATGAATGGTTGGATTTAGGCCTTTAAAATATTGTCTTTTTAATTTAATTATTTTTTTTTAGAACAAAGAGAAGATTGAGAAATTGAAAACCCAAGCTGAATCCTTTTGTCAACGTTTAGGAAGATACAGGATGCCTTTTGCCTGGGCTTCAATTAGCTTAACAAGTTTCTTTAACAGTTCAACACTTGAAAGAGAAGTACTGGAGGCAGAAAATTTTAATGGTAATAATTATTAAATTGTTTTAGGAAAGGCAATATGAAGATTTAATAGCAGTTCCCCGGCTGTAAAATGGGAATGTGTGTGTGTCTGTCTTTTCCTGTGTTCCCCTCATCCTTGTGAATCTTAGATTGTAAATCCATTGGGAGGGGACCCATCTCCAAAAATCTGTGACTGTAAACCACTGCATACACCTACTAGCGCTATAAAAATGATAAGTAGGATAGTAGTGAAACAATAGTTGCCTAATCGGAAAATGGAATAAAGTGTTTTTTATCTGCTGCAAATCAGAGACCGCCCAGTCAAATTTTCTCCAAGAACAGCACATATATTATTTCCTGTCCTGCAATCCTGCTATAGGCTAAAAAGAAATATAATGTTCTCACCTAAGCAGAAATTATGTTCTGCAAGTTGATGAAAACTTAAATAAAAGAAATGTCTTGTGATAATGTCCTCCTTTAGATGGTAAGTTCTTACAGTTGTTACACAGAAAAAGATATGCTTTATGAAAGGCTTTTAATAAAAGAAAATAAGATGCATTTAAATAATTTTTTACATGAAGGTAAAGGATCTCCTGGTGACAGAAGAACAATGACATTACAAACTAGAAGACTTTCGGAGAGGAGCCTCAACTCTGAGGATGTTTATGCCATGTCAAATTTCAAAACAACCACTCTGACTGTTAATACCTTTTTAAAACAGGTACAGTATCTTTCAGAATGTATTGCTTCTGGCATTATATCAGTTCGCATGCTTGCAAAATTCTTCCTGGTTGAAGAAATACTACCTAGTAATATAAGTGGGATTTGCAATGGTCATTACTTACCATTTTATTTTGCCTTGCTGTTATAGTCAAAAAAGTAGATAACAATTTCACTGAATCAACTGTACAGAAATATTGACTTTCTTGCTACTAACAGGAAGGAGACCGACTTAGTGACGAAGACCTGTTCAAGTTTTTAGCTGACTACAAGAGATCTTCCTCCTTGCAAAGAAGAGTGAAGTCTATCCCAGGTATGGGATGTATCTGGGATTTTCAAAAGAGAGTAAGATAGTTAGGGGCCCATATCCCATTTCAGTGGGACTTGATTGCATAACTTCCTCAGACACTTGTGAACATGTCTGCCATAATGTGAAATAATACCGGTGGTTTAGGGGCCTATAATTTGTTACAGGGGGTCTATGTAATTTGTTACCTTTGTTAATATTGAGAACAGACAGAGCTTGGTTGGTGAGCACAGCTAGGGAGAATACTCTTATTTTCATGGTGCCGAACTAGAATTTCCATCCCATTAAAAAATACCAAACATTTCTTTTTTTTCATATTCAGTTGGTTTAAAAATCAAATAACTAGAACTTTCTAGAATGAAAAATCTTAAAATGTTTCATTCTGGAAAACTGAAAGGAAATGATATGCTTCATAGAATGTTAACAAACGCAACAGTGGCCCACTGTGGCTCACTTAGGTCCACAAGCCACTGGCACACATGGACTGTGATCCCAGAAACCTCTGGGATCACAGCCCAGGCAACGGCTTACCCGTCTGCGCCTAAGTGGGCTACAGCAGGCTACCACGTGTTAGACCACTCTTACCGACCCAGTCCAGGGTGCTGCCGTTACTGACAGCCATGGCTGCCCGTTATTGGGAGGAGGGGCAGGGCTGGGGGGCAGCACATCCATGCATCTCCCTGCCCTCCATCACAGCTCAGCCACCAGCATATTCGTTGTGTCGGCTGACCGGGTCTGGACAGTGGTGATGGCATGTTCTGAACCCGGGTTGGGTTGTGACGACAGTGCTCTGTCAATACTTCTGTTTACACCCATTATTTTTAAATCTCTGTATTTGAAATGTATTCATTTTGGTTCTGTCATAAAAACTGTGCTGTCCCTAAACTGCAGCAGTGCCTCATGGGTGGCTGTACTTGTTGGTCATTCTGGCTTCATTCTGTTTAAGAGCCCTTATCCCAGCTGACCTCTACGTCCCATGAGACACGACAGTGACTCAGAGAGAGGCAGATTAAAATGTCACATCTAAAATAAACATCTATCATAAATAAAATAAAATATTGACATTTTGGAAGTGTATCAGAGAGCAAAATCCGATGGGTATATTTTTATCTTGCTGTGTGGAGATTATGTAAACAAATTCCTTTATATCCAGGCCAAAAAATAAATAAATTACCATTCCTCTACCAAGACCTAGTTCTTTCTGACCCAGTCTTCAAAATAAAGCCTCAGTTAGCATTTTATATTCATTCCCATACATGATTGGTTTGATTTTAGTTTTCTTCCCAGCATTTAATTTTAATGTCCTGCTCAACTTTCATTTTTATTGTTTTCAAGGGTTTCTTAAACTGGAGATCTCCCCTGCATCAGAAGGTCTCAGCTGTTGTCTCAGTCCTGAGTTGTTACAGGTGAAACCATTCCCCGAAAACCGCAGTCGTCCTCAAAAAGAAATTCTGGAATTTCCCATTCGAGAAGTGTATGTCCCCCACACTGTCTATAGGTAAGGAAATGAAAACAATGGCTACTGTATGGGTTTGACACAGATCATGAAAGTTCTAAATGGACAAACCCATTAAGCTATCTAAGGCCATGATCCAGACAATGAATGTGGTAGGGAATTAGTTGTATGCATCAAGCTCTGTAGTAAGAGTGAATGGGGCCCTCCGGAGGAGAGGGAAAGCTACACTCCCTTGCAAGGTGACTTGGAATTCTGCCCACTTACTGAGCTGTCAGCAGCCATGGAAGCTGCCCCCCCCCCCCCATACTCACCACTACACAGGAGCCCTGGGGCCATGTTGCCCTGGGAGTCCTAAGGCTTGCGGCCTGTATGAAGCTTTTGGGCCCTCTCAGTGGCAGCAGATGCAGGAGAGCTCCTGGGGCAGCAGTGTCAACAGTAGGTGCTGAGAGCAAGAAGTAGCAGTTGGGGCCCTGCAGTAGCAGTGGGTGTGGACACTTGCGGCCCTGAGGTGACAATAGCGGCCATGCAGGTTACTGGGGTGGAAGTTCTCCAGTTCCTGAGGCAGCAGGTGAGGGCTCCTGGCTGGCCTGAGGTGTGTGGGCATGTGACTTCCTAGACTGTAAGCCCCTTAGGCATTGCAAGTCCTGCAGACCCATGTGTAATTTCTAGTTTACACATGGGTCTCATGTGCTGGTAGCTCTTTCTGAATTGCCACAAACCCTCCCTAGACCAAGGTTCCCTGCATTTGAGTCTCTGTGGGCCCCTCTTTTACACTAGTGCTTCTTTCACTCGTGTTCATGGGCCTCTTGTACTGAGCAGTGCTGTGCTCCCACTGCGCAGGCTCATTGCATGGCACCCTGGACAGGCTCTTATGAAGGGGATCAAGGTTGCATGTAGAACTTGGCCTAAGAAGTCTATGCAGAGAAGGCTTGAAAACTTAAGCCCAAAAATGCAAGAAAGAAATTATTTTACTTGCTATATAAATGGCAGATTGACTCTCAGGAACATGCTCAGGGTCTGCAAGAAATTGTTCTTTGTCAATGCGGAATATTGTAGCAGTCGAGAATTGACACCAGATCTCCTCCTGCCTTAACTAGGAACAACAGTACTGTCCTTCCTCTAAATACACTATATTTAGTCCCTGATTCATATGGTTGGGAGTCCACTTAGGGAAATCCCTTAAATAAAATAAACTAGCATTCACACAGAATCTGTTCTTCATATGACCAATGCCTGAATTTGATGAGATTTAATGGCACACAGCACGTATCAACAGACACTCAACCAGAGCTTGCCCTCTGGTCTCACAGGGTTCTAGGCAGGCAACCATAGTGTCTTTAGACATAACGCTGTTCAGTGTTCTGTAACACAGTGTTCTACCGTTACAGTGTTTAGACATACTGTCAACACAGTGTTCACCCCAAACACTGATTAAACTGTCAAGACCTGGCAGTTGTTCACTTCCAGTGTTTGAGGTGAACACTGTGTTGACGGTCTGTCTAAACACTGTAACGGTAGGACACTGTATTACAGAACACTGAACAGCGTTATGTCTAAAGACACCCAATGAGTAAGGAGGGCATGGGGACACCTGTAATACATGCACATTACTGGCTGTCATCCTGCTTGTTTTGGCTGGCCTGGGGGCTCAGATGAATTTGTACAGGATGCGGCCCTCAGTTACACATCTGACCTGTACTCTCTGTAGCAGAAAGGCAGGGAAGCAGGCAGCTGGGGGGCCCATCAAAACATGGAACAACAGCTGGCTGCCTTGCCTTAAATTCTGTATTGCTCTCAACACTCTTCAGGATCAGGCCTGAGATTACAGATTTAATTGCCCTAGGTTATATTCTCTTCTTGTTTACAATTAGCGCTGCACTAATAGAACTGAGAGGAGAACTTGGTCCTCAGTTTTTTAAGGTTTACTAAAAGAGGACAATGGAGAAAGTGACACATTATTGATTGTATTGTAAACACTTAAAATGCCATATGAACAGGAAGGTTAACCACTAATAAATGATCTGAATGGAGCTCAGGATGCTTTGAAAGAGCTGCTGCTGTTTTGGGACAACTGTGTAGTTATGCTTATTCAACCACTTGAGGGTGCAGTTTCTTAGCCATCTAGAGGCAGATACTTTCAAAAGCCATAGTCCTAAAACTTACTCAAAAGATGAAAATAAACTCCTTCATTTTGATTAGAAGAGTCATATTAAAATATGTCTACAAACAAGAAGTTCACACAACTAAAAGATTGTTATTGAAAGAAAAGACAAATTGATGTATGTAGCATTAAAACTTTAAAGACACTGACCCCGATCCAGCTAAGCATACTGCTGGTGCACATGTAGCATCCAGATCGGAGCGTTGGTGCCCCCCCACCCCACCCCCGCATGTGTGCTAATGGATGTCCTGAGTCGGGGTGGAATGCTGGTGGTCAGGACTCTGCACTGGTGAGGGAGCTCTTCCCTCCCCTCCTCACCACTGGCCACGCACCCTGCGCCAGGAGGCACAGGATTAGGCAGCAAAACAGCTGCCCATCCAAACCCCACACAGGGATGCCATGGCAACCCAGGGTGCCACGATGCCACCCCGAAGGGGCCAGTAGCACGGATTATCTGTGCCACCCCTGCATCTGGTTGGAGGGCAGCCAGTTCCTAAAGTTTCAGTGCAGCTGGGGATGTGTGTGGGGAAGCAAACAAAAGAAAGTATTTTTTCACTCAACGTACAATTAGGTTGTGGAATTTACTGCCTTTGGACAAGTTTCTGGAAGATAGGTCCATTAGCAGCTATTAGCCAGATAGGATTGGGGAACAAAACCCTTTACTGTCGGGAGCCTGGGGATGACCCACAGGGAATGGATAGCACGGTGACCTGTTGGGTGCTTCTCCCAGGCCCCCGTGATTGGCCACTGTCGGAGACAGGATGCTGGGCTCGATGGACCGTTGGTCTGACCCAGTATGGCACCTCTTTTGTTCTTAAGCACACCATCCAGCTTGCTCCACCACCCTAACACATGCTCTCCCCCATCACACACATACTCCTATTCCCCATACTCCTTTCCTGGGGAGAAAGTGTTTCTACAGCTACTTTTTCCACAGAACTTGAGGCAGACTGCTGTAGCATACTTATGCACAATCTCCCTTCCGACTCTGGGGTATGGAGCTCCTGAATCTGAGAAGGTCATCTAATCAACCAGCTCTTCACTGCACTATGATGCCGTGCTTCTGCCTCTTCTCTGTGCCACGTCACATGCCAGAGAAGAGCTGATTGATTAGTTACCCTTTTCAGAGGGTGCTTTCTGATGTGATGTTTCCCGCCGTCACTACAGACTGCTCTGGGTGGTGGCGGGAGCTGTCACTCTGGCCGGGACTTGGCCCAGCCGCTGAACAAACGTGATGGTGGCCGGGCTGGGGTGGGAAGATGCACGGATGTGTGTCTGCCTGGTTCTGTCCCTGCGCTGCATGGAGCAGCCCCACCCCCAGCTGATGGGCAGCCGTGGCGGCCAATGACAACCGCCATGGCACCCAGTTCCCCTCCCTCCCCCTCAGACATGAAAGCCTGCTTTATTTTGGGTCTGGAGGCTGGCTCCTGACTGTAATGGAGCTTAGCCCGGGCGGTGACTTGGGGATTTCCCCAAGTCACACACAGCCCAGGCTAGCCCCCACCATGTAGAAAGGAAGCAAACCCCCCTAGTACAGAGGAAGCAAATCCTTAGGTTTATTAGCTCATTGAGCTCTTTTGAATCTTTAGTATTTGTACATTTGTAAACACAAGTTTTGTTATAATTTTCTCTCATCCTTTGTAAGCACCTACTCGTTGCGCCGAATGGGCAGTATCCAAAATGCTGAGCACTCTCCAGACTTTAGGATGGGCTCAAATTAGAAAAGAATTCTTGCCCAACCTATTTGTGTCAGGGTTCACAACTACTGAGTGGGAACTCGGTTTTGGTTACATTCAGCTCTTCATGAAAGCAGAAGTAAAAATACAGCCAAATAGGGACTTTCCTGCTCAGCAAAAACACTGGCAGAAAGAAAATATAGCTTTACAAAATTCATTGGATTTGCTACCAAAAATGTTATTTTCTTGGGTATAAAACCTGCCATAAGAGACAATGCCACACCTAACCCTGAACATATTCAGTTCTAATAGAAAAAGGTCAGCATCAGCTATAGGGAGGTCAGATGTACAAATTCTGAACCCAAGCTCTGTCAGGCTTTTGCCACATAATAGAGAGTCAGAAAATAATAATGTAGGACAGATGCCAAGACCTCTGGCACCATGAGAAGTCAAACAAAATGATTCACAAATTTGTATGGTAGGGACCGTGTCTATTCCATTACATTGTAAAGCACCAGGTACATTCCTTGCACTATGTAAATGCTTGCTAATGATAATAATAGTAGTCCTTTTGGAAGACCAAATTATTCCATCTGCAGTTGAGGAATTACTGCTGCCCAAATTATAGGCTGACAGTGTTGCTACTTTATTTTGTTGCCAATAACTGTGTTCTGGAACTTGGCCTATTGATGTAAGATACGGTAGGGCCAAACTTAATTATTCTGTCCTGAACTTAAACATTATGGGCCAGGTTCTTATTTCATTTATGCAAGCAAAACTTCTTTAATTTAAATAGAATTGCTTCTTATCTACAATTATGCAACTTAGATCAGAATCTGTTCTAACGTGCTCTTGCTTTCCACATCATAAAGAATACATGCTGTACACTTTTCTGTAGCAACATTGATCAACATTTAACCAGGAAGCAAACACACACACACACACA
>QEPC01009656.1:848586-963878 GCA_003113815.1 Sphenodon punctatus | reverse complement strand
ACCCCATACACACTTTTATTCATACACTAGTCTTCAGGATCCTAGCACAGCATCCGTTTTTCTCTTTCAAAAGGGTTTGGTCTCCAGCCTCTTTCCTTTCTATTTGAGAATATAATTTCATCTCTTACATTCATTCATACAAATGCTGTCCAAGCCACCATTTGTCTCTCTTTCTTTCTCTCTACTTCTTTATAGCTCATAGGTGAAAATACTGTGCTTATGTCAGTACAAAAGAAGTAGGACCAAATATCCCACTTTGGATAATTTTGAGTGTACTTCCTACATAGTAAAAAATACAACCAGTCCCTATATGCTCCACATGTGTGTTTGTGCTTCCAAAGAGAATTACTCTGTTACTGTTCTTTTTTATTCAAAATGAAAATCAGCATGTTCGATCAAATCTTTCTTAAGAGAATATAAACCAGGAGAAACAAAACTCTGGAAAACAGTAATACAGAAGCACAAGCAGCTCCTGCATACAACATGTTTATTGCAGGGCTTTTAGCTGATTCATCAAATCTGACATTCCATAACAAACTATATTAATTATATAATATGGAAGGGGTAAAAATTATGCCTTATGGCATTATGAAAACTGCTCAGTCAGTCATCTGGGAAGCTGAACAAAACATGATATTTCTAAGCTTCATGATCAAGCATAATTTTAAGTAATGTCTACAAACTTATTAAAATCAAATAAACTGCTCCAAAAATTATTTACTTTTTTTTAGTACCTTTAAAGAATTCACTGTGCAAAATAGGACAGTATTTTTTTCACAGCCTTTTAATACATTGGACACGCATCTTGTTTAAGGAGGACTCGAATACTACTTAACCTTGCTTTGTGCTAGCTTTCTGAGTACAGAGGCCCTACTGGCATAATTCTGCATTTACATTGCATGGATCACCAGTAAAATAATATAGAGCCTGATCCCAAACTTGTGTGCGGGGTTAGCACATGTTTTGCACACTTTACATGCATGTTGCATTCTTTCCATGTAGGTTGCGCACCCACCATTTTTGTGCAGGGGGAAGGGTTAGAATTGGGCTGTTAGAGAGAGAGCGAGAGCAAGCAATGCTTTGACTGGTTAGCACCAATGCTAGCACAAGTCCTATTTCAGTGAATGCAACTTTCCCGAAGGCTAAACAGCTGGAAGATCACACTGCCCATCTATGATTCTTTTTTGCAAACAGCCATGTATTATTGTTGTGTTCTTTCTCTTGAAAGAATCAGATGTTGTCTTTGTGATGCCATTCATCTTCAGTTGCCTGTTTTGCTTGTTTTTTGGCCTTACCTATGTAGCAAAAAAGGCAAAAACAGCAATACAGTGTTGTTAAATAAAGATATATTAATTAAATGCAAGCCACTTATAAAATGTACAGTGAAAATTACAGCCTTTTGCAGTTTCACCCATTTTCCAGAGATGAATAGGAAGTAAATATAGTCTATTGATTTCAACAAGCGTATATATTTGTTTTTGGAATGCAGCATGGTCTAGTTGTTGGATCATAGGACTGGGAGTTCTAATTCTAGCTGTGCTGGTGAGGTGACTTGTAACCTTAAGTAAGTGACAGTACCTTGGTGTAACCGGGGCGGGGGTTCTAGGCGTACACATGAGACCCACACGTGGCCGAGGCTTGCCCAGGTCAAAGGCACGCGCCCTGAGGAGGAAATGCCCATCAGGATAGAGGGGTGGCCTTTACCTCTATTTAAAGAGAACAGACATCTATCATCATAGGGTGCAGTGACACAGGGAGGCCAAGGTCTGCCCCAGCAATACTTCTTCCAAACACCCAGGGGTTGAAGGGGGAAAGGGGTACTCAGTGAGGGCAGGGTGAAGGGGAAAGGGAAGGGGACCCCAAGGAAGGGTGGGTGGCAGGGCGGGGCACTCACACAGGATGGGGACTACCCAGGAAGGGAGCAGGGAAGGGGAACACACAAGCCTTGCACTTCAATCACTAACACAACACTCAATGATACTGTCACGGGTTTCGCGGGAAGGAAGGTCAGACGCACAGGGGCACAGGAAGTCACACGCTCCACAATTGTTGCACTCACAATGGCACAGTTCACACGGGGGGCGTCTCTGAAATCACCAGTACCACTGTCTCTGTGGCGCGGGGCTTTATGTCCCAAGCCCCACCCCTGTATGTGCCCGCAGGCACTCTGAGTGCCGCGGCAGGGGCAGGGGAATCCCTATGCTGTGCGTTGGTGCAGGGGGCATGGCTGCAGGTCGGGGCCCAGAATCAGTGGGTGGGGACTCCGCAGGGTGGAAGGATGCATGCAGTGCTGGAGGAGGCGGGGCTACCCCACGCCGGGGTCTCCCAAGGCACTGCTGCAGTATACCCCAGCGGGCTCGGGACCCCCCGGCGAGCAGCAGAGCTGACACTTGGTTTCTCTCTGCAAAATACTCCATCTGTGGGAATGTTATGGTGGCTAATACTTCTACAGCAGTTTGAAGATGTAAGGCATTGCATTAATGATAGTGTTATTATTATTATTTATTATTCCACATTTTTATTAAAGGCCACACTCATTTTCTTTCTCATCTACTTGGCAAATCAAGCAAAATGTATTGCCATTCTTTCCCCATGCCATAGATAAAGCAAGGAAATGTAGCCATGCCAGTTTTAAAACAAAAAGAAAAGGCTGATAATGAAAGACTGAATTGATGACAATAAATACGCAAAGAACCTACCTTTTTCAGAAGCTTTTGAATGAGTGCATCTTGTATGATAATTTGGTCTTGCTGCAGTTATACTTCAGCAAGCAGTTTATCAATTCTTGCACTTTGAGTTTGCAAAAAAGACTAAAAAGAAAGAAAGAAGATTCAAGTCCTTGCCTCAAAGTTTACTGGTGATCACCTGTCTTATGTAATTAATAACAGAGATGGAGGAAAAGGGTGGTTTTAGACGTGCCGGCCTCCCTTCTTGACATGGCGCATGGTCAAATCTTCATCCCCCTCTGGAATCAGATCAGCTGATCAACAGACGTGCCGGCTGATTCCAGAGGGGGATTGGGGAAGGGGGAGGGGTCGTGCGGCGCAACGTGCGGCTGTACGGAAGCGTGGTCAAAGGGATTCCCGCTAGGTATTCACTGTGGTGAACATTTAGGCCCTTTAGACATTACGGTTCCACGGCCACCACAGGGGGTTCACCGTGATATCGTAATGTCTGAAATTACCCAAAGTAGTTCAAGTTGGTGATCTTTGTCTCCATCACTCATGTTTGGGACCAACATGGCAACCACCCTCCCTTTCTAAACAGTCATTAATAACATACTCAATATACCTATTTTCAGTCTTCTATTAATTCCTAGATTTTAAAAAATTCAAATACATAATTTCTTATCTTAATGGTAATCAGTATAAACAAAGATGTTAAAGGATAGATTTAGGTCTGCTGACCTAGCCATACAGTACCTACCATAACGTTAGTTAAACTCCTTGAAGTACTTCCATTTGCTTTGTAGTGTAAGCTGTTTTCCATGTTCTTTTCTAAGAACTCGAGTCTGTTGTTGAAAATCATTCTGTAGTTCATCACTTCAACAACTTGCTCCTGGAGCTCTGTGAAGAGCCTGTGCAGAGCTTCATTCTTCTCAAGTTGCTGTGTTTTCTCTCTAAAACCGTTTCCAAGTATTTCCTGTAGTCTGGCCTGTTCCAGTAACTGTATCAAGGAGTGGTTAAAAATGCTCAGCTGTTGAAAGATGTGGGTGATTTCCTCTTTGGTATGGTCAACCTGTTCCTTTAACCCAGCTCCAAGTTTCAGAAGACCTTGAGAGAGCACGTTGATTTCCTGTCTGGAATAACGAAAGCCGGCACCTTCCTTTTCTTTCTTGCCCGATACATAATTCTTTCTAAGCGCACTGTTTACAGCATATGCAAAGCTCAGTAGAACCACAATAGAAATTTTGTGCATTTCTGTTGGTAAAGATTTCTATTTTTTTACAGGCCTGTCAACTTGTTCTAAGAAAAGTTTCCAAATCAACTACTTTGAAACTTCCAGTGCAGTGGAGAAAAATAGAAATACATTCAACAGTTAGAACAAAGTATTTGTTTCCAAATTCCACAGGTTAACCCCTGGCTTCCTCTTACAGCTCAAATGTAGCTGTTTTAATACTGGATGCTGGAGTTTATGCTTTCAGTTTCTAACACAAAGTGGAATAAAATGAAATAAATCTAAAATGTCCTAAGAAAAAGTGGATAATGCAGAATGTCAGACATCATATTGCATGCTGTAATACAGGAGACTATACACAAACAAGTTGTTAGCATTCTGGGAAGAACAAATTACATGATGTGTAATATACCTACAGGATTAATGTTTGTTTAGTAAACTTATCGAGTCCAAAGAATCTCTTGGTAATCAACAACAGGTAATCAACAGCATTAAAATGAGAGATGTTTATAAATATTCCTTTCATCTTTTCAGGAAACTTCATAAGATTTTGTCTTTCAACTTTATTCAGCATAAAAGCCCCAGGTTAATGATTGTTGGGAATTTAACTCTTTGGGTTATGTACAAATGGTGCATAGAGGACAAATTTGAGCCTAGCCTTTTCCTCTGCTTTATGCAGCTGCAGGGAAACTCCTTGGATCATAGACTGGAGAGGCAAGCTGTGGCTCAGTAACTCTCAATAGCCCCTTTTTTCATAGTACCCATAGAATACTCTAGTCCCAAAGTCCGTATAGTTTAGGGTGGAGCTAACGGGCAGGCATCAACCCATACCTCTCATGTGAATATCCAAGCAAATCCTTGCTCAGGTGCTTGAAACATTGAGCGCACTGCACTCACACAAGCTAGGGCTGGCTCGATCCCCCTGCCTGCCCCAGTTTGGGCAATCGCAGCGGTCACACTTTGGGTGGTAGGGTGGCCATACCTCCCCTTTAGGAGAGGACACTTATGAAAAATACAAGGTGCAGGGCTGCATTGGTTCAAGTACAGCCTTGTTGTCACCGGGGTTTGGATGTTTGGGGCCCTCACTCCTTTCAGAGGCTGTCCCCTCATTTGCCCACCAGGCCAACTGCAAGCCAGTTGCCTGTGTCCGCATGGATCCCCACATGATCAGAAAACCTTCACTGCAATCAGGGAGCTTTCAGAGGTCCGCACCCCTAGACAAGCCTCCCTTTTATCTCCCCGCCCAGCTGTAATGCAGAGAACGTTCTCTGGCCACCTGTAGCTTGGGAGACTTTGCAGTGGGGTTGTCTTATATGAAAAAAGTTCGTCTAGGCTCTCACCTAGATAGGAGTACCCCCAAGTGAATTCCCCAAGGCCAAATAAAGACACAAGCACGCTAGCTTGAGTATAAAACATATATTGAGTACATACAAGTATAAGGCTGTTGATCAGATAGTGCAAGTCAATAAATCAAACATAAAGTCCACGCATTCTAAATCCACTGATATACCCTGACTGTCTCTTACCTTAAGAGGTACAATACAGGTCCATCAGATGCTGTCTCAGTCTGGAAGTTGAAGACCGGGTTCAAATCTTAATTCATAGCCAAGTCTTTAGTCCATAGTTTGCAATCTTGCAGGAGCTCCTCTCCTGAGCTGTTAACTTGTTCAAGTCCAAAATGGAAGAGAGCTAATTCTTGAAGAAGAACTTCCTTCTTCTTCCTCACAGGAGGCCTGAGGTCACTTCCTGAGGGTCCTGGCCATTGTCATTGTTATCAAGGTGGCGGAGTGACCTGGGCATTGCTTGGCAACAAACTGCCCACTTGCCATAACAAAGGGAATCTATTCCCCCACTCTGGCAACTGGTTTCAGCATTCTGCCCAAACTGAGCTTACAATCTGTTACATCTTTATATTACATTACACATATCCCCCCCAAATGGGTGGGTTATCTCCCCCAAATGGGTGTGTTGCCCCCATGTCCCCATGACACGTCCCCCCCTTTGAGAACATGTGAGAAGGGTTGGGTCAATCCCAATTCTGGAACATGTCAGTCTGTGTACCGTTACAGAAAACGTGAAATGGGTTAATAAACAATACACGTACCCCATCATATACACAATAGAAGTGCACTCAAATGCTGTGCGATAGAGAAACACTCCTCCCAGTTTCTCTTTATCTTGGGGCCAATCTCCTCAGGTGGAGAGAGATCCCCTATCCCCGTGTCTAAAGGATTCCCTAAGCGTTCCAGTGGCTGTGCGAGGGAATTCCTACCTTTATCACCTCCCAGGCCTTCCATTACACTATCCAGGAAATAATTTTTTCCTTTGTCATTCCATATGCCCTCCAATAAACTTTCCAGGGAATAATTTTGGGTTTTGTCATTCCCGAGGCATGCCCTCCAATTTTCAAGGGAATAATTTTTGGTTTTGTCACTCCCCAGGAGATAGGGTGTGATTGGCACACACCCCAGCACTCCCATAGACATTCCATTCACTCTGCTAGGAATTCCTTCAATTCTGGTAGGGAATTTCCTCCTTTCTTATTCCATATTAATTCTGGTAGGGAATTCTTGTCATTCCCTAGACCGTCTACTACCTCTGCTAGGATATTTCCTCCACTGTCATCCCATATCTCTGATGGGAAACCCATCTGCAAAAAAATCTTTATCAGGCCTTTAGCAACCCCAGTGGCCCCTGTAGAAGCTGGAGTCGTGGCCTCCAGGTATCTAGTTGCTGCATCTACCAGGGTCAGACCAGGGTGCTTTCCCCTTGTCTTCTGCTTCAGGGGTCCCCCTGTATCTGTATCCAGTCTCTCAAAAGACTGTCCTATGATTGGGAGTGGCTGCAGAACAGCTTTTTCCACCCCCCTGATTACTTGTTCTCCACAGTCAGGAGTGAATTCCACCTTCTGTTCCTGAGCTGTCTGCCTGAGTTGCTCCAGGCTGGGGTCTCCTATAACCTCTGGCTCCAAATCCTCTGAGCTTGCTAGGCTGGGGTACGCCAAAACCTCCATCTTAACCTTCTCTACCCTAACCAGGGGTACCCCATCCTTTTGTGGGATCTCTACCTCCATTCCCCCCTTGGGCTCTACACTTTCCATTGTAGGGTTGCCCTCCTGGCCTGCCCCTAGGGTCACTATTCCCTCTGCCGCACCCTCTCTGGGCCCTACAAATTCTATTTTGGGGCTACCCTCTAGGCCTGTCCCACAGTTCGCTATTTCCCCTGCAAGCCCCTGCTTGGGCTCTACAGCCTCTATTGTAGGGTTGCCCTCCTGGGCCACTAATTCCCTCGCAGCCCTTTCTCTGGGCTCCCCAATCTCAGCTCTGGGGCTACCCTCTAGGCCCGCCCCTAGGATTACTGTATCCTTTGCTGCCTTCTCTTTGGGTTCTAGGACCTCCCCTCTAGGGCTGCCGTCAAGGCCCATCCCTAGGGTCTCTGTTCCTTCTGGGCCCCCAACCTCATCCTCTGGCTGGTGGTGCTGCTCCTTTGGAGAATTACTCCTGAGCTCAGCCCCGCTCTGTAGCTGGCTCTGCTGGCTAGAAGATATGCGCATGGACCCAGTTTGTCTCTCAGGGCTCTGTTCCTTGGGGGCCTTCTCTTGGACCCCGGTGTCTGGTTCCCTCCCAGACTCTTGTCCCTGTTCTTCCTCTGCTATGGGGTGTTGCCTGGATCTGGCCTGTTCTACCTGACAAGCCTGACCAGCTGCCATGGCTGTCTGCCACCCCCATATATCATCCCCTATTAATAGGTCAAGTTTCATTTCATCTATTACCCCTACTTCTAGGGGTCCCTTCAGCCCTTCCCATTCCAATTCTATTTCTGCAATGGGAGCTGTCTTGTCTTCTGTCATCCCTTCTATGACGATCATTTTAGTGGGGTGTATACACTCCGCTGGTATCACCCGTCTGCTGGCTACTGTCATGTCTGCCATGGAATCCCTCCATCCAATGCAGGGTACATTGCCTTCCTCATTTGCTTCTTTTTTTCCCCCCACACCTTAGCGAATTTGTAGGAAGGCAGTGTTCCCTCTGGGATTAGTTTATGTGCAGATATGCAGCGAACACCTGCCCTTGCTGAGGTTTCTTCCCTTCCCTCTATGTCTGGGCAGTTTATTTTTATGTGCCCTGGCTTGTTGCACTGGTAGCAATTCCCTCGCCCCCCCCAGGGGTCTGAGATGAGTTTGGCCCTTGAGCCTGGGGATCTCTGTCCCAACTTCCCCTGGATACGCCCCTGGACTTGTCTTTTGGGGGCCTATTGTCTCCTTCTTGTTGGGGTCCGTTTCCCCCTTGGCCTCCTCCCCCCGCCTGGGTTGCCTCGTTGCATTCCCAGTTTTGTTTGGGCCGGAAGCCTTTTTTATAGTCAGGGTTATACCTCTTGTTCCCCTGGGGCTTGTGTTGTTCCCCCTCCCCCTTTGGGCCCTTGGATTGGTATAATGTTCTGGTACTGACATAATCCTCCCCAATCTCTGCTGCCATGTTCAGAGTAGTTACCTTTCTTTCTATGACACGTGATTTAACAGGTACAGCACATACATTCAAAAACTGCTCTGACGCCATCAATTCTAACAGTTTCTCATAAGTCTGTGCATCCCTCCCCTTTACCCATTTGTGTAGGGCATCTTTCATCTTGCATACATATTCTTTGTGTGTTATTCCCACAGTCTTAAGAGATCTAAAACGTTCTCTGTACACTTCTGGTG
The DNA here is from genome assembly GCA_003113815.1 of Sphenodon punctatus. NCBI lineage: Eukaryota > Metazoa > Chordata > Lepidosauria > Sphenodontia > Sphenodontidae > Sphenodon > Sphenodon punctatus. The sequence continues at coordinate 955,282 of QEPC01009656.1, read as the reverse complement.
TCACTTCATAGCGAGCTAAAGCAGCTGTTTTAAGACAATCAAAAGTGATATTACCATTTGATCCCTCTGCTGTGTTTGACCCCTCTAGTGTATTGTATACGGACATTGCTTTACCCGTCAGTCTCGGGACGGTCACAGGCACCCACAGGTCTGCTGGCACATCATTGCGTTTGCAGATCTTTTCGAATGTAGAGAAGAATTCCTCGATACATGTCTTCTCGTCGAAGGGTGGGATCAGCTGTGTGTAACGTTGGATTCATTGTTCTCTTGTGTTGGTTGGGATGGTCGGTGCAGGACTTGACTGAGTAGGACTTCTAGGGGGTAGTGCTCCTGTCCGCTGTAGCACTGCCAGCTCATGCTGCTGTTGTTTGTCTTGTTCATGCTGTCTTTCTTTTTCTCTTTCTTCTCTTTCTTTTTCTCTTTCTTCCATTTTCATCTTTTGTCTTTCCCGTCTCTGTTCCCACTGGAGTATTTTGTATTCCAAGTATTCTTTGTTGACAGGCCTTGTCTCCTCCTCGTCGGATGAAGAGTCGTCCTCCTCTAGGTCGGGCAAGGCATCTGCCCCCTCTGGTGGCTGCAGCATGTGCTCCCTGAGTTTCTGTTTCATCTGTTTTACAGTGAGGCTGGCTGGATCTATGTCCCTTGCCTCGCATTCGGTAATAAGCTGATCTTTCTTCATATTCTTTATCCCTGTTAGTCTCTGAGCCATCTTTGCTCAGTTTTCTATCCCCGAGATGAACAAAAAACTTTGCGTTGCACTAAGTGATCAGGTTCAGCCCTCTGATGCCACCTGGTGGCCCTTAGTGGTCAGTGCACATCCTGCCTTCTGACTCACTTTTAAATCAACTAGTCTGGACTAGTTTCTCTCCAGCCGTTTTCACTCTCCTTAAGTGTTTTATGGGGTTTCAAATGGGTTACTCCAGATTCCCCCACTCTGGCAACTGGTTTCAGCATTCTGCCCAAACTGAGCTTACAATCTGTTACATCTTTATATTACATTACACATATCCCCCCCCCCAAATGGGTGGGTTATCTCCTCCAAATGGGTGTGTTGCCCCCATGTCCCCATGACACTTGTACTATGTATTTTTCATAAGTGTCCTCTCTTAAAGAGGAGGTATGGCCACCCTATTGGGTGGGCGAGGGGAGCAGGCCACATGACACCCACCCACCCCTCCATAGGGAACCCGGGCAGGCGAGCTGCTGTCAGAGATCCCACCATGCCCCAACCCAGCTGAGGAGCTGGCCACATGCGTGGCCACTCCACCCTACCCACCATCCCCTGGCCCACCAACTATCCGGCCCTGGCTGTGATGTGACCACATGGGGATAGCAAACACACCCACCACTCATGGTCCACATAAGACCTCGCCGCAGGGTGGGGCAGCATGGGCCTGGCCACACAGGTGATGACCCCTTAACCCAGTCTGGCAGCATTACCCCACATTGGGCAATGCTGCTACGAGCTGCATCCCAGGCCTTCCCTGGCAGATGCAGCATGTAGGAGGAGCTGGCTGCCCACCCTGGGGCAGGGTGAACATCTGGCAACTGCCAGAGATATGATGTGCTGCATTGTGAGGTAAGGCTGCCCAATGTGGGGTTGCTTTGTGTGTCTTCACCCATTATTAACTACTTCTGGTTCCCCCTCCACAACTGCTACTGTGCAATCAATGTGTGTATTGGAGAGACATGCTGCCAGAGTGAAGGTCAGAGTTGCTAAAAGAGCAACGCACGCGATTAGGATTTTATCAGTCCCAGAATCCCTGAGGCTTGGGAGGCCTTTCCTGAACCACCACCATCCTGCCCCAAAAAACCACCTGGCGAAAGTACAGTCAGCTTCAAAACTACATGAGATAAAACTTTCAGAGTTGTCTGACGATACTGCCCCCGCCTTGTAGGAGAAGACAACCTAGCCCTGTACAATGATTTGGGTAGAACAGGTATGTTTTGGACATAAACCTATTATTGATATTATCATAGAACCAAAGTTATCAAAGGAGTTCTGATATGAGCAATTAATTAAAAGGCTTGGTTCTGTGGTCTCTTACTGGGTTTTATTTTATGTGGGTTGTTTTGAGACACTGGAAACTCTTCTTAGTTCCTCAATAAATGTAGTGCACAGAACACCGCAACTGCATTTCAATTACAGACCAAAACATGCAGTTATCAATTAAGAGAATGTGCCTCTATTTGTCATGCATCATTTAACTTTGTAATAGCGTCCATGCACTGTCTGGTGTTATTAAGATGCTGCCAACTTAAAAATTAGACTATGGCTGTGCATTTTGTACCTACAATTGCTAGGCATTGCACCTACAATCACTAGAGTTAGAAGATGTTGGGGGGAGGGGGGGAAATCCTTCCTTTTGAAGTTTGTGTTCTTTGTGCATAGCAGGTATCACTGTGCTTTCCTCTGCTTTTTGTGAGGATTTTTTTCAAATGGCAAATAGGGAGGAAAAGATATTTTTTTAAAATTGTAAAGAATGGCTCCTGCCTCAATAGGTAAAAACAGACATGACAGTGGCCCGCCATGGTCCGCTTTGTCACGCTGTGGCCAGAACCTCACCTGTACGTGTGTGCAGGTGCCACCAGATGTTGGCCCAGGTTGTCTCAGGCTATAGCGTGCCAGCAGCTAGCCTGGGCTCTGATCTCCGGAAACCCCCAAAGTCATGGCCCAGGCTAAGGCCTTCCCAACTAGGCCAAAGCAGGCCACAGTGGCCTATCATGGCTTTTTACCCAGTCGGGTCCACCATGGCATGCTGTCATTGGCCATCATGGCTGCCCATCATGGTGGGAGGCGGGGTGCTGGACACAGTGTGGCTCCTCCCCCAGCCCCAGTCATAGGAAGTTTGTTCTGCTGCCCAACCCGGCTGACACTGTGTCTGTTGTGGCTTCCCGACCTGGGCTGGCTTGCCGCTGCACTGCGGTAACATTTGTTTTTACTGAAAGTGCTTTGGTGGCACAATGCTGGGAGAGCAAAGGATGGAAGGGATACGGTGGCAGAGAGGCTGAAGTGACTTGCCCGAGGTTGCAAAGTAGGTCAGTAGAGACTAAGGCAGAAAAAGGTCCCACAGCTTCCAAGTGCCAATCTAGTTCCATAGCTACAAAACAGCCTCTCTGTAATAATGTCTAATGGCCCTGGGCTCAAATAGTTTTAAAAAGAAAGCCTGTTTTACAGGTGGAAAGTTTCAACCTTATTTATCAGTTGTTTTTCTACCTTTCTCAAACCAGGTAGAGCAGTGGCACATTTTAGGCCAGTCTATCTTTTTGGCCATGCCTCAGTGGGAGCATCAGGGAATGTTGTTTCTTAGGTGGGTATGAAACCCACCCTAGACCGTCCCAGTTCTAGTGAAGCATGGACACTGTGGTCCAATTTACAACAGCGGCACATGTGTTCCTTCCCTCCCATGGCTACATACCTCTGCACTGCTGTGGGGGGGAAGATAGTTTCTTCATGTTCCCCACGCCTCTTTTTGGGTGACTTGGGGTGAAAACAGACCTGAAGCTAACTCCACTTTAACACCACTTTAACATTTCTTATGCATGTTTCAGGGCTGCATAGGGCACCAATACAGCCCTGCAGCATGCATAAGAAATGTTTAGATGGTGTTAAAGTGGAGTTAGCGTCATGTCTGTTTTCACCTTCACACCCTGAATGATGCTAGCAGACAGTAGTTTCGGTTTTCAGGAGAGCAGTGGGTCTGCACTAGTGTCTGGTAGTGGGAGAGTCCATGTGGCTTCCTGCCCCACTCCCACTTTACACTTCCTAGTAAATTGTTACCTGCCCTGAGCCCTCAGTAGGGTGGAATATACATGTTAATAAATAAATACCAAGAGTAAACCACAATCTGACTTTTTATAAATACAGGTTATTTAGAGATAAATGTTGACCATCACTGGCCTCCTTGTAAAGAGGGGGTTGCAGGTGTTATAGAAATCAGTGGGGTTAAACAGGCATAAGTAGGGGCAGAATTTCCTCCTGAATATTTGTATTTATTGAAGCAACTCACACTTGGCTTCTGACTCAGGTGCACAGTCAATAGTGAGCTGTTTACATGTGGTTTTATACATCTTTCATTTTAAGTCATATCCAAATGTAAAATCCAGCACTTGGGGACATTAGGTGGATTTATGATACTCTCTCTATGGCTGCAAATCCATAAAACAAGGAATGAATTACACAGTCTCCCCCATATGTATTTTTTCATCTGTGACAGGTGTAATATTGATAATATTCTTAATTTAATAAGTCATCCCACCAAGCATAATTCAGTGGAAGTTTCCAATATACTTTTCACTTAGCTGTTTCATGACACCAGGTTTGAGAGTATTCGGCTGAAAGTGAATTGTGTATAAGAATGTAAAAAGGCGATTGCCTTAGTCTATGAGATTTGACACACCACTCTTCATGAAGGGGAAGGCAAGTTGCAAACTGGTTTATCTGCTAGGACATGTCACAGTCTGTGTAATTCATCCCAACCACCTGAAAAAAAAGGCTTCTGATGTACTTTACATCGGAGATTGGTAACCTCAGGCATGGGGGCCAAATGTGACCCTGGGCAAGTTTTTATGTGACCCCTTTCCAGTGCCTGGATCTGGCCCCTGGGTCCAGTTTCTACCTCCAGCTGCTGAAAAACTGAGCTCAGGATACGGGAGCAACAATGAGGCATACACACAAGGATAAGGGACAGATCCATGACACAAATAATGTAACATAAGTGGTGCCATACTGGGTCAGACCAACGGTCCATCAAGCCCAGCATCCTATTTTGGACAGTGACCAGTCACGGGGGCCTGGGAGAAGCACCCAACAGGTCACCATGCTGTCCATTCCCTGTGGGTCATCCCCAGCTCCCAACGGTAAAGGGTTTTGTTCCCCAATCCTATCTGGCTAATAGCAGCTAATGGAACTATCTTCCAGAAACTTGTCCAAACCTCTTTTAAACTCAGCTATACTGCTGGGCTTGACCATCTCCTCTGGCAGTAAATTCCACAACCTAATTGTACGCTGAGTGAAAAAATACTTTCTTTTGTTTGTTTTTACTCTGCCACCTGTGAGTTTCATGGAGTGTCCCCTAGTTTTAGTACTAGTTGAGAGGGTAAATAACCATTCCCTGTTTACAAGTTCCACACCACTCATGATTTTATAGACCTCTATCATATCTCCTCTCAGCCGTCTCTTTTCCAAGCTGAAGAGCCCANGAGTTTCATGGAGTGTCCCCTAGTTTTAGTACTAGTTGAGAGGATAAATAACCATTCCCTGTTTACAAGTTCCACACCACTCATGATTTTATAGATCTCTATCATATCTCCTCTCAGCTGTCTCTTTTCCAAGCTGTGGTCGCACCATTGTTTTGTATAGAAGCATTATGACATCCTCAGTTTTATTCTCTATTCCCTTGCGAATAATTCCTAACATTCTATTTGCTTTTTTGACTGCTGTGGTCCATTGGGCTGAGGATTTCAGTGCATTGCCCACAGTCACTCCAAGATCCTTTTCCTGAGTGGTAACTCCTAGCTTAGTACCCAGCATTGTGTACATATAATTTGGATTATTTTTCCCAATGTGCATCACTTTGCACTTGTCCACATTAAATCTCATCTGCCATTTAGATGCCCAGGCACCCAGTCTTGTAAGATCTTGCTGCAGTTTCTCACAGTCTGCTCGTGTTCTGACTACTCTGAATAACTTGATGTCATCTGCAAATTTGATCACCTCACTCTTAACACCCTTTTCCAGATCATTAATGAATACATTGAAAAGAACTGGTGCCAGTACAGATCCTTGGGGCACACAACTTTTTACATTCCTCCATTGTGAAAACTGGCCATTTAGTCCCACTCTTTGCTTCCTATCCTTTAACCAGTTACCAATCCATAGCAAAACACTACCTCCTATCCCATGATTTTTTAACTTTCTCAAGAGTCATTTATGTGGGACTTTATCCAGGTGCACTATACCTGCTGGATCTCCCCTGTCCACATGCTTGTTTACACCCTCAAAGAATTCCAAGAGATTAGTGAGGCATGACTTCCCTTTGCTAAATCCATGCTGACTCTTTGTCATTAAGCCATGTTTATCAATATGCCCAGTGATTCTGTTCTTAATAATAGTTTCCACCATTTTGCCCAGCACAGACGTCAGGCTTACTGGTCTGTAGTTTCCAGGATCACCTCTGGATCCCTTTTTAAATATTGGGGTTACATATGCCACCCTCCAGTCCTCAGGTACACTGTCAGATGCCAACGTTAGGTTACAAATTACTACTCGTAGGTTTGCAATTTCACATTTGAGTTCCTTCAGAAGTGTGGGGTGAATACCATCTGGCCCTGGTGATTTGTTCAAATTAAGCTTGTCAATTTGCTGGAGAACCTCCTCCAGGGTCATGCTGATTTGTGACAGTTCATCCAATTAATCACCTACAAAGTAGGGTTCCGGCATGGGTATCTCCCCATCATCCTCCGCAGTGAAGACTGAAGCAAAGAACTCGTTTAGCTGCTCTGCAATGTCCTTATCCTCCCTGAGTGCCCCTTTTACTCCCTGGTCATCTAATGGCCCAATGCGCCATCCATGATTAGACCCTCCTTTTCTTGAGTACAGCCTTTAGCCACCCCTTCCCCCAACTTCTGTGTGACCCTCAGAACTTGTACTAATTTTCAAAGTGGCCCCTGGGATGGGAAAGGTTCCCCAGCCCTGCTTTACATGTAACTGGTAAGTGTGTTGCAAATACTATAGTCCCATCTACAAAATATTGCAACATAGAGTGAAGAAAATGTAGGTAGTATACTTATTGCAGAGTTGTCTCCTCTTTATGCTTGTACCTGTCCAACGAAAATGGGGGGGAGGATGCCAGTAACTGTTCTACACATTGCTATGTCCTTCCAGTTTCTGTTAATACTGACTAACCTGTTTAGAGCCTGCAGATCCAGCCAAGGATTTTGTCTTTCTTACAAAATGCTAATCTCATGTATTATGCAAGGTAGTGGAATAGTTAGATCATTTGCATTAGAGGTCCTTTTTAAACAGGCCACGGCAGAGGGGGCGGTCCATGGGCGCGCTGCTGTGGGTGCAGTGTGGGCAGGTGCACACTGGCGCACACCTATCCCCCCACATCCCCATGCATTCAGCACCCTGCATTATTGCCCGTTGCTCCATGCGTTGGGGGGGGCGGGCGGCGTGGGGATGCATAGGTCACAAGAGTGCGCGCGCACACGCACACACACACACACACACACAGAGACACCCTCCGTGCACACGCACTCTGTGTTCGGGTGGGTGTGCGGGGGGGGGGGAAACTGTCCATGTAAATAGCCAGCAAGGAGGGGGGGGGATGGTGTTCCCCTGTGTGAACACTGAGTGGGATGGATGGGGGGGTGGTCGAGGTCCTGGACACTCATCTCCATCCACCTCCAGAAAACCAGAGGAGGCCCCATGGGTGGAGGTGTGTGTGTGTCCATGTAAAGGGACACACACACACCCCTACACACACCACGCCAAAGCACCCATCCCCCCTCCCCCCCCCGTTTGTATAAAAACGGCCACAGTTACATGGAATGCTCCCCCGCGTGGATGATGGACGTCCATGTAGGGGAGTGTCTTGTGTAAAAAGGGCCAGAGAGACCATATAAGATGCATAGTAGAACACCCCCACCCCCAAGTAAATAATGACTGATATGCGAAAAATAAACCTGGTAAATTTGAAATAGAATTGTTGTTTTTCTGTTTAGTATTTTCTCTCTCATTTATGTATGTAGTTTTATCCTTTTTCTTTTAAAAGCTCTTCTACCAAGAAGAAAAGAAGAAACTCTGATCATTAGTTATTGTTGTTTATTTTGTGATATTAAGATGTTTTTATACAAGCTGTCTGTTCTATTGAGTATTTATAAAATATGTAGTTTTTCTTGCCTGAAATGGATTTTTTCATTGCATAGAGCAGGAATGTTATCTGCGCAGCAGTCATTATGGCATCAGCACTTTTTATTACAACTACAGTAACACTTGTTTCTTTTATGAAAATGGCCTTTGTTTGTTCCCAAGTCAAACTGCCACCTAATAAGCCCCATCACTCGTCTCTGGAATGTTGGGGGATTGGAGGCTTAGCAGAGAACTACTGTGCCTTGAACTTTCCCTTTCTTGGCAGAGGAAAGTTTCAAAACTGGGTCTGAGATTTATTTTGTCAGCAACCACAAAGCAGACAATTGCTGTCTCCGGAAAAAAATAAACTTCGGTTTAAAAATAAATAAATCAATGAACATTGTGGGTCTTGCATCCAAACTACACTATAGTGATAGAAAGAAATATCATTTATAATGGGATCGGAATGTGGTGTAATCCAAATATTAACTTAAGTCTGGTGAGTTTTCTCAATAACCATTTACATGCTTATATATATATCGCCTTTCCTCTAGAAAGTACCAAGTTAATTCCCTTCCTTCCTCTTTAGCCACTTTTTCGATGCCGCATTTATTACACTAGAGGAACCAGAGGTCATGGAAGCCCCGTCATGTCCAGTTTTCTGGGATCAGTTTCAGTCGGTGACACCCACCGATGCAGTGGATGTTCTTGGGGCAGTCAGGGCCACCTCTTGTGAATTAGATTCTTGTCCATCCTGGCTGGTTAAGAGCTGCCGGGAGACAATGGGGCTGTTGCTGGCTGGGGTCAGCACCTCTTTGTGGGAGGGCAGAGTGCCGGGCTGTCTCAAGGAGGCAGTGGTGTGGCCTCTGCTCAAGAAACCATCGCTTGACATTGGGTCCCCTGCCAGCTATCGACTTGTCTCTAACCTTCCCTTTTTAGGGAAGGTTATTGAATGGGTAGTGGCTTGACAGCTGCAGGGGCATCGAGATCGCATCGGTTTTCTTGATCCCTCTCAGTCTGGCTTCTGTCCGGGCCATGGCACTGAGACTGCGCTTGTGGCTTTGGTAGATGGCCTGCACCGAGAATTGGATCGAGTTCATTCGACCCTGCTGATTTGTTAGATCTGTCGACTGCATTTGATACAGTTGATCATGAGATGTTGTTGACGCGCCTGCGGGACTGTGCAGGAGTGGGCGGGACTGTTCTTGAATGGTTCTTCTCGTTTTTGACCAGAAGAATCCAGTGGGTGGTGATCGGAGATTCCTTTTCATCATAATGAGACCTCTCATGTGGAGTCCTGCAGGGTTCTGTTTTGTCCCCTCTCCTGTTCAACGTGTTCATGCAACCGCTCGCCAAGGTGATTAGGGGGTTCGGTGTATGGTGTCATCAATATGCTGATGACACCCAACTGTACCTCTCTTTTTCAACAGACCCAGGTCCGGCAGTCTCGGTGCTTACTCGGAGTTTGGTGGCTGTGGGGGACTGGATGAGGGCTAATAGTCTGAGGCTGAATCCCGACAAGATGGAGGTGATGTTAGTGGGTAAGGTGATGGAATTGGTGGCCCCCATCATTGATGGGGTCTGTCCTCCCTTGACCTCCCAGGTACGGAGTCTGGGGGTGCTCCTCGATGCGCAGTTCCACCTGGATTTCCAGGTGGAGGCTGTGGCGAGGAGTGCTTTCCGCCAGTTGCATCTGGTGTGACGGCTCAGGCCATTTGTTTTGGACTCTGACCTGGCCACAGTCATCCATGCTTTCATCACCTCTCAATTGGACTATTGTAATGCATTCTATGTGGGGCTACCCATGGTGACAGCTCAGAAACTGCAGCTGGTGCAGAATGCAGCGGCCCGTCTCCTAGTGGGATTGGGCTGCCGGGAGCATATCACACCAGTACTCCATTCTTTGCACTGGCTGCCGGTGGTTTTCCGGGCCTGATTCAAGGTGTTGGAACTTGCCTATAAAGCCCTAAAAACAGCCTGGGCCCTGCCTACGTGCAAGACCGCCTCACTCCTCGGATCCTGGATCGACCCCTGCAGTCATCCAGGGGTGCCCTGCTCGAGGTCCCCTGAGTTTCCCGGGGGGCCACACAGCGGAGGGCATTCTCAGTGACCACACTACAACTGTAGAACTCCCTTCCAATGCGGGCCCGGCTGACCCCAGACCTTCCCCTTTTTCGGAGAAGTTGCAAGACCTGGCTGTTCCACCAGGCATTTGGTGAGGGAGAGGGGTAGTGGGGGGGGGGGAGGGGGGTATGGGTTTCTCTGTTTCCTCCCATTTATGTCATATTTTAATTTTTTTAACTGTCGTAAGCCACCCCGAGCTGCCTGTGACAGGAGGGGCAGGGTAATAAGTTTTTTAAATAAATAAATAAATAAAATTTATGTTTTCACACAAGAACAGGCATTTCCATAGAGGCAAGCATGGTAGATTGTGTCTCTCAGTCCCTGAGTTTAAAAGGCTGGGACAGCACAGCAGGATACTTTGGTATTAGGCGTGCATGTCAGTTTACTTTAGTGGGTGTTAACAAATGAGAGGGGAGCCCCCGCCCCCTGAGAGCATTTGTGGTTGCTCCTTGGGGGACCCCCTGCAGCTGCCACCTGCGGGCTCCTCATGGGACCAAAACAGACAGACAGGCATTCTCCCTGCCACGGCCCACCCATACATTCCTTCCCACCACCTCTTCACCTTTATAGAGTTGCAGTTGCTCACCCAACACTCTAGGCTGGTACCCGCAACTCCATGGTACTGAATATGCGTTCATGCCCCAACAGACAGGAGGGCATGGGGAGGTTGTGTGTCCCTCCCCCCAACACATGGGAGGCAACCCCAGGGAAGCACATTGCCCCAGATTTGCCCTCATGGTGGGCTCTACATTTCCCAGATTGACATCATGTGGAATGGCCCTGGAGTGAACATCGGGTAGCCCCACAACAAATGAGCAGGGGAATCCAGGGCTAATGGTCGCAAAAGTGAGGCAATGTCCCGTTTGTTAACACCTATTGTCATAATTCACCTGATGAACTCTCTGTTTTGTTGCAGTAAGGTCTCGATTCACATTGAAAATTGAATCTGCATACAATTTATTATTGTTGTCAAATGAATGAGAGGAAAACTCATGCAGTTAATTCCCCTGAAATCTGTGTAACCCTCGTCTCCTATCTGAATATATATACATACACACATATTTTTATATTTTACACATACACACTACTATATATATAATAAAGACCCTGAATGGACTCTTTCCCCCGAGAGAGAGAGAGAGAGAGAGAGAGCATTTCACAAAGAACAATTTAACAAAAACATTTTTACTCCTCACAACAACCCTGTGAGGTAGGTTAGGCTGAGATAATATTGTGACTGACTCAAGGTCATCCTGGGAGTTTCTAGATAAGGCAAGACTTGAACCAGGGCCTCTTGCTACTTCCCAGTCCAAGTACTGAACAGTTAGCCACTTCACCACACTGACTCGCTGGCTTGCTGGCTGTATAATATAGTGTGTGTGTGTAATATATATATATATATATATATAATTTTACACACTATATAATGTAGTGTGTGTATAAAATATATATTTAAAATATAACATAAAAATATGGAAAAGGAGCCCACCAAGTCCTTCTTTGAAACCAAATATGAATGACTGCTTATTTATTCTTCCTTTCTATTTCTTCCAGAAATCTCCTTTATGTTTATCCACAAAGGCTGAATTTTGCAAATCGACTGGCATCTGGAAGAAACATTACCATTAGGATTCAGTTTATGTTTGGGGAAGACCCTTCCTGTGCTATGCCGGTAAGATAGGTCAAAATAAGATTAATATATATTTCTGGAGAATGCCTAAGGTGGAGACAAAAGCCCTTTTCATACGGGGGGATGGGTGGAGGCTGCAGTGGGTGTGCATTGGGGGGCAGCTGTTACAATGACTCCCACCCACCTCCACCCATCTCTACACACGGAGGCACCTCCGTTTTCTCCAATGCCTCCGCGTGTGGGGGTTGGTGGAGGTGGGTGGAGCGCAGGAGCACTCACACACCCCCATCTACCCACACTGGCAGCCACACAGACACACACACACACACACACAGTTGCCCACATGGGAGTGTGGAAAGGGCCAGAGTAGTTCAAATTATATCTTTTATTGGACCAACTATTGTTGGTGGAAATGTGCAAGCTTCGGCCCACACAGGGTCCTTCCTCAGGCAAGTAAGAGTCAGAAATTAACTCCTGGCTTCATGCTTCATTCAGCTATAAGTCATGTGACTTCTTGTGGCCTCTGTGCTGACTGTGGTATGGCAACTCCTACGTTTCGAACAGAGTGCTTGTGGAGTATGCCATTCACAACCGAAAGCAGGGCCAAAAAAACTGAGTAAAAAATGTTTGAAGCTAGGCTGGAACAACAGCAATTCCCATCTCTTTAAATCTTCATTTCTTACCTCTGTCCAACTACTTGGCCAAAGTGAGCATCACAGCAATCTGCTGGTGGGCCGGATTGCTGTCAGTGTACATTATTTCTGTAGTTCAGACTAGGTAGCCACACCCTGTTAAAACTTAGAAACATGACCTGTGTGTTAAGCATGCAGAATTTTGAACTGTTATTCTATCATATCATTCTGGAAATTTATATTATATTTTTTTTAAAGACTGCTCTTTAACAAAATTGAATTTTAAGACCACAGGCTGGATGGAACCCTGCTGCAGGCCAGATTTGGCCCTCAGGCTGGCAGTTGGACAGCCTTGTCTTAAATTAGTGTCAGAACACTCTCTTTGGCAGCTTTTAAAGAAAGAATAACCTTGTATTGCATCAGTGTTCACTTAGAAATTCTATGAAATCATTCACAGAGGCTCAGAAATGTTTTCAGAATGAAAGTCTAAAATTTGGCAGTATGAAACCATAAATCCCCCAGTGCTGCCCCAGTGCATTGGAACTCCCTTTCCCAGAGGTTCATTTGAGCCCGAGCATCTTCCAGAGGCAGAGTAAGACCTTCCTGTTTGTAAAGGCATTTGGTGGGCAGAGATAGGGATGGAGGTTTGGTCGGTGGATTTTGGTGTGGATGTTGTTGATGGGAAGATGGTATTGGTATTGGGTGGGGTTTGTGGGGAGTTGTGGGAAAGTTGTTTTTGTATTTTACTGTTTTTATGGTTTGTGAGTCACCCTGAGCCTATGGGGAGGACGAAATAAAAATAAGATTAAATAAAATAAATAAGTAAGTAAACACCAGGACCACCTATGCATGGCTCTTATGAAAGGATTCGTTACCTTGGCTAGCAGACAGTTCCACAATGAGGGAGAACTGACAGAGACCTTTTCATACTCTGTTCAACATATGACACATGTGTGTGCAAGTATGTTTGTGTATATTTGTAAAAAGGCTATTCATCACAACATGCTAACACATTGATAGAAAATGCCGTATTTTTATATACCGCATTTAAATGAATACTTAAGATTGACATAAAATGTTAAAATTGCATAGCCATGAGGCTTATCCCTGTTTTTTTTATTATTATTATTATTTTTAATACAGATAATTTTTGGGAAATCTTCTGGGCCAGAATTTGTGCAAGAGATATACACAGCTGTCACATATCACAACAAGTGAGTATTTCTATTTATTAGTAGTAGTAGTAACAGTGGTAGTATTTTACCACTCAATAACAAAGAAATATGTATAATATTATACAGTGTGACCTCATCAAATGGGAGAACATAAGAACTGGTATAGTTGGTCCGACCTATAGTATCCTGTCTCTAACAGGGGCTCAATATGTGGTCCTTTAGAGGAAGTGTACAAAAACAGGGCAATGACCACTTTAGACAGATGCTGTGGGGAGGGCAGGGGGAGGGGTGGGTCTGTGTGCATTCAGTGGAGCGCACACACACTTCCAGTGGGTGGGGGAGGGTTTAGGCAGTGGCGGATGGGTGTGTGCTTGATGCGTACCCACATCCACCTGCCAGCCACCCATGCCCCCACATGGAGCAACCCGGGTTTTTCCCGTTGCTCCATGCAGGGAGATGGGTGGAGATTCATGGGTCACGGGAACATATGTCTGCCCACCATCACTTTTAACTGGGTGGTGCAACATGTGTCCACTGGGAGGACTTGTATGGTACCTTCTCATCTAAAAACAGCCAATAATGGAGTGATTCATTCTCTGTCATTCACTTCTAGCATCTGGTAGTAAGAAGATCAGGACTACCCTAATATATATTTTTAGCTCACACCATTTGCTTGTGCAACTCCGTATTTTTCTGATTCCAAATATTTACTGTTTTGACAATTTGTCCCATTCACATACGTGATTTTTTGTTTATTTTTTAAATTTTATTTTAAAGATCATCCAAGGTTTTTTCATATTTGAAATTGAGAACCTTGTTATTAATTATTATTACTAATTATTATTATTATTATTAGCATTTCTATAGCACCAGCAATGTACCTGGTGCTTTACAAAGAGTAAAATAGACATGGTCCCTGCCTGAGAGCTCACAATCTAAAGACAGGGGGAGGGCAGACAGGGAAGGGGGAACAGAGGGAGAGACATGGGATGCAACATTCATGAGGATACGAGAACTCAGGTACACGTTCTTGGCTTGGTTACAGTACATTGGGAGTTTGCAGATAACAGGTGGGGGATAATCCTGGGTGGGGATGATTAGCAGGAGTTAGGAAGGGCGGAGCGGAAGAGGTGGGTTTTGAGGAGGGACTTGAAGGTGTGGAGGGTGGGGGCCAGGCGGACAAGGGCAGGGAGGGAGTTCCAGGCATGCGGGGCAGCGAGGGAGAAGGGACGAAGGCAGTTGGGGGAGCAGGGGAGGATGAGGGAGGGGATGGAAGGGGAGCGAAGGGCTCGAGCAGGGGTTCGGAGGGAGATCAGGGCAGAGAGGTAGAGGGGAAATAATAGTTCTAAATAATAGCTAAAGGGATTTGATCTAGAGTTCAGATTATGTGATTTTTAAAAATTATTCCCCCCACCGCCCACTCCCAATTCCTACTGTTAATACAGTGTGAATAGCATGGAGAGGAAAGAACCTGAGACTAAGACACAGCATCTTGTAATCTTATCACATAGACCTGATCTAAAGACCATTGACATTAGTGCAGAAACTCCCACTAACACAATGGGTTTTGAATCAGGTCAGAGGTGAAGCTAATCCATAGATGTTATGTTTGCTCTTGTAATTGTATCAGTTACTTATTTCAGTTAATTAAAAGGCTAATGAACTACATTTGCATTTCAATTTCATGTTTTGAAGCTGAATGTGTATTTGTTTATTAAACAGGTCTCCTGATTTTTATGAAGAAGTGAAAATTAAACTTCCAGCTAAACTCACAGAAAAACACCACCTACTGTTCACATTTTACCATATCAGCTGTCAGCCAAAGCAAGTGGGGTGTATAGAAACTCTCCTGGGATATTCAGTAAGTCACTTGTCTACACTTCAGTCTTCTATACACACAGGCATTTTTGTACCAATAAATAGCTAGTTTCCTCACAGCATTCCTTGCCAGTGGCTACGTTGTTATATCTTGCTATGAGAGCTTCCTGAAATCTGTAAAAGATCTTAATGAGTGCAGAATTAAGAAATGATTGCAATCCGCTATGCTTGATAGAAATCCACTTTGAAATTTAAATCTAGTAAGACTGAAATATGACTCAAACCACCATCATGTTCATTGGAATAACTCTAATCTCAGCTGGAGTCAGCAGTCTTATTTCATTTCTGAGGTATCTTTACTGAAGAGAATTTCCCCAGGGATGGATCTGGCCCACGATGTCTGCAATTCCAAAATAGAAACACTAACATTTTGTGTATATGGACTATTATAACCGCCCAACAAGAGTGGATTGAAAACCTCCATCAGTCAAGAAAAAAAAATGTGTTTCTCTCTTGTTCAGAATAAGGAGCTTTCATGAGGAGCAGAAAATGTTGTAGATTGTAGGCCAGGATGATATTTCTGCAGTAGGTGTAAGTAAATTAAAAAACAAAGATCTTGGTAAAAATTACTGTTGGGGGAAAAAAAAGAAAACAGTTCTGATCAATATCTAATTCTTGTGGCATTGGATATAATTATTGTAAACTAGTTAAATATCCTGAATCATGTACAGTAATGATATATCACTGCATTTTCACCTCATCTATTTCAGTGGCTGCCAGTTCTGCTAAATGATCGTCTCCAAACTGGACCTTATTGCCTTCCTGTTGCCTTGGACAAGCTGCCTTTCAACTATTCAATGCACTCCCCAGAGGTAACAAGCAAAATGCTTATAGATCCAGTTTTCACAATAAAAGAAACACTGTCACTTTTTAAAAGAAACTTGGACAATGGAGAGAGATGGATGAGGTCATTTGTAGCAAAATGAATACATTCTAGTGACTATATTACCATGCTGATGCTTGTGACTATCACACCAATTGTTTTCTTGATCACAGAGGACATACAGATTCCTCTGAGTTCCATGATAGAGGTTCAGATCATGTGCCCCATTCATTTGCTCCTCATGGGAGAGAGGACTCAAATACCCCACAATACAGGGAAACGTTGATGCCTGTGGTCCTTTGGGAAAGTTGTTGCTAGGGTAGAGATACTGTATCAGGTTCTTCCAAGAAGACTTTTGTGAGAGGAGAAAAAGATCGTCCTCCATGAAAGAAACTGTTGATGAACAGAGGATCAGGCAGATTCAAACTGAACCACTGATTCCTCTTTCTGTGGAAGTCTGAGTCCATACCTCTCAGCAGTCCTTATTTAGAAGGGGCAGTCTCCCACTGTCTTTCAGGAGACAGAGAAAAAGAGATTGATATTCAAGCCTTATGGACCTTTTTCATAGTTGCCTCCCAGAAAAAGCACTTGAGAGGACAATGTGGAGATGATGGAATGACAAGAAACTAACACTGCTTTTAAACGAGGGCGCGCTGAAGCGCCTCTCAAATGCCGCATTAAAGGAAAGCCGCCGGAAGTGACGTTCTCCCCGTTGCCGGCGGCGGCTGGAGACACGGGGCTTTGCAGCGGCGCGTTCTTAAGAGTTCAATTATCTGGCTTAAGAACGCGCCGCTGCAAAGCCCCGTGTCTCCAGCCGCCGCCGCCGCCAGCAACAGGGAGAACGTCACTTCCGGCGGCTTTCCTTTAATGCGGCGTTTGGGAGGCGCTTCAGCGTGCCCTCGTTTAAAAGCAGCTTTAGTGGAATTATAAGCAGGACAGCTTCTGTCCCTCTTTATGCACTTGCACTGCTGGGACGTGCGCACGTGCATGTAACTGGATGAATGGTGGAGCTTATTCACTGATAGGTGGCGCTATCGGCCAGGGGAGCTTGTCCCTCTTTGGCAACTCCAAAGGTTTGGAAGTATGTGAGTCAGTACCCTAATGTGGAGTATTTTTAGGTGAAAAAGACGATGAGAATAAAGAAGTTATCTGAAGCACTTCATTTGACTTTGTAACATTAAAAATACTCATTCCGAAACCAATAAGCCTTAGTAGGTGTGTACAGTATATGGGAACAGTGTTAGCTATTTGGCTGCTTATGGTAATAAGCAAGTGTTTGGTCATTATGTTATTTTGTCTTCAACACAGAAAGTTCCACCACAGTCACCTCCAATTAAATGGGTCGAAGGGCACAAGGGGGTGTTTAATGTTGAAGTGCAAGGTGTTTCATCTGCTCACACACAGGTGAGGGATCTCTAGCACAATCTTTTATTTGCAGCATAAGTTTCATTTGAAGCGGATTATTCGAATAGCACTACTGTTTCATCAGCTTTCCCCTTCCTTCCCTTCAATCAAATACATGAATGTATTCCTATGGTCCACCAGACCCAGGATTTGTTACCCCTATGAGCATGCTGCAAACTCAATAACTTATTGTTGCAGTTGTTGTGACCGTGTCTTAGGACCCCATTTTGCTTGACACTGTACAGGCAAAGTAAAAAATAGTTCCCATATCAAATAGACGCACTAGTATAAGGCAAAGGGATAGAAGACACATGCACCATGCATGATGTGATGGCTTTAAAATTTTGTGTTAGTCCCATGAATTTTTGTTTTATTATCCATTGCAATAAAGATTCTAAAATTTTATGCTTATGTGTTGTTTTTAAATAATGCTAAGTAACCAGAACCTGCAACAAGTTGATGAAATTTAACTGTGCCTGTATTAAAACCTGGTCTCTAGTGATGATTATAATTTGCCCAAATTTGAATTTATGGGGGGAGGGGGGGAGACAGTGATATTTTTGGGGGGTGGGGGTGATCTGATTAGCTTAGCATTCAGGAGCAGCAGTACAGAATGTAAAAGTGCCCGGTGTCCTATCCCAAATTTGTATTGTGCTTACAGGATAATCATCTGGAGAAATTCTTCACTTTGTGCCATTCTCTGGAAAGCCAGGTCACCTTCCCCATTCGAGTAATGGAGCAGAAGATCACGGAGGGTGCACTTGAACACGAGCTGAAGCTCAGCATTATCTGCTTGAATTCCTCCCGCCTTGAGCCCTTGGTGTTGTTTTTACACCTGGTGCTGGAAAAGCTCTTTCAGCTGGCTGTGCAGCCCATGCTTATAGCTGGCCAGACAGGTACTTTAGTCTTGCCTTTGACTTTGCAGCTGATCCCAAACAGACAAGAGTGAGGTTTTGCTAAGCGAACTGGTTCTTTTGAAATTAAGAGATTTCACTTCTGGAACACCGTCAGTAGATTCCTCTTAAGTGCTTGTAGGTTGGGTTCCTGGATTTAAGGGCAACCCTAGTACAGGATGTCATGTGACCCTACCCTAAGGAAATGGTAGCTGCCCAGCCACTTGTGATGGTTGAATGATCCAGATGGAAGCAAGGAGGTAGCTCAAGAAGAGTGGTTATATATGCTTGAGCCTGAAGCTCAGACAAAGTGCAGAGCACCAAGGAGGCTCAGGGGTGCCTTGCTCTGTATGGAGAAAGAGGCAGAGGGTTTGAGGGAAGAAGCTTGCTTCAGGGGTCTGCCTACTGGAAAGGAGGTGACTCCATGGAGCTGCATGCTGTCCTGGAGAACCCAGACCCCCAGGAGAAGGGGTATTGGTCACTGGAGACCTGGTAGACTTTTCAGATTTACAGAATTGCATTGAGACTTGGGGAACAACTGCACCTGAGAAGTATAAATAAGCCACAGTAGTGTTCATGGTAACAGAATTCACTGTGTGGTTAATGGCAAGCTGTCACAGGGCTGAGGGTCCAGCACCTGCAAGGAATTCAAGTCCCTGTTCTGTCTGCTACAAAAAATTAGTGAGACATATCAATTCTGAGATCAAATCCTCAGCTCCCCATAACTAACCACATAAGCTTTTTGCTCAAGTGAAATATCTGCAGACTGACCATGACTGCTACATTGTACCTGCTTTTTCTGGCATAATCCTCCTCTTGTGACTGGTGGTTCACATAAGAATATTTTGTCTGGATTCTCCAATCTACTAAAGCAACTTTCCTTTGTCAAGTCAACTCCCCCTCAGTCATCTGCCTTCCTAGACTCTCTACATAAGTGAGGGAGGAGAAGACATGATTGAGGTCATCCTCTATACCTGATCTTCCACTTACAAGGTTATTCCTGTGACAGAAATCAGAGCCCATTGCTGCTCCCTCTTTCTATGGTGGCCAATGATGGAGTACTGCAAGAAGCTTTTTAGGCCATCGCTCTTCACTACATCCAGCCACAGTGCAGTTGCGACATAGGGTGTTACCAGATGTAATGCTAGTCAATCATTTTCGGCTTAAACACTCATTTCAGCATTTGCCTGTTATGCGAGTTTGTGCAAACACGCATGCTTTACACAGCCTGGGATCCCAGGAAACCTTCTGGCACACAACTAGTAGCTGCTACTTGCATATAGTTGCTATTATGTCTAGAGATGTGTGCCACCCTCCTTGTCTGTGTAATTTGAGGTATAGACTTACTGTTTTTGAATCCTCTACCAACAGCTGCACCAGACGTCGCCTGGGCCTGGGGAGAAGGGGACAGAAATGTATAGCATTTGGGAAGAGAAGCATAACCTAGAGAGGAATGGGAAAACAGGGAATGGTTAGTGGGAGGAGACTATTGCATAGCTGAACAGTCACACATCTACTGCTATGTTTGTATAACCAGCTACCTAATCATGATGATGCCACCAAATTCCACATGGAGTGGCTTTGACGGGTGTTTATCATTATGTCTGGCAACAACCACTGTGACCAATCAGGACTGTCAAAGTTTAATATGACTTTCAGCCAATGGAATTATCTTTTTATCTAAAGAGGAAGAGCTTTAGTCTTAAAAAACTTTCAGATGTGTAGAATTCACCTTAACATTTGTCTGGTCACTTGTGCCATTATTGTAAAAGTCACCTTGCTTATAGTGCAGGGAACCAGGATATAAAACTGTTCAATTTAAGAGGGGAGACCTACCCTGAACTGTAACATTGTTATGGGCTGGATTAAACAGGGAATGGGTTGGTTGTTGTCAATACAAAGAATGCCCCGACTTACTTAAGTTGTGCCCTTTAATGTTGAGACTAATCTTTTCCCTTTGGTTTGCAGCCAACTTTTCCCAGTTTGCCTTTGAATCAGTGGGTGCAATAGTGAACAGCCTTCACAACAGTAAAGACCTGAGCAAGGACCATCATGGGAGGAACTGTCTTCTAGCATCATATGTGTACTATGTGTTTCGCCTTCCCGAAGTTCAGAGGGATATTGCCAAGCTAGGTAGGATGGATGAATATTCTGCCCCAGGTTGCAGTCAGTAAGGATGTCTGGGGCAGGGTTACCTTGAGTAAGTCCTTGCAGGACTAGCCCCAAACAGGTCAGTCTCAGCTGGGAATTAGCTCCACCAATGCTCCTTTATTCACCGTCAGCCACAAGTACAGATTACTCACAGTCTCTGTGGGCCAGGCACAGTCCTTCCTGTAGCCCACTGAGCTTTTCTCCTAGGCAACATCACCCTTCAACAACCCGCAACCTGCTCAGGGCAGAGTTTGTCCTTCTGACTGAAGCAGAGCTTCCCAACTCTTCACAAGTCTCCCAGCACTGAACTCTGGCTCAGGCTTTATCCCCTGGGCTGGCCTTGGCCATGCTTTCCCTTAGGTGCTCTCCCCTATCCTGTGCAGGGCCACCAGCTCACTAGCATCAGCATCCAGGTGGGTGCTACCTCCCTTAAAGGGCCAGCACTCCTCTGAGGCTGTGCCCTCCCCTGCTACAATGTGTTTCTGACATTCTCATTCATTTGTGTTCAGAAAACACAAGATATTGAACAGTTACTCTAACGTACATTCTACACAACTAATAAAAGATAAGAGGTCAGACATGCAGTGTAGACTTAAGAGGGCTACATACAGGAGGCTTCAGGAGGCATTGTGGGTAATAGATATATCTCTCAGGCACAATCCCTTCCCCTGCTTTCATTTGCTCCTAGGGAATAGAAATATAAAGTTCTTGACCTACAAATGCTCTACTATATGGTATATAATGTCAGACAAAGACACAAAATAAAGGACAGCAAAAAGGATTCATAAAGGCAGTATAAAACACTGTGGGACTCCCTCCTTCACTGTAAATAGTCCTTTCTGTAACTTCAGTTTGTTGTCATGTTTTAAAGATGTAAATAATTTTCATTAGATAGAGGACATCAAATCTGTTGTGAATTTAGGTAACATAGCTATTAAAATGAGCAACTGTTGAAAGGCATGGATACTAGCTTACCGGTGGATTATATACCAGCAATAAATTACTGTGCTGCTCCTGCCCCTTTCCTGGCATGGCTACTCTAGAGACAGAGAAGGCTTCTCTCATCACTTACCAACCTGCTCCAGGGAGAATCCCTGCTTATTCCTACCAGCCTAGCCCCAAAGTCTGGATAGCCCGAGCAGAAATGCAAGGGAGTCTTACTGCACAGGAGTGTTCTGATGATCCATGGTAGGTTGACATGTGGGATATTCCTGCTTCTATGGACCATATCTAAGACGATGTTTGGGTTTTGAGCCCAAATATGCATGCAGCAGTCTAAAGTACAACAAGGAAATGATGAACTATTTCTGAAGTGAGGGGTGAGAGGAAGTGAAGAACATTTGTGGAGCAGATACTCTCAGCTTTTTGTAATGGATATAATGTAATTGTAGCTTTTTGTAATGTAGCTCATTGCTACAGGCCTTCTTCAGGAATTCCAAACTCTCCGTACTTGGCAGCTCAAACCTCTTTGAGACTTGCCAAAGGCAAAGTTGTTGGCATGCCTGTTGAGAGGAATTTGGGGCCTCTCATTCTGGTAACTGGAGGCCACCGAACTCCCATCTCTTAATTGCTATCGCCTAGTGGCTGGCCAAGCACTTTCTGGAGAGACCAGTACTTTATTCACATGGATGCTCACTGCCATCGTCTCCCAGTCATTATGGCAAGCTTTACTTCAGAAAGTAAATTCATGTTGTGTTTGGGGGTGGGCCCTTGAGCTTGGGGGCCCAGTACAATTGTATCTCTCCACTCTTGTCACTCTCCACTCTTGTCATGCCTGGTTGTTGGGAAAGGTTTCCCTTATAGGAAAACAAAGTAAAACTAGCTGCTCCACTATGGACCACTGTGATGCTTTAATGGCCTCTCCAGTCTCAGTAACTTTTTCTTCCTATTTCCAGGTGCAGCCGGCAGCACTAATTTGCCTGAGTCTCGCTATTATACATTTGGACGAACCACAGCAGTCTCTGTTGGTTCCAGACTCTTTCAGAGCCGTGTAATGAGTTGCAGCAATCCTGATATTGCTGTCTCCCAGGATGAAGAAGTCAAAAGCATCATGTCATCAAGGGTAAGGAACAAAATAAAGACTAATAATAGGAGAACATGAACCAAAACCCAAGAGGAAGACCAGTTCCACATTTTGTGGATGGGATCCATATCTTTTAATATGTACTGTGCATGTTTCCAGGAACTCTCAGGCTCACCTGGCTTGCACATGAAAGCCAGGTGCCAAACTGGTGCCAAATCTTGAGGTTGTCCTTCAGTTTCCCTGTGAAGTCAATGGAAAGATTGGCTATGTAATAACTGGATGAAGACATCAGCATTTGGCCTCTGAGGAAGAGACCTTCCTCCACTGGGTTTGTTTGATAATCAGGTGCCCATGTTAACTGCATTTTCCCCATTTGCAGGAATGGGGAAAACACAGTGGACACAGGTCCCTGCTGATAATCCTTTGTGGCAGAAATGGGAAATCCCTAGCCCATAGGCTGACCATGGTTCATGGCTGGTTTTTATTTGGCTCCTTTCCAGTTCCTGGAACTGGTCCATAAACCTAGCCTTTACTCTCAAGCACTGACAAGCATGCTCAAGGGCAAGGGAACAGAGATATGGGCAAGCAATCAATGAAAAAGGATGGATGCATGGGATAGGTCCATGATCTAGAACCTACCCTTCCTTCCTCTCCTGAGCACCATCAACTGCCCTCCCAATGTCTGTCCAGTCCACAGAGCTTGTACTAATTTTCAAAGTAACCCATGGGAGGAAAAGGGTTTCCCACTCTGCTTTACAATATTGCATAGGATCTATCCATATTGGTGCCTACAGTGTACTATGTACTGCAATCGCAATAGCTCCCATTGAAGTCACATGAAGGACTCCCATTGACTAGTGTTGGATTAGTGTCTAAACTAAGGCTAACCACCTCTCCAAATAGGAGGGATTTCTTTTTCAACAGCCACTCTTTGTCGTCGCACCAGTTCCCACCCCCTCAAACAAGACAGGACACAGGGTTGGATTTATATGGCTGCACCCTTTATTATCCAATTACAAACAGTTGAATAGGTGAGGGGGTGACATCGCCTATTGCGATTACGGGTCCAGTATCAACCATAACCATCAACTTCAACAGAAGGGGCTGTGAAATACCTTCACCAGCCTCTTCAACAATAAAACACGTCTCCCCTTCGTCCAGCGCTGAGGGCGCGGCCAAAGGGGACATTGTCCGTCCGGACATGAGTAAGGATTGAGGTGCCTGTCAGTGGGAGGCCTTACAATGCCCTGCCACTTTCCCTGACACCCTTCTCCCAGGGAAACCAACACCCCCGCGTGCCATACCCTGCACCGCGTTACGCGTGGCTTCCCCATCCCTTAAGGAGATGACTCCTAATTTTCTTATCCTATTTTAAACGATACTGGACCCCCGCCACCCTGGGTCCCACGAGACTCCGGCGGATCCAGGCCCCCACACCTATCGCAAAACTAATTCTATACCTGCCTTAAGAGCTTCGAGATAAATAGCATTGCCAGTTGGGGACAAATGTACCCCATCTGCCCTAAAGTAACCCACTTCCCTATATGTAATTTGTGTGTGAGTAATTGTCCCAAATCCAATTGAAGCTAACCATTTCCTAATCTCCCTATTAATTGTCTTACGTGTCTTATCTATTCTTTTGGTAAATTCACCCTCCCCCCACCGCAATCTGGTCACTAACTCTGTCCAAATTATCCTAACTCCCTGAAAATATCGCTGAATCTCCCACAAATCATTCTTAATAGCCCGTATCAATTGTACCCCTTTGAGTCCTGGCAAGTCATTCTCCCCAAGATGAACCACCACTACATCTGGTGTTTGCCATTTTCCCAGTTCCCTGAGCATCGGCAGCAGTTGGCGCCACCTCATGCCACTCCTCCCATACCAGTTGATTACTCCCCGTTCAGAGAGCCCCATCTGGCCTCCAACTGGTGATTCTCTTGCCGCCTTCGCTGCCCAGCGTACCAGACTGTGCCCGCATATCCAAATTCTAGCCCGTTTGTACACAGCACGATCTGTCAATGGAAAGGAGATGGCATGGTTAATTGGGCATACTATGTCATTCAACGCACATAAGCGCGGTATGCTGCCGAACGCCAACGGCCAATGGCTTGAATGTCGGTGCCTGACATCCCCATTTGTGCCGCAAATGTGGCTGCACCAATGCGGAAAGAATGAGAACCATAATCCTGAGGCGGGACGCCCAGTTTTCTTAGTGCCGCCCGCAGGACGGACATGAATTGGTATCTAGTAACAGGCTTGCCATTAAAATGGCAAAAGAGGGGTTCCCCCACTGGGGGGCAAATGGCCAAATAAGCTTGGACTGCCAAAACCGGGCACAGAGCAGGGTCACCAGCCTGGGCCAGCGTAATCGTCTTCCCTTTTCTTCGCTGGTCAGTCTTAGATAATCTTAATCGAATTTTTACCTGCTTACTGTCCAACTGTATATCTCGATACCCTATTGCCCTCCCTGACCTATCCCGAGCTGACTCAGCTACCATCTCGCTTACTCTAAAGGCCCCCAAAAATGCCACTTTAAACAGTGTGGCAAATAAAGTTTCTTCATAACTGTTAAAACACACCAACATCAACGTGTTAACTATTCTGACCAGTAGGGGAGGGGTAATGGGTAACCTGGTGTGGCCAGGCACTGGGCTTTGCCGTGCCCAAGACTCCAGCAGCTTACGTGTCAAGAATCCTCCGCCCGGGGGCGGGTGACCAGCCATTTGACTCATGAACCCCAGGGCAGCCAACTTTCCTGATATAGTGCTAGCAGCAAGCCCGTCGCTCCTTAATGACATGGCGAACTGCAATACTTCAGCCTCGGGGATGGGGAACCCCATGCCCCATCCCCGCTTGGACCGGAACGACTGGAAGGCCTGGAAGGCTGCCTGGTACGCAGCCCTGGTGCGTCCAGCCAAAGAGGCCTGAACCGAGGAACTTAACTCCAGTATCCAAGGCTCCACAGGTCGGACGGCATGGGTTCTGGGTTCTCGCTGGCCTCCGGAGCGAGCACGCGGAAACGCTCCATCTGGAAACGAGAGAGAGCATCTGCAATCTCATTCTCGAGTCCAGGAACGTGCCTCGCTCGGAATAGAATGTTGTGCTGAAGGCACAGCAGCACCAAATGCCTCACCAAACCCATGACCCTCTGTGACCGGGATGTCAAAGAATTAATTATTTGCACCACTGCCTGATTATCACACCAGAAGAGCACTACTTTATTGGCCAATTTACTGTACCATAATCTGACAGCGAGCACAATGGGGAACAATTCAAGGAATGTAAGATCCCTGGTGATGCCAGCCTGGGTCCACTCAACTGGCCAGGCGGCTGAACACCACTGCTGTTGGAAAAAAATTCCAAATCCGCATGCACCAGAGGCATCGGAATGAACCTGCAGGTCGGCATCCAACATAACCTGTGTTCTCCACACCGATACCCCATTGTACTGCTCCAGAAATGTTAGCCAAACCTTCAAATCCTTCTTAATTTCTTTGGTCACCCTGATGTGATAATGAGGTGCTAAGTCCCCGGCTAACCTTCCGTACAGCCGGGACAGGAATGCCCTACCTGGTGCCACCACCCTGCATGCGAAGTTTAAGCTCCCGATGAGAGACTGAAGCTGTCTAACGGTAACCTTGCTTGCTGACATGCATAGCCCAATCTTCTGCCTCAGTGCTATTACCTTCTCATTGGGCAAACGTGAAACACCAAGGGTCGAGTCGAGCTCAATCCCTAAATAAGTAAGCACCGTGGACGGGCCCTCAGTCTTTTCTGGAGCTAAGGGGATACCCAAATGTGCAGTTATGCGTTCAAATAAGGCAACCAATTCCCTGCATTCAGGCCCACCAGAATGGCCGATGAAGAGGAAGTCATCGAGGTATTTAGTAATACCTCCCCCACTTGCCTCACGACGCACGATCCATGCCACCAGGGAGCTGAAGCGCTCAAATGCCGAGCACGATATGGAGCACCCCATTGGCATGGCCTTGTCGTAGTAATATTTCCCTTGAAATTGGAAGCCTAACAGGTGATAACTGTCCGGGTGGACTGGCAAAAGGCGGAAAGCTGACTTAACGTCGCATTTTGCCATCAACGCCCCGGAGCCATACTGCTTGACCAGTTCCACTGCAGCGTCAAATGACGCATAGTGGACTGTCGTCAAATCTTTAGGTATCCCGTCATTTACAGAGCGGCCTCGAGGGTATGAAAGGTGGTGGATTAAACGGAACTGCCCAGGGGCTTTCTTAGGTACTACTCCCAATGGGGAGAAGACCATTCCGTTTAACGGTGGGTCTTCAAAGGGGCCGGCCACTCGACCCTCCTTCACTTCCTTCCGTATCTTCTCCGCCACCACCTCCTCCATGCCCACCACCGATTTCAAATTGGGGGGTACTTGTCTTATCAGCACTTCCCCTACTGGTATCCTAAAACCTTCTTTAAATCCCTTTACAACATAGCTCACCTCTTCTTTGTCTGGGTGCGTGAGCAAGGCTACTGCCAACCTATCGACTCTCACCGGCGTTGGGGTTTTTTCCTGTTCCCCCGCTCCCCGGGTTACCTTGTGTCCCTTTTGAAAAGCCCCCCCCAGACTTCCCTTTTGCCCAAGGCTTGGGCCGGGGGCAGGAAGCGGCCGGGTGAAACCCTCCACAGGAGGGGCAGGTATGCCGAAACCTGCACGCGGGGCGCGTACACGCCCCTGACCGAGAAAATTCCCAGCATTGCCCCACGCTGCCCGGGCTCACCTGCCTGCCCCCCGCCCTACCTGTGTCATTCAACATGGCAACGCTCCCTTTGGCCAAGAGGTGGCCACTATCTGTCTTTGGTGCCCCTTTTGAGTCACTCATGCATGTCAACCATAGGTCTTGTGCATGAATGTCCCATCGGAGCCCCGGCTTAAATGACGCCCGGTGCCGGAAAGCTTCGTCATATCGGAGCCACGCCCCGGCTGGCCCCGTCTCATATGCCCGTCGAATGATCTCGGCATATTTGAGGAGTACTGCCCCTTTCTCTGGGAACATTTCAAGCTGCACGCCATGGTATATGGCATAGGCTGCTGTCCAGTTAGCCCAGTTTCTGTCTGCCTTTGGGCGCTTGTACCGCTCCTTATCCTTTTTTTCGTCCTCCTCCCCCGGTTCCACTATCGGGTCGCTAAAGAGGAGGGCAAAAATATCAACATATTCTCCCCTCCATATCTTCTCCCTAGTGGCCAGTAATAGGTGTTCGCCTATGGGATCTGATAAATCCACGAAGCTTCCCCCCGCAGGTGGGAGCTGGCGTGGTAACCCTGTTCCTGTGTTTTGTGGGGGCCACTGCCACGGGGGGGCCTCGCCTGGTGCCACTCCATCCTGGGAGGCTGTAGCTGGCCACCCCTGTGTCATGTATGCTCCGTGCACCTGGCTCCCATGTTGATAACTATTCGAGTTGCCCCTATCCTGCTGAGCCCTGATCGGACCCCCAAGCTGGTTAAGGATGGGGGCCCGCTGCCCGCTATCAGGTCCCGTCGCCACCCAGCTCCCGCTAGGCTGCCCAGCCGTCGCGGTGGCCAGCCCCTGCGTGGCGTTACTCCAAACTTGAAGTGCCTGATGTGCCTGCGTTTGCCCAAAGACAGAGGGAGGCCCCCCATAACTCGACCCGTCTTGTGTAGCTGTTTGGGCAGTTGTCTGTCGCGGGGCAGGGGATACAACTTGCACCCAACCCCCATTCCACCACAAATATTGTGGGTGCTTTCTCCCGGGGGGGCGGCCCAGGCCAGTGCTCTGGGCCCCCGGCCATCCTTCTCCCATCATCCCAGGGCTGTTGTTGTCATAGATTCCTGCCCCTACTACTGGAGGGGGGTGTGTGGCTGCATTGGACCATAGTTCCCCTTGTCCCCCCTGTTTGCATACCTTCTACCGGTGCCATGTAGTGCTGCGTCCCCCGACTGTCATGGTCCCGCTCTGCGATCGCCCGCTCCAAGGCCTCAATCCGTGCTAGCAACCGTGGGTCATCCCTGCTGGCTCGGGCTTCCTGATGGTACCTGGAAGAGTCTTGCACGGGGGGTGGGGGTCCCTCATCCTGCGCCAACTCCTCTGGCTCAGCCTCCTCCCCAGCGCTCCCTTCCTCCTCTTCCAGCCCAGCCTGGGGCTCCATTTGGGGAGCCTCATGCCGGCTCCCAGCCACCTGCCGCCCTATCTCCTGATCTGCGAACCGGGCAGGGGGGCCTGCACGGCGGCCACTTCATCTGAGCCCCCTGTCTTCCTCTTGGGATGGGGGATCCCTCCCTTCGTTGATTTGGGCCCCAGAATGAGCTTCTGGGGCCAGGGCCCGATTCAAGGCCTCAATTACGGGCCTAGGGACACCTACCCCAGATGGCCCTGACCTGTTGTCCAGGCTACTATGGCTCTGTGCCACCCCACTTGGTCCTGCTACGGGTGGGGGCATCTCTCCCCCAAACACTGCTGCCTCACACGCAGCCAGGCGCTCCCATGCTGATGCACCAGCTGCTGGGGGGTGCGGTTCCAGTTCCCTGGGAAGGGGTGTTTGGGGACTGCCTGATGGTGGTGGCCTTTTGTCCTTGCCCCCCTTCTGTGCCCCTTTTGGGGCTGTCTTAACTTTTTTGGCCTTTTGGGCCCGAGCCTCAGCTCCATTTCTGGGGCCCCGTTTGCGCCCCCGCGCCATCGCTACTTGCCTTTTGGGCCCCACTTGCCAAAGCTGCTCCCTAGTGCCAGTACTGCTCCCTCCTTCAAACTCCTCCTAACACAGGCCGCGCTCGAGTCTGCCTCTCTGCCTTCAGGACTCACAAGGCCTGCTTCTCCTTTCCCCACTCCTCCTAGAGTGAGCAGGGAGAGCCTGGAACGCTGCTGATTGCCCCACGTGACTGCAGGGGCCAATCAGCAGCTCTATCATTTTCGCGCGTTCTGCAAGGGTTGCTAGGCAACCCATTGCAAACTGGCCTCAGTCCTTGCAAGCTCTGTGCAGCCTCTGCAAGCAGCAGCTGCACCATTTAACCCCCTGCACTCCTAGGAGAGGGGGGAGGGAGTTTATGGGGCGAGACAACCTCCCACCGCCTGAATTTTCGGCGGAGGGTATTATCAGAGTTCCTGTTTCATGCTGAATATTTGCACTTAAAACATCCCTTCCCTCCTCATCTCCATGGAGATTTCATGTCCGTGAATGTGAGCACTATTGAGAATATCTACATTTTCTGAGCATTCACTTCATCTTGGGCCACTTTTAGATGAGACAAATTTGCACATGATTGGTGAAAAATGTGCGTGTTTTAATGCTCGTTTAAACACCTAAACCATTTAAAATGCGCATTTGCCATGATCGTGTAAAAGCCCAAACTGTTTTGAATGTGGTTTTTAAATAATGCGCATTTTTAAAAACCAGTTTTGAACCCCTTTGATGATTGGGGGATGCCTATTTAAAAAACCACATTCAAAACGGTTTTGACTTTTACACGATCATGGCAAATGCGCATTTAAAACGGTTTAGGTGTTTAAACGAGCATTAAAACATGCGCATTTTCCACCAATCATGCGCAAATTTGTCTTGTCTAAAAGCGGCCCTGGTTCAGAATTACAAGTTTGTTGGTGTTTCTAAAATTGCTGATAACACTCTGCTTCTACAGTGGGGACTTCTCAGCCTTGATCAGATGAAAGTTGAAGTCTATTTTCCATTCCATTTTTATATGCACTTTCATATAAAGTGGCTGAGATTTACATGCCTGCCTTGAGGGGATTCCAGCATGTGAATTAAGGGTGCTATGGTGCTGAAAATAAGACAGAAGGAATGGTCATATGTACTGGGTTTACCTGTTTATTTGATTTATCTATATGGAAATATTTATTCACCCATAACCAGATTTCTTTTTAATTGTTCATAATTTCTACTCCTGTTTACTTTATCCTAAAAAATAACCCAGTTCTAGGTGTTTTCTATATTGATTTTATATTAATACAAAATTAGAGAGTGTTCAGTATCAAAGCAGCATCGTTATTTTCAGCAATTCTTAAAGTGCTTGGGTGATTATTGTCAGCTGACATTTCTTAAATGAACAAGAGTCCCATACACCATGACATTTGGTTGGACTAACCTCAAGAACTGCTCTTACAGAATGAAGAAATTAGGAGAACTGTAAAACAGAAAACGCAATACACATAAGGTTTGCAAGATGGCAGTATTGACATTTTCTTTACTTCCTTTTTGCACAGCAAATCCTAGGAGAGTATCTCTTTCATTATGCTTTGAGGTGGAGACAAAGTAGTTTGAATGATATCTTTTAGAGTGGGAGTGGGTTGTCTATGCAGCTTTAAATTTTATTGTACAAAATAGCAGCTGACTCTTTTGTTAATTCATCATATTGTTGTTTTTAATACCCGACTGTTGATCATTTGCTCCAGGGTACAGATCGGAACTGCAGTCGGATGTCTTACTATAGTGAAACCAGCAGTGATCTGCCAAGTCCAAGACCTTCTAATAAAAAGGTAGACTGCCACGTAATGCAGCAGCAGTCATTAACAAAATCAGCAATTTAGCTGAGATATTGCTAGTAGGCAGGTGTGAAAACAAACCTTGCCACACTGCAGATGGACAGTCATGGAGTAACCGCAATCCACAGTTGGTGCGGTGGGAGTCCCACACTCCCTCACCCCCCTGACCGGTCATGTAAAAATGGGGCAGGAGTGGACAGACACAGGGGATACATCTCCCCTGAGTTTGTAGTGCAAGAAAGTCTCTTCTTGGATTTTCACCCCTGTCATCCAAAATTAAGGTGAAGAAGGTGACTGTCCACTGTGGGGACATGTGTCTCCTCTGTCTGTTCCTGCTCCCCACCACCTTTTTATGCCCCTTGCAGGTTAATCTGTTTGAATAAATGAAATTTTGTGGGGGGGAAGTTACACTTTTACACTAGGTTGGAAGATTAAGAAACAAATAACTGATCAACATTTTTGTATCATCTCCACTGTATTATAAGCTTTTCCCCAAAGGAAAGCATTACTTAAAGTAAAAGTAAATCTGCTTGAAGATTCTGCATGCTGTGCCTTCTAATGATGGGTCAGTTTTTCACAACATGCTGAGAGGGTAGTGAAGCACAAACTCTCATCTATACTCACCAAATTGTGGCCATATTTGAAATGTTTTCTTCAAATATGCTGCCAGCCTGTGTTTCTTTTTGCTTGTTGCTTTTGCTAGTATCCAAAGCTAATGAGTTTAATAGGCCCTGTGTTTTATGTGGCAGCCTCCCTTTGTACATGCTTTTAAATGTTAAAATTAATGACTCTGAGACATTATGTGCCCTCTTCACACTCTCTTCTTGCAATAAAAAGCTGACACCATGCTTGGCTTTTCCCCTCCTCTTTGTCAGTGAAACCAAAGCACAAACTCTCTTTATTTCCCAGTGTATGTTCCGGGGTATCTTATTAGTAACAGGAGAAGTTCTCCATTGGAAGCACTTTCATACACTGCATTTCAAAGCAGTAGAGCGGTTGTAAAACCTACCAGCAAGCTATAATGGGTGCAGCTGCACCAGGGACTTCTCACTGGAGACAATGCATGTGGAATGCATCCATGTACATCTCATGTGGCGGCAGAGGTGGTGACAGGAAAAGGGGAGTCCAATAGTCCATTCTGTCTTCTGCACTAGAGCCCATACCAATCTAACTACGCCTCTGCACCGCATGGTAATTCACCATGGGTTTACTGGGGACATGTGAATGCTTCTATCTCATGATATATCCATAATGATCCATGGGAGAAGTTCATCCGATAATAACTTCTTAAAGGGTTACTGTGGTTTTACCACATGGTAAGAATGTGGTCACAAGTTACAAATGAATCCTTAATGGATTACTGGGTGGTTCGATGGGTCCATGTACCCATGGCCAGCTTTACCACAGCAGTATCCAAAATCTTTATCTGTGACCCCATTTTGAGACTTTAATATCATTCTGCAACCCCCAAACAGCAACAAAGGCATGCACACTATATCAGATATCTGTTGAGGTTGCAACCCTGTCTTCAGATGATGCGAACTCACTTGGGAACCTCTACTTTTTCCCTTGAAAATTTTGATGTGTGAAAATACACCTAGTTCAGGAGCTTGTCTCAAAGATTCTTCAACGACAGCTGCAAAAATCTGGCACCAAGCAATTATAGCCTAACCTGTTCAGAGAGAAATTTTCTGTTGTCCCTTTTTATTTGATTTATGTTGTGAAAAAGCATGAAGGTTTTAACTGTTTTCTCTTGCAGGTTTTATTTGTAATTTAATAGCAGCTGTTCTCATTTTACAAATAAATTCATATTTATCTATTCATACAAGTTATTAATAACTTGTATTAATATTACATATAGATATCAGTACAACTATGGCACCTACACTTGTATACATTTTCTATCAATAGTAGAGATTGTGACAAGCCTCAAAATTTAAATGTGGATCTGAACTTCCTAAAAGTTTGTCCTGCATAGAGTTGAATTTTTGGTTCACTTCCATCTCTAATTTATTAATACTTTAAGTTTGATCCTTTAAGGAGTCTGCTGATCTTTGGCAGGATGGAGGGAAGTCTGGCTGTGCAGAAGCCTGCGGGTCTCTGCCTAGGTGAAGACAGCATGGGGTACTCTAACAAATTATTCACCTATATGAGCTACAAAAATGATATACATTCAAAAGTACATAATGTAGATAATGAAAATATTCACCTCACATGCTTTCTGAGCTCTGCGGGGCTCTATGAGAATTGTTCCCCCTTAGTGTGTCTTGGATATCCTCCTGAGCTCTACCAGACTCATGTAGGCCTTCTTCACTGGGGCAAAAATAAGAGTAGCAACTTGTTCCAAAACCTGTTCATTTCAGTAGAAATTGCATATTTGTGACCCTCTTTGCCTTCCTGACATGGGGATGAAAAAGTTAGTAGTATTGACTTTTGCTAAGGTACATTACCGTCAGTGGGTATCTGGGCTAGTCCTTTGCTATGACAAGAACATAGTTGCACTAGGGCCTCCAGCCTGGGGACGGGGGGGAGGACATGTTCCCTGATACAGCTGTGTACCATGCTGCTGGGAGGGACAGGCTATATGTCTCAGATCTTTTATTCTGAGTTCTCTGCAGACCTCCATAAAAAATCTCTGCATTGGTTGCACTGATCAGTGATTTGTAGTTTGATGATTTCCTTCTCCACAACCATAAAGGCTACCGTCTTACTTCTTGAGATTTTGTATAACAAAGATAGTAAAATATTCTGTCTGCTGGCTGTTTGCGATGCCTGATCTATGGTAGTAAATAACTTCTTTAACTTCTGTGCATTTTTGAAAAACCCAAACATCATCTGAACTGTCTCCAATGAATAAGTAGGAGCAGCAAAAAGACCTTTATTATTCTGGCACGCTGGCCCACCTAGGGCCACCGGCACATAAACAAACATACTACAACATCAAGGGCTTTGTTTGTGCATCCACATGAACAAACAGCCCTCTGAGTGAATTTCACCCACCCAGTGCCTTATTGGGAGGCTTGCATTTGGAAGATGAATTGTGTTTGTAGTCACTTCTCCACATATTGTGTTTCTTGTCTAGCATTTTCATGAAGAGTTAGCATTGCAGATGGTGGTCAGTACTGGCATGGTGAGAGAATCTGTCTTCAAGTATGCCTGGTTCTTCTTTGAACTTCTGGTAAGTTTATCTGATTAGCAGTTTTTGATAATTAGGAAATTAAATGGAATTTCTGATTGTAAGCTATGCATAATGGCTGCTTGCCCACATGCTGATTTTCACATTAGATTAAAACTATCTTGAAACCAGCAGTAACAAAAGATTCCTGATGAGCTGCATGCCCACATTAATTTCTTCTGGGTCAGGGATCCGTTATGAAAAATAACAGATCCATGCTCATGTTAGGTAAATTTTATTTCCTGCTCCTCATCAGGAAACCCCCTAATGAAGCAGCGCCCAGCCAAAGCCCCTTTGCTGAGCGCTGATAGAGGCATGGATTCTCCTTCCCTTCGCTCTCCACCCGACACTAGTAGCGCTTGGAAAAGGGAACACTTCCCATCCAAATTTCACAGTGAGTTTAATTAACATTAAATTTGCATGGCACACATTCTAATTTAATGTTAAATACAACTCATATTAGTGCCAGGGCTGGATTTTCCAGCCCTGACATCCATGATTAAACTAACGTAAATTTCACTTCCTGATGCGAAAATGCGCATGCCCACATTACGCAATCTAATGTTAAATAGAAATTAACTTCAGATTATATTTATTTATTTATTTATTTTATTTTCTGAATTTATACCCCGCCCCTCCTGAGAACAGCTCGGGTGGCTGTTATATAATGTGGCCAAGCAGCCTATGTCACTGTCTTCCCAAACCAGAACCATCAAAGCGCATTGTGGTTTGAGAAGTATTGTGTACATATATTGTGTACTTTGAGCTACAGCGTAGAACTTGTCTCTAAGCATCAACTTTCTCTGTGTTGGGGAAGTTTGCACACAAGGTTTGTTCATGCTATCACTATGTCTTCTGTTGTCCTTGCCCCTCTAAGGATACCAGTGCACAAGCTGACAAATCAGCATCCTAAGAATTTGAACAAGTTAGGCAAACCTGAGGCTGAAGATGTTGGACATTGCTGGGGGTGATGTCACAGAGCTGCCTGTCATCAAGAGGGGTCAAAGAACCCTACTCTGTTATTATGCACTCAGTGGTCCACAGCTGGCAAACAAGTGAAAGACAAAAGTAAAGCTAGGATATTTCCTTTATTTCATATGATTTACAGATGTCACTTTTTCCTCCCTGTCAATAGTATGGGTTACTGGCTTGTGTCCCTGGACTTCACATAGTGATGTTTTCATGTGCAGGCCTGAGGTGATTGACTGCCACACAAAAACCTTCTGACATATTGGTTTACTGGCAGCAAATAATTTGTCCAAAAGTCAGTCGCAAAGTACGAACTCACTCAAAAAGTGACATACCATGCCTGTCATCAAGAGGGGTGGAACCGCAACCAAGCAACCTTTTGCAATCACAGGGACATCCATTCAGCACTCTTTCTGCGCCCAAAACTCCCATTAAAGTTTACTTTCAAAGCTGTTCTGTCTCCTTGATGTTACTGAGTACTGATTTCCCTGAGAGTTTGGGAAATGCAAGGAATGTAGGATGGAGACTAGCAGGATGCATGCATGGAAAGGGTTTGTAGGGATGTGATTTGTTCATTTTGGTGCGGAATACTAACACTGCCCATCTGTGGTGGCTGAATGTGATTTCTTTGTCTGTTAAGTGTTGGTTTTCATTTGGAATATCAGCCCTTCCGTGAGGACACAGTAGATGCAAAGTGCATTCATAGTGGTGTATTTTGCTCCATGTATGTGTATGGGGTATAATCAGCATGAGACTAAAGTTCTGTCTCAACATTCTTTCATTCTGAACCTGAGCCAAAGAAAGGCCACTACCAAGTCTGTGTTTGTTTCATGAGGGGGAGAATGAGGTTGCTGTGTTGGTCCCCAAAAGTAATAGGTGGAGACAAAGTAGCTCAGATGATATTTTTTATTGGACATTAGTTCAATAAAAGATATCATCCAAAGTACTTTGTCTCCACCTATTTGTTTCCTCGAACAGCGTACCTATTCCTTGTATGCCAGATGACTATCCTCTCTCTCTACTGAAATCCCTCTTTCTTTTGTCAGTCTTTTCAGAGATAATTCATTGGGTACTTTTAGACAAACACGGAGCTGGCCACCCCCAGAGCGGCTCCGAGAGTGCACCCTTGTGTTCAGCCCCATCTGGGTTGGATTTAAACAGACCTGGTGGGTTCCCAGCCTGAGCGAAGCCCTTCCCCCACACCATAGAGTTGCAGGCAGATTGCCTGATCCTCTAGGCTGGCACCCGCAACTCTGTGGCATTGCCCAGGTCACTGGCCAGCCAGAAGCGGAGCTGCAGCATGTGTCTGCTGAGCAGATGGACCGCAGCTCCTCCTCAGATCAGTGTCCTGGGTTTGGGTGGCCTGTTATGCTCTGCTTCAAGATCTGGCGGGCCATCTTTAGACAGACAGGCCACTCGAGGGTGCTGAAGCAGGGCTCCTGTCCATCTGTTTACACCCATTATGTTAAAAAAAAAAAGCATGGTTTAGAAAATCAAAACACTCTTGAGCATGTACCTACATCATGGCAACAGTGCGGCATGGTCTGTGTGATCTACATTTTAGGCCGTTTGCCTAGAGGTTGTGCCTTCGTTTGTTTATAATGTGCAACACTGAGCAAAATGCTGGGCCTCAATGAATAGCAAAATTCTAATTTTTCTGCAGAGCTGGTGCAGAACAAGCACTGCAAGCTTCCGCACCAATTTGCTCCACCTCAGCCTAGCGGGGTCACCTCTAGAGACAAGACTAAAAGGTGTTTTTGTAGCTGCATAATGATTACACAAGGAGCAAGGCAATGTGTAATTAGAACTGTAGCATCCGCTTTTAAGCAGCGGTTTGACAGCAGTGCCTTTTGTTTTCAAGGTAAAGAGCATGGCTCAGTACCTTCATAACATGGACAAGCAGGATACGCTTCGCAGAAGTCGATTTTCTGATCGTTTCAAGGATGATATCACCACTATTGTTAATGTGGTCACCTCAGAGATTGCAGCTCTTTTGGTTAAACAGCAGAAGGTAAATGTGAAAAACAAAGAACATAAATGTAGCTGCTTGGTTGATGTTTTTATGGATATTTCACACAGTTTATTGAGCTAAATTCACTAGCATCACAGGAGCAACACCAGTAACTTGGCTCATTGCATCTACTGAAATTCTTTTGTATTTATCTTGTGCTAATCACCATGTTTCATGCTGCATTGTGCCTTACTCTTTGAATAGTCCCATGGGAGTATTCAACATGTATGCTAATCATCACAGGGAATACAGGTTGCAGAATTTTTTTCTAAAGCTAGTTATGGTTCCCTAACTGATAACTTAAACCAACTTGATGGCTCAGTTTCTCCCACCAAGATCATAAGAACATAAGAAGTGCCATACTGGGTCAGACCAACGGTCCATCGAGCTCAGCATGCTGTCTCTGACAGTGGCCAATCTCGGTTGCTTTAGAACCCAGCATTGTGTACATATAGTTTGGATGGTTTTTCCCTCTATGCATCACTTTGCACTTGTCCACATTAAATTTCATCTGCCCTTTAGATGCCCAGTCACCCAGTCTCGCAAGATCCCCCTGCAATTCTTCACAGTCTACTTGTGTTTTAACTACCTTGAATAACTTTGTGTCATCTACAAATTTGTTCAACTCGCTGTTTACTTCCTTTTCCAGATCATTAATGAATAAATTAAACAACACCGGTCCCCGTACAGATCCCTGGGGCACACCACTATTTACTTCTTTCCATTGTGAAAACTGACCGTTTAGTCCTACTCTTTACTTCCTGTCCTTCAACCAGTTACCGATCCACAATAGGACACTACCTCCTATCCCAGGACCACTCTAAGCTCTGTTGTTCTCTTTTCAAGCTGCTTTACTTATAACCAGAAACTTAACAGGAGGAAGTCCCCCTTCTGGAGCTCATAAAATAAAATGAATACCCTTTCCCACAAAGTTCCCCTTTAAAGGGTGTAGCTACCATGGAGTGAGAAACCTCATCCCTAGACTCTAGGGAGCCCTCTGCAAGTGACCACAGCACCACTGGGAAATGTTCAGAGTGGCTATGGGAAAAATGGGGTCAATACTCTGCTTCCACCCATTCTGAAAATTTTCTAGCAGTACTGAGACTGCTTGCAAGGATCCTGCCAAGAAGGAAGTTCTGAGAGGGCAGTGTCTCAGCCCTTACCTTAGGCCTGTCCTTCCAAGCCTTCTCCCAAGGCACACACCACACTTAAGTGCTGACCATATAGGAAGGCCATGCTGGGCTCTGGACAGGGATGTATGACACCGAATACATAAGTGAGAGTGAACAATGGTCAACAACACTTCTTTGAGTGAAGGCGGGCTTGGCACCCATTGAAGTCTAGTGTAACACCTCGGTGCACAGCCTGCGCATGCGTAACCCCTTTGCGCACCTCGTGAATGAGGTTTGCTGCCCTTGTCATTGGCGTAGCTTGACTTTCACCCAGTTTGGATGATGAACATCAATTTGAGCATTTAATTTCTCTTTCTGATTTTCCTGCACTAGCCGAATGTTGCAATGTACAGGCAAACAGCCCTGCGGAGAAGCATTCATTGGGTCACTGATATTTTACAAAGGCTGCATGAAAACATTTAAATTCACCTTCAGGAAATCACTTTTTAACCAAGTCTTGACCTTTAGCCCCAAACGAGTTGACAAATATCCCTTTCACTATTTTGTGTTTTATAACTTCACAGAAAAGACAGAAGTTGTTCTTTACAGAGTGTTATTTAAAACAATTGAGCATCGAGAAAGGATGCAATCAAAGCTCTTGAAGCATAGAAATCCAGCTGAAGTGCATGATGGGCTGAAGATTGCCCAGAATGAAACTTGTCTGAGGCTTCCAGGCTATGCAATAGTAAAGTAGTTTTAGCTACTCCAGAATAAGTGGTTTGCGGACTGTGGTCTTAGTGATTATGTTTAACTGTAATGATGTCTAGCTTTGTACATGCCGGCACCATGCTTTCTCATGAGAGGCCTCGTGTGTATATATTTGTATACCTTACATCATCAGCTAGAGATCTCAGGGAAATGATTTATAGATCTGGACATAAAAAGGCATAAATGTGAAAAAGACAATCGCTGACCACCCTGAAGTGCTAGGAAACCACTCTTTCTAACATGTGATACTGAAGGCAATAGAATTCCTTTGGTCTTATTTTCTGTCACTGCTCTGTCCATCATAAATGAGCTACATTTGAATCAAAAGCACACGTAGGATGGGGCAGCCACTTGACAGCTACCAGTTCTAGATTCTGCCATTTCTCTTGAGAGAAATGATTGAAGTGATTCTGTGTCTTATAATATTGTGAGTTGGGTATTTTTGGTTTTTTTAAGGAATCCGAACAAGCAGAGAAGATCAACATTAGCCTGGCATTTTTCTTGTATGATCTTCTTTCTCTAATGGACCGTGGTTTCGTGTTTAACCTCATCAAACATTATTGTAATCAGGTAGGCATCATTCAGTACAGTACCTGAATTGTCTAGTTTTACATTCTGTTTTTGTGTCTGAGAGATTCACTTTCCTGTCAAGAGGCTGGGATTAGAAATGGTACAGAAAAGGCAAAGTAGCTTCTCTACTTCATAAAGCCCAGGGAACAGGCTTTCCCATAAAGCCTTCCTAAAGCCTTTCCCAATATACTTTGGGACACCCTTCCTACCAGCAGCATAGTGACTTTATGGTTGTTTTTGCATGGACGTGCCCCCCTTGCCAATGTGTGTGGGGGGGGGCATCCATGGGATTGCCACTGTGCGTGGGTGGGGGTGCCTGTGTGCTCCTGCGCTCCACCCACCTCCACCCATTGTCCACGCACAGAGCAACGGGCGCCAGTGGCGTATGTTCCATCTGTGGAGTTGGATGGAGGTGGGAGCCAAAGAACCGCCCACCCACTGCCCACCCACTACCACTTCCACCCATCCCCCATGGACCGTGGCGGTGCCGCAGTCCTTTTGAAAATGGCCTATGTTGGTCCCCTGACACTCCTGTAAGCTGTATTCCTTCAATGGGAGTCAGTACTGATTTAACACTGCTATGAACAGCATGAG
This sequence comes from Sphenodon punctatus, assembly GCA_003113815.1. Taxonomy (NCBI): domain Eukaryota; kingdom Metazoa; phylum Chordata; class Lepidosauria; order Sphenodontia; family Sphenodontidae; genus Sphenodon; species Sphenodon punctatus. The sequence continues at coordinate 915,015 of QEPC01009656.1, read as the reverse complement.
TTACTACTAAAAAATTCAGTTTTTCACTAGTTGTTTGGCCACGTAGCACTGTCTCTACTTGCACTTAAAAACATAAAAAGTGCCATACTGGATCAAACCAATGGTTCATTGAGCCCAACACCTGTCTCTAACAGTGGCCAACCTTGGTCACTTGGAAGAAATACCCAGCAGGTGTCATAATGGGGCAATCTGTTCCCTGTTGTTCAGTCCCTGCTCCCGACAGTAAGCGGTTACGTTCCCCTAATCCTACCCGGCTAGGAGCTTCCAATGGACCTAGCCTCCAATAAACTTGTCCAATCCTTTTTTAAACCCAGCTATACTACTGGCCTTGACCATATCTTCTATCAATAAATTCCACAGCTTAATTTTGCGTTGAGTGGGGAGAAAAACACTTTTGTTTATTTTTTAAAAAATCTGCTACTTGCTAGTTTTCTGGGGTGTTCCCTAGTTCTAGTACTATTTGAGAGGGTAAATAACCGCTCCCTATTTACATGTTCCACACCACTCATAATTTTATAAACCTCTATCATATCCCCTCTCAGTCAACTCTAGCTTCTCTTCATAGGGAAGCTTCACATCACCTCTACTAGGAAGCAAGTAGCATCTGATGGTGAGGGAGGGAGAGGTAAAGGGTCAGGGAGCACGTGTTCCAAGGTGGGCCCAGTGGCATGATCAAAAGAGAGAGAGAGGTCAGGGCTTCCCCATCTCTTATGTCTATGCTGATTGTGCCCTTGATTGCAATGGTGTTTGGAGATTAAAGTACAGTTGCGCACTGTTTTGTATTAGTATGCAAGCAGATTCCTTTATTTTTCCATATACACAACCATTTTAAAGGTTACGTATAATATGGCACACACAGAGGGGACGGGGGGAATAAATTCCTTTCCAGACCGATTTGCTAAGGCGTTGCACCAATCCTCTCTTGAGAAGTCAGCCAAGTGGGAAAACACTACCATTAAAGAAAGCACCCAATGAATGGAAACTTGTTAAGTATGAGGACACGGGGACAGTTTACTGTTCATTATTATTATTATTATTATTATTATTATTAACAAACATTTATATAGCGCAAGCAGTGTACCTGGCACTTTACAAAGTAATAAAATAGACACGGTCCCATTATGCTTCTCAGTTGTTTTTATTAAATTGACTAACTCCATTTCTGGATTCAGGATATTTCTCTAAATATACCATTCTACCCCCTTTTTGTTATACTTTATTCTTTATTTCTAGCTGTCAAACAAACTCAATGTCCTCCCAACCCTAATTTCCATGAGGCTGGAGTTCCTGCGAATTCTTTGCAGCCATGAACATTACCTCAATCTGAATCTCTTCTTCATGACTTCATCATCTTCTCCAACATCCCCCTCTCCTTCACTGTCGTCACAGGTAGTTATACTCACTATCCTTTGTCTTATTTTGTGTTGGTATTTCTCTCAGTTGCTGGTACATTCGGGATTAAAGGGCTAAAATCAGCAAAAGGTTACTTCAGAGTTGAACTTCATAAGTAAATCACATCAGACCATTTAGTCACAAGAAAATGTAGTAATAATTGGCAGTAAACCTGGCTAGAAATACCTATTGTAAAAAGCTGCATTGATACTACATATGACACATGCAGAACTATTACATTTTATTAGGAAGCTCATTGCATGTGGGAATATGTTCAAGCTTTCTGAGCCTTTGCATTTTAGATTTTTAAAAGTTCATCATATTCTTCCCCTCTTCCCTGCTTGTAGTTTGACTTTACTACCATGATTGCGTCCACATTCCTTAGATTACACCCTCCCGGTTTTTGTTTTGTTTTGCCATTTAGGGGGTTGGGGGGTGGGGGGGTGGGGATCGTTTGTGCTCTGCAGAATAATCTCAAATCAACATTTTCTCCTGGTCTAAATCAGAGGTTCCCAAACTGGGTGTGGTGCCCATGTCACCTGCAGATGAAGTCACAGTCCCAACTGATTTGTATACTGTGCATGTCTGGGGTTGCAGGATTATACTTGCTTCTCAAAGTGGGGTCATGTAAGCAAAAGGTTTTGGAACTACTGGTCTAGCTCCTTGTCATTTCATTTCACCAGCTCCTTACTATATCATTTTAGGTTCATAACCAGCTAAGACCTGGGCCGATATTTCCAGAGCTCTGGACTGGGCTCCCTCCACACTCCTCACAAGAACCTACCATTGCCAGTCTCCATCCTCTACTCAGGCTCTGGAATTCCCAGCCTTATCCATTGTTGTCTTCTGAGGGGCCAATAACCTAGAACCCCAAACTCTTTCCTTGCATGACCTCATTCTCTTCTCTTGCTTATTCAAGTGGCATTCATCTTGCACCTTTGGGGGGGAGGGTGTTCCCCGCAGGGAACAGTAGAAAGCGGAAGCATTTCTTTCCAAGAATGCACTAATTGGGTTCCCCATAGATCCAAGTATGTAGTTTCTTTGGAACCCCAGAGTGACTGCCTAACTACTGTGCTGGGGACTGTAGGGCACTGTCTGCCCCTTTAGGCTGTGCAGTAGTCTGCTCAACAGGAAAGGAAGTATATTCTGCCTTCCCATGAAGACTGACTGATTAGAGAGACAGCACCCCTTGGCTGTAGTACTCAGTGGCCACCTGGCTATTCTTTAAGGTACTGGAGAGGAGACTGATCACAGAAATGAATAGGATAACATCCCCTAATACAAACAGAGAAGGTAGGGCTATCCCATTGCCCTGGGAGGAGTATATAAGAGGTGGCGGGGGATAGAGGAATGCCCTGAGGATTGTGGTTTCACCTTGTAATTTCCAGTTCACGCAGCCTTCTTTATTGATATTACGGAAGAGAACTTGGGTTCATACAGCAGTTTTAAAAGTATGTCTCTGTAGTTACAAAACCTCATACCTAAAAATGTACAGGCAAGCCAACATTCATTAAAGAGAAGCGTATTTTACCAAATACCTAAAATAAATTCTGAGGCTCTGAAAGTCAGGATTTCCCAGTATCACCGCTTAATGCTGACTCCTCACACCAATGAGTTAGAAACTGGATTCCGGTCTTTAAAAAAAAAAAACAGCGAAGCAACTTAGCGCACAGCTATCAAAACCCAATCCTGCATGACAGAGCTGAGCTGGTACCAGCTAGGATAAATCTTTTCATTCAGCAACATCATTGATTCTTTTCTCCCTTTGAAGCCACCTGCAAAATGTGCATATTCAAGTCAACGAGGTTTTTTGCTGCTGTTGCATGATTTAATACAGTAGCTGGCTACCAGCTCAGTAATTCTAGTCTGTTTACAGGACAGCTGCCAACTGGAGTTAGATTTTCAATAAGAAATGTGGCTTTGGTGAATAAATCCTGTGGAATTTCTGCAGAGAGGCCATGTTTGAGATTCACTTAGCTGAATACTTTGTGCCTGTGTAATATCCCACACAAGCAAAGCTAACCCAGCATACTTTTTTGCAGCAGGGATGGGTCAAGGCAATGCATTTGGGTTCAAGGTCAGGTCTGAACTGCCCAAAAGTTTGGAGTGATAAATCCTGATTGAGTTTGGATTCTGACCACTGAAGTGATGGAGAATCAGTCACAACAGTGCGCTATGGCACACAGCCAACATGTTAGGGGTATTTTGTGTGAGATTTTGATCCGTGACAGTGCCTATATACATTTTTGTTTAGATAAATTACTTATTGGGAAAGGCAGGTATACCATCCCCCAAGCAGGTCTGGGCGAATACCTAAAAGTAAATTTCAGACTTAATTTGAAGTTTGAAATGTCATTCAAACTTAAAAACAGAATAGGTTTTGGTGGTGCTCATGCTCTCTATGGTTTTCCTTTCTGGAAGTGCCATAGCAAACTAGTTTACTGGAGGAAACATGTAGAGTCTTAACAAAGATCCCATGTTGCATGTGGCCAGGAAACTGATTCTGAAAGATGCATTAATGCAAACAAGGAACAAACCGGCTATAACCCATGACCAGATGTTTGCCTGTGGCTCAGCATAAGTGAGTACTAATGTAACCCTGTCAATTCTGGCAGGGTGGAGTTTAGAACTGGAGACCTCAGCTGCAGGACCCTCTATCCTCTAAGCCAAAAGAAAAGACCAAAATCTTTCAGCTCTGAGAATAGCAGGGTCATAAACCTGTGAGTAGTTGGTCACCTTTCTCACCACTAGAGGGCGACCTCTGTGCCAATCCTCTCTGGGGTTACACATTCCCCCCAGCAGAGGAAGCGTGACCCTGAGCTTCATAGATTCACCCAGTTCAAGTCCCATCTGGGGTGCCAAATGTAACCCTGCAGGGTTACACTAAGATAGCAGTTAACCACCTTTATACTCATCCAGTCCTCGGCTAGCTCTACCTCATAGAGTTGGGGATTGAACTTAGGCCTTTTAAGTCCCTACCTCAGTACCTTAATCAGTTTTCCACACTGTATCAAAGGCCATTTTAAAATTAGATGTATCCACTCTGGTCCACCCCCCTCCCCACCTGAGCACCCATCTGAAGGTGGCATGTGGGGTGCGTGCTCCCATGACCCACGCACCGCCCACTCATGCCCACGCACGGAGCATCAGGGAAAAATCCAGGATGCTCTGTGTGGGAGCAGGCTAAGCTGTGCATGGGTAGGGGTGCACACCCATCCCTGGCCCATTTGAATGCCCGCACACTCACTGGACATGCATGGGTGCTCCACTCAGCACCCACGGACCCGCCCCCCCTTTCCTAGCCATGCCCGTGTAAAAATGGCCAAAGATTGATATGGACCTTGGGTTATGTCCCCTGGGCCATTCGCATAGAGAGAATTGGCAAAGGAGTCTACACTGGGGTGATGGATTTTACCATTGATAGCCACACCAGATTTGATTGCTTTTCACAGAGGGAGTGAAGCAAAACTATCGAGGACAGGGCTAGCTTTAAATGTCCTGTCCAAGCTAACAAGCACAGCTTGAACTGTGCACACAAACACTTAGAACAAGCTTCTTGCACACAGTCCACAGAATGAATGAATGAATGAATGACCCTAAAAAGTCAATACAGAAAATTGTACGCTGGTGGCAGATACTTGAAAAGATAATTAATTCACTGAATAAATTATCCTGTGCTCCGAATTTACTATGTCTTTTTCTAGTAGTTTAGCACAACTCTAACTAGGCAAGGAATACTTTTGCTTCACAGAGTTTACTCCATTTTATGGACAAGTTTAAGTTTCCATTATACATTCAAATATTCAAATACACCCCTCACATGTTCATGTGCTTCTAACTTTATATTCAGTTGTTGTTAGCAGGCTCTTAGCTTTATTTTCAGTGAGATCTCACCATATTCTATATAGTTTGCTGTTTTCCCTTTGAACATCCATCAATCTACTTCTGCAGAATTCAAGCTCCTGCTCCAGTTTCCAAGATCAGAAAATTGCCAGCATGTTTGACCTTTCAGCAGACTATCGACAGCAGCATTTTTTGACAGGACTTCTCTTCACTGAATTGGCAGCCGCCCTGGACACAGAAGCAGAAGGGTACATTGCTAATTTTTAAGAGGGCTGCCCTGGAACCTGGGATCAGTGTACAATTCTATGATGGGCAAGAACTAGGCATGAATTCAGATTCAGTCCTTTGTTCCCTGTCAGAGGCCTAAGATAGAGGTTGTTTTCAGATGTAACATTGGGCATGGATTAATCCGCTTTTGCACAGATTAATCTGTGCCCAACGTCATGTTTAAAAAGACCCGCCAGATGTTACCATGGCCTGGCTCCCAACCATGGTGGAGGTTAGCCAAGGCTGTCACTCGGGGAAATTCCCAAGTGACAGCTCAGGATAAGTTCCGCCACAGTCAGGAGCCAGCCAGCAGACCCGGAGTGAAGCGGGCTATCACGTCTGATAGCCCGCTTCACTCAAACCAGTCCTCAGTGGCAGCAGGGGCTGGTGCCATGCCAACTGTCATTGGCCACCGTGGCCATATCAGCTGGGGTGGAGAGGTGCTGAATGCAGCAGAATGAGGGCGGGAACATATGGACACACGTCTGTGCGTCACCCCGCCCCCTCCCCATCATGGTCTACCGTCATGCTCCTTTGGCGGCTCGGCAATCCCACCACCTGGAGAGGTGTGTGGCGGCGGAGGCAGCCCATCACATGTGAAAGCGCCCTGAGAGTCAAAGGCTAGTAGCCAGGTCAGTGGTCAGGAAGCCAGAACAAGTGCAGAAGTTGTAATCAGGCAAAGCAAGATGGGAACTGAGTAAATACAGAGATGGAGCGGATGAGCAAGGTTAGAGTGAAGGAGGGTGAAAAAGGAACAAGACAAGGGTTAGAGTTATTATTTTTTAACCAGGTCTGCAGACACCTCCCCTGGTGGTGCAGCACTAGAACATCTGCCTGAAGCCCCAGGGGCTGGAATCTGAGACCTGCATGGTCTTGCACTCGCAGGTTGACGTTGTTGCAGAGGTGCAGACTGTGCAGCCTGCATCTCAACCAAACACAACACTGCAGAAAGTCACGTCGGCCAAGTGGTAGGTACATTAGAGAATTTTGATGAATTAGCTACTATTTAGTTATCCCTTCACATGTCTGTACTAATCTACACATGGTAATCCCAGCAGGGGCAAGGCCATCCCACCATCAGTTTGAGCAAGTTTAACCATGAGGAAAACAGCAGTGTTCATGGAAATGCAGGGAAAAAACAGAAAGTTGATCAGTGTTGTAAGAAGCTTTTCAGGGGTATGCTAGTAATATATAGCACTTCAATAAAAAATATATAGGTGATACCTTTATCAACTGATGGGTAATTACTTTTTTCCAAAAAATAATAATTGGTTTTTTGCAATGCATTTTCCTTGGCAAATTGGGGTGGTGGTGTATTATTTATTTTATTATTTATTGAGATTTTTATCCCACCCTTCCCTTAAAAAGGCTCAGGGCGGCTTACAAAATAAAACATATAAAAGCACATGTAAAAGATAAACATTAAAATATAAACATAACCCCAAAACCCCCAACCCCTTACAACACCCACCCAATACCACATTCTCCCCATCCATCCTCACACCCCTACCCCCCCACAACCCCTCCCCAATTCAGTCCTCGGTGCCAAAAGCCCGACAGAACAGAATGGTTTTACATTGCCTCCATAAGGCTGCCAGGCTTGTACACAGGTGGATCTCCTGGGGAAGGGAGTTCCACAGCAAAGGTGTGACAGCTGAGAACGCCTTCCTCATAGTTGACACCCGGTGAAAAACTGAAGTTTCCAGGAGGTCATCTCCAGTCAACCGCAGAGGCCATGACAGGACACAGGAGCCAGGCAATCCCTCAGATAGTAGGGATGTGCAAACGTGGTTCCAAAGTTCGGGGTTCGGCCCACAGTTGGGGTGTTCAGGCCATTTGCAAACACCCTGAATCTGAACTGCCCCCCACCCGAACTGACTGAACAAAGTTCGGGTTCCGAACCGGTTCAGGCAGGGGCGCGGGTGGCAAGGAGGAACCCAGTTTTCCCTCCTCCCTCCAGGCTGTGCGGGTCGAAGGGGCACCGGGGAGCACCTCCTCCCCCACCCTGCCCAGCCTCATACAAATTTTTTTAACCCCACCCCAGGGATTGACCTACCTGGTGGTGCCAGGGCTCTGGGCCCGGGTCTGGCGGTGGGAGGTCTGGCAGTGCTCTGGAGTGCTTCAGGCCACTACTAGGCCTTCCGGGTCAAACTTGAAGGCCTAGTAGTGGCCTGAACCACTCCCGAGTGCCACCACCGCTGGACCCACTGCTGCTGCCGCCGCCGGACTAATGACCAGAGCCTTGGTACCACCAGGTAGGTCAGACTCTGGGTCCGGCAGCGGCGACGACACTCCGGAATGCTTCAGGCCACTACTAGGCCTTCTGGTTTGACCCGGAAGGCCTAGTAGCAGCCTGAAATGCTCCAGAGCACCGCCGCCTCCGGACTCGCCTCCAGACCCACCACCGCCGGACCCGGGGCCGGAGCCCTGGCACCACCAGGTAAGGCAATCCCTGGGGTGGGGGGGTTTAAAAAATTTTACGAGGCTGGGGGGGGAAGGTGCTCCCCGGTGCCCCTTCCACCCACGCAGCCTGGAGGGGAGAGGACAAAACTCCCCCCCACACCAGAACAGGTTCCCCCCCCGAACCTGTTCAGGCTGAACAGGCCGAACCGAACGGTTTCAAGTTCGGCTGAACACCGAACGGGCTGAACACCGAACCCCCCGGTGTTCTCACATCCCTATCAGATAGATGGGGTCCAGGCCATTTAGGGCTTTAAAGGTCATCACCAGCACTTTGAATTGGGCCTAGAAGACTATCAGCAGCCAGTGCAGCGTACGGAGCACAGGTGTTATGTGCTTGCGGTGACCTGTCCCCGTAATTTACACGTAATAGCCGTAAACAAATCCATAGTAAATGCTGTCTCTTAACATCACATCATGAGGAAGTTCATTTGCTCTAGCAAGGCGAAAACCTTGAAAACAGTTCCTCTATCTTACTGAAGGGTTCAGTTAGACTCTTTCCACATTTTTCTACTGCAAGGTGGCAGAGATGTGTCACTTTTTGTATTACTGTTTCCTTACTAAACTCACCACCCTATTTGAAATTGATGTTGTCCCAAAGACTTTACTTCAAAAATCAATGGCAGACTTGTTTCAGTGACTGGTGTGAAGTCTGGAGACAAAGTAGCATAGAGATTTTTTTTATTGGACTAACCTCTGTTGTTAAGAGAGTACATGTTTCCGGGCCTTGTAGAGCTCTTCTTTGTGGGTAAAGTCTCTGACTTCTGTGTCAGCCCTTTAAGGAAATGTATTTATTTATTTATTAAACAAATTATTTATTTTTTGAAATTTCTACCCTGCTCTTCCTGTGAAGGCTCAGGCAGGCTCGCAAAATAGTGAAATGAACCCCAATATGTTGTTGTTTGATTATGGCAGAAGAGCCTAGTAAGAGAATATTCACCAGTCATCTCTTGACTTTTGGGCCATGTAGCCTGCATGTTTCCCAGCCATCAACTTAGCTCATATGTTTGTTCTGACAGAATCAGTAAAGTTCAGAGGAAAGCGGTCAGTGCTATCCACAGCTTATTGAGTACCCATGACTTGGACAAACGCTGCTTAAAGCCAGAGGTGAAGGTAAAAATTGCTGCTCTTTACCTACCTCTTGTTGGGATCATTTTGGATGCCCTGCCACAGCTATATGATTTTACAGGTGAGGCCTTTCTTATTCCCTTAATTGGCTTCTAGAAATAACTTAAATGACCTGTCATTTAAATTATGGAGACTTGTTTTAACTTCTTTAATTCCCAATAGACTTGTGAATGCTGTTGCTTCTTAAATTAAAAATGAATTGGATTTGCAAACATCCAATCTGTTCAAATACTAGATAATACAACAACATGTATAGAGATAGCTGGCTTGATTACTTAAGTTACGGATATGAGCGAGGCATTTCAAATCTAGTTTCAGATGGTCGCAGTGGGAAAGGTCGTACAGGGAATCCAGACGAGGAACAAGAATCAGCAAACCCAATCAATCAGAGTGTTGCCCTGGCTATTGCTGGGAATCAATTCAACCTTCTAAGGACTTCTGGCTCTTCTTTGACCTCCCTGGTAGGTAATTTAGATTTACTGGCCTCTTATGTTGCATTTCTGCCTATATTTTATTATCTGTCGGATGTTCAACGCATTCAGATAATTATGGGACTGAGTCATCATGGGGAAGTAGTTCAGATGGATCTGAAATCTCTGAGGTATGAAGCATAGTTTTCAAAGATTGCTAGTCTGGCATCCCCAATCATAAATAGCAAGCTAAACTCCCAACGCCACCTGGCTTTTGGTATCATGACTGCTATCTGTGTCCCTAAACTTGGGCCACAGTGAAGAGGATTGCATGGGTGGAGAATCGCACTCTAGGTTTCCGCAACCCAGAGCGTACTGAGGAAGCCATCAGCTGGCTGAACTGGCAGTGTGACCCTGCGGGATATAACCATCCTTAATTTAATGAGCAAGTCCATTATTCAGGGTAAAATAAAGTTCTTTGTATTATGTCCTCTATGCCTTTATAGAGATTTTTCTTCTCTGTTGCTGTATGTTGATGGTCTGAGTTTCGTGAGCTAGGGTTAACTAAAAATTATCTGCTATTGGTATTCTGATGTTTCCAAGTCATTATATTATCAAAACAGGAACCTTACGAAGGTTCATATAGAACCTTTTCCCCAAAACAGTGATTTATATAACTGCCCAAAAGTATGTACTTGCAGAGGTGATAACCACTTCCAAAAGTGTTACCTTTTGTGGCTACAACTGTGCACTTTCTTTTGGAAATTTGATGTAAACGTTATTGCTTAGTTTTTCACAACTGCCTTCATGCAACTGGTTGGCAAATGAAGATCAACACGATTCCCCTGATATTTGCTAGCACTTGCCCACAGGCATCAATCCTGATATGTGTACACATGCATGTGCGTGCTGAACTATTAATGTTAACGTGTAGGAATACAGCAAGAAAATGCTTAGCAGTTATATTGTACTGTCTCCCTACACTACATTATAAACATGACAGTCAGGATGCCATAAGTAGCAAACATGGAATAAATTAAACATTCTCAGCATAAATGATCTTGTTGTATTTATTACTATTTGTGTTGCAGTAGTACCTAGATGCCTTAACCATATTATTATTATTATTATTATTATTATTTATTTATTTATTTATTTATTTATTAACAAACATTTATATAGTGACAGCAGTGTACCTGGCACTTTATAAAGTAATAAAATAGACAGGGTCCCTGCCCCTAGGGCTTACAATCTGAGAGACAGGAGCTGGGGGAGAGACTTAGGAAGGGGAACAGAGGGAGAGACAAGGGGTCTAACATTCATGAAGATGCGAGGTCTCAAGTGCATGTACTTGGCTTGGTTACCATATTATGTTAATCACTATATAGCAATATATACAGAGAGATGGGTCCTGAACCATTGCAATCTACTGAATTCCAGGTCAGTTTCAATAATATTTAGCCTTTATGGTTTCCTCCTTTTTCTTTCCCCCTCTCCATTGGCACATTTGTTTTATCCTTTTTTTTAGCCTTACAAACAGTACAACACATTAAGTCCTGACACTACTCGCCACCTTTTAATCTGTTTCCTCTGGATTATGAAAAATGCTGATCAGAATCTTATTCAGAAATGGATTACAGACCTGCCACCCATGCAACTGAACAGGATTTTAGACCTTCTCTTCATCTGTGTCTCCTGCTTTGAGTATAAGGTAAATGGAATGTGACCCAGCTTTGTTATTGCTTTATCTCATCTGCCATTCTTTGTAAAAAAACAAAAAACAACAACAACCCACTAGTATGACCTGCCCCTCAACACTCTGGAATGCCTGAGTTGCAAAGCACTAAACTAACCCTCTTCTTAGCTCTTCTTTGTCTTTATTATTCTTTGAACAAAATTATAACTAAACTTTTTAGGAGGTTCAACACATTAAGTTTAGGTTCTTTATTACTGTAGTTTTCATTTTTCTGAACGTAAGTTAACTCAAGTATATACATTTTAAAACTGGTAATTTGAAGCTAATCTCTGAGGGTGTTTTTAAACGAGCAAGGCTTGAGGGTTGGGGGGTGTCCACTGAGTGCCAAGGCTGCGGGGCACCCACGCATGTGGAATGAGTGGGGAGTGATTCTAACAGCTCCCTGGGTGGCCATTGTACCAACTCAGGCAGACTCCACACGCTCCCTCCACCATGGACTGGCCGTGCAAACAATTCATACGGGCAGCCGTTCCCCCTCCCCCAGCAGCAATCCCACCCCAATCCCCACCCAACTGCCTGCTCTCTGCCATGACACACAGCCCCAGACACCATGCAAATATGAAGCTGCAGCAGCCAGTAACCCCTTCCAGCCCAGGAGACGGTGCAGCCGCTGCAGCTGCTGGCAGTCCCGGGCTACAACGGAGGTGCATATTACTGGGCGGGACATGAAGGAAGCTGCCGTCCAAGCTGCTGTCCTCCATGGCATTGGCTCATCTCTCATGCATTGCAAGGGGGGCTTGTTGTGCCTTGAGCCAACGTGGTGGTGTATTTCACATGCGTGTGTCCTTTAAGAGTTCCCCAGGGAGCTCCTGACAGGACTGTGGGTGGGACCAGAGAGGCAGCCAGGCCGAGGACTTGTCTGCTGGCAGGGGTGGGAGCCCCAGTTCATACAAGCAGGGGATGCATGTGCCTGTCCCCACGCACTGGTTTGGCTTGCCCAGCGTGACACGCTCCAACTTTTTTTGGCAGTGCCCCATGAGTGGCCATGAGTGGTCAGTGCATGGGTCACGGGAGCACAAGCTCCACCTTCAAATGAGCAGTTGGAAGCATGGTTAATGGGTGACCATGCGTGGAGGCATCTCCTTTAAAAACACCCTGAGACTTTGCTTTCTTATATCTTTCCAGGGCAAACAAAGCTCAGACAAAGTCAGTACTCAAGTACTCCAAAAGTCAAGAGATGTTAAAGCCCGTTTAGAAGAGGCTTTATTGAGAGGTGAAGGAGCCAGGGGTGAAATGATGAAGCGCTGCAGTACGCCAGTTGGTATGTTACTTGTCTCCTAATTGTTTTCTAGAGGACTTTAAACATGTTGTGGATAGTAGGTTAAACATTTCAAACACCTATGTTCCCTTTTAAAAAGACATTTGGTAGCCTAAGGGTACTTTCAGTAGTAAAGTCCACAGAAAGCTTTGTGTGGTAATTCATCACTGGTTTATTTATGATGTATGGGCACTTCTACTATGTGCTAAATCCATGGCGATCTATGGAAGAAGTCCCAAGATAATAACTTCATAGAGGTGTTCACATGTCACAAATAAATCTGTGGTAAATAACTATGCACCTTTCCACATATTTTGCAGACTTTACCACCTAAAAAAGATAACATGAAAGTACTCAAAGATTAATTGACTTTTGAAGGATCTTATGCTCTCGAGTGCCTACATCACTTGTGAAAATGGGCTGTAGCCTCCATAGTCACAAAGGTGCTTTTGAATTTTTTCCCCATAAATTTCCTTCAGTCTGTGGCTTCAGGTGTTAAGCAATATTTTTTTAAAAGCCTCACTGGAGTAGTGACTGATCTTCACACCCCTGTTTCCTTGTTTCTTTGCATACTCTTTTGTGCTGTGCTGTGCTGTGCATACGTACATAACAAGTGGTCTGAAATTTTAACAGCTATAAAATGTGATCTCTTCTCATGTTAAAGATATGCAGTCAATTAATATGTGTCACGCAGTTCAGATGATGTTTCTTTGATTCTTCTTTAAGCTATGTGTGTCACATTAATAAACTGTTAGTCTCATTAAGCCAAAGTACATGGAAAAGTGTTTTACAATGTGGGGACCACCTTTTTGTTATATGTTTGCATGATGTTCCCTTGTCCATCACTGGAACTCTCATGTGAACCTCAGTGCATCCTCTCTGTTTGTGGGTGAATTGTTCCTATTTATTGCGTTTTCATATCCATCAAACATGTCCTGTTTCTTTAAAGAAAGTCTTTTTTCCCCCTCTGACTGCCAGAACAGAAAACTCATTCTGTTGCAAAAATTTAGCTCCTCCAATAAAATTTGATATCTACGTTCAGGTCTTTCCACTTTGCTTTAATCTTGCTCGTAGGAAATGACAGATTCCCAGGGTTGAGCGAGAACCTGCGGTGGAGGAAAGAGCAGACCCACTGGCGGCAAGCCAACGAGAGGCTAGATAAGTAAGTCATTTAATAAACTGATACCACTTTTTCTAGAAACAGGATTGTTTTTCCCAAGGCGGTTTTATTATGGGATCAGTAGTCTCAATCCTGTCTCATTCATGGGAAGGTGGGGTGGGCAGAGGGGAATCAAACATTTTTACCTGCGATAAGGATACTAGCTACTGCTGTGACACAAACAGAATTAAAATTTCTTGAGGATTATATTACATATTTATATCCTTTTGCATTATTGAATGGGAGACGTCAGCTTATTATAGAGGCACAATAGCTAGGGCTAAGATTTTGTCACGGTAGTGACAGAAGTCATGTTTTTAGTGAATTTCCCCCCTCGCCGTGACTTTTACAGCTTTTCCGTGACTTCCATTACTTTTGCCTCAAAAACACGGGAGGAGCCACCTCTGACTCACCCCAGAGAAGAGAAGTGCCGGGGTTCTCCAAACCCCGCCCCTTCAGAGCACGGCGTGGTTAGAGGCGGAGGGTGGAGCTTGAGAAGTTCCGCCCAGAAGAGCAGCGTGGATACCGCACTCAGTGCCAACTGCTGCACTCGCATGTTGCTCCAAACCCCTCCCCTTCTGAGCTTGGTGTGGCTAGAGGCAGAGGGTGGGCTTAGAGCTAGAAAAGGCATCGTGGAGACGGCAGCATTTTCTCTGTGTTTCCTCATACCTTGCTCTACCTTCCTCCCTTCCTGGGGGTTTCAGTCAGAGAGAGTTATGGCAAAGGAACAGGGGTTCCCTTTCCTCCTTCCTGGGGCTTTCATTCTAAGTGAGATAAGGGAAATTGGGGGGGGGGGTCCCTTTCCTCCTGCCCCGGGCTTACAGTCTAATAATATGTCATATTAAGAAACATTGAATAAAAGTAAAATGGAACTTTTTTTGACCCATGACTTTTCCGTGACTTTTTATCTTTTCTACCATGACCTAGTCATGACTTTTTAGAAAAATACCGTGATAGAATCTTAGCCCTAACAGTAGCGCCTCTCTTAATTAAAGTGAGACAATATCTCATTGAACTTGCCCATCTTTAACATGGCATTGGGCAACCCCAATAGCATGGGGTTTCTCTTTTATTTCAGCAGTGTATTGGACATTCATATGCTTGAAAATTAAAAGATAGTGTCTAGTAAGCGCTGGTGCTTCTAAAATATAATTTGTACTTTACATGAACAGTTATTGCAGCTAGAAGATGTCATTACTGTCAGTATGAAAAACTGTTATGTCACGCATGCGTGGTTCATAATGAAATAATAAGGAAGGCACCAGATGCAGTAAGTGGAATGTTTGGAATGATAGGGGAAAATACTGCAGGATCAAGTAAGTGGGTGGAATGACAGGAGGAATTAGAAATAGTTACAATAACAAGGTTATGAGTGAAATAACTGATTCAGAAGATTGATGGGATATCTGAGGAAGCAGCTCTATCGTTTAACCCATTTACCATAGCTGACACCCTAACCTATGAGTCCCAATAGCCTCCCTCCCTGTTATTCCACTTCCTCTCCTGGGGTTTTTTGTGTGTGTGACATTCCACACACACCCTTACTTCTGTTCCATATGACACACATAGATAAACATTGTATTTCTCCCAGAGCTTTTGTGTTTCCTGTGAGGGGAGCCGGGGCTAGAGGGTTAGAGAGGCTCCTTGGATCCAGGTCTTCTGGGTTGTCTGTTACAAGGTTGAGAGCTGATGAGGGGAGAGGAGAACAAGCTAGGAACTAGAGCTATTGAATAGCTTGTGAAGGGAGTGCAGCCTACTGGATTAGAGTGGGGCAGAGAGGCCGGAAGCCAGGAGTCCTGAGTTCTCTGTTAAAAGGGTTGGGACCAAGTAGATTAAATGGGGAGAAGGGGCAGGAGCCAGGACTCCTAAGTTCTCTCTTTCTTAAAGAGGAAATGAAAGGGGTGAGGGGCCAGCTCACACCCTCCTGTCCCCAGCTTCAGGGCGGGAAGCCCGGAGGCTCGGGCCAGGAGGTAGTGGATGGTGGGGGAGGGAGCGGCTATAGGGATGGTTCTGGGGCGAGGACGGTATGGTCCTCGGGAGCAGGTGACTCGTCTTCTCAGGGGACCAAGCTTCCCAGTGGAGGTTAGGAGGGTCACACACACACACACCCACCAAGGGTGAGGATGGATCAGGGTCCAGGGTCCACCTGTGGGGGACTGATGCTGTTGAATGCAAGGTCTGTAGTGAACAAGGCCCCAGTTATCCGGAATCTCATCCTGGATCGGACGGCAGACCTTGCGTGCATCACAGAGATCTGGCTGGACGAGGGGGCTGGACCAGTTCTGGCGAACCTCATGCTGGCCGGGTATGCTGTGCAGCACCAGCCTCGTACAGGGGGATGGGGGGGAGGGGGAGGTGTAGCTATTATTTTTAGGGAGGACTGGTCAGTTAGGACATATCCAGTCCAGGAGATCCCAGGTGTGGAGGCCCTCCATGTGGTGTTTGATTTGGCTTGGGGCAAGCCTGGGGTGCTACTGGTATACTGGGCCCCTTCCTTTCCGGCGGCATCCCTTGTCATTCTAGCAGAGCTGGCCTTGGAGGTAGTGCTGGACTCCCCCAGGACCATGGTCCTTGGGGACTTCAACACTCATGTCGATGCCGGCCTTGTAGGAGCAGAGCAGGAGTTCATGGCCGCCATGGCAACCATCGACTTGTCCCAAGTGGTCAACTGCCCGACTTGTGGGGGGACATATCCTTGACCTGGTCTTCTGTCTGGCCTTGAGGCAGGTGATCCGTTAGTGGGGGATGTGAGATCTATGCCCTTGTCATGGACGGACCATTATCTCCTGCAGACCAGCCTCCTAGCGCACCCCCTCCAGAAGGGGAATGGACCAGTTAAGTTGGTCCGCCCTTGGAGGTTGATGGAACCGCAGCAGTTCCAGGAGGCTCTGAGGGAGTTATCCCTGGACCCTGACGGCCACTCTGTTGATGTGCTGGTGCAGCATTGGACCATCTTGCTGGGGGAGGCCATCGATAGGATGGCTCCGAGACGTCCCCTGCCCCTGTCTCGTCTCCACAGGGCCCCTTGGTTTACCGAGGGGCTGCGGTGTATGAAGCGGATAGGCAGGAGACTAGAGCGACGCTGGCGTCGGACTCACTCTGAATCTGACCGACCTCTCCATAGGACCCATTTGCGGTCCTATGTTGAGGCTGTGAAGACATCAAAGAAGGAATTCTTTGCTGCCCTCATAGCGTCTGCAAAGTCACGTCCAGTGGAGCTGTTCCGGGTGGTGCAGGGGCTGGTCAGTCGGCCTCCCTCTGCCTGGATGGGGACTTGTCCCAGGCCCGCTGTGAGGAGTTTGCCACCTACTTTTCAGACAAGATCGCTCAGATCCAGAGTAATTTTGACACCGGGTTGGATGCAGTAGGTGAGGAGCGTGAGGTTATGGAGGCACCATCTGGTTGATCTTTTTGGGAGGAGTTTCAGGAAGTGACGCCGGCCGATGCGGTGGATGTCTTGGGGTCTGTTTGAGTCACAAGTTGTGAACTAGATCCGTGCCCGTCCTGGTTGGTAAAAGCTTCCAGGGAGACATTGGGGTCGGTTCTGGTGAGGGTGGTTAACGCGTCCCTTCGGCAGGGGAGGTTATCGCCCAGTCTCAAGGAGGCTGTGGTGTGCCCTCTGCTGAAGAAGCCTTCGCTGGATGTGGACGCACTCGCCAGTTACTGTCCCGTCCCTAATCTTCCCTTTTTAGGGAAGGTTATTGAACGCACCGTGGCTCTGCAGCTCCAGGTGTATCTGGACCGTATTGGTTTCCTTGACCCTTTTCAATCTGGGTTCTGCCCCGGCTATGGTACTGAGATGGCGATGGTGGCTTTGGTGGACGATCTCCACCGGGAAATGGATGCAGGATGTTCTACATTCTTGATCCTGCTAGATCTCTCGGCTGCTTTTGATACTGTGGGCCATGGGCTGCTGCTGAGACGGCTGCGAGACCTGGGGGGTCTGGATGGGACTGTCCTTGGGTGGTTCCACTCATTCCTCTCGGGGAGAAGCCAACGGGTTGTGCTGGGAGCTGAAACATCGAGCCCCTGGGCTTCACCTGTGGCATTCCGCAGGGTTTGATTCTGTCTCCGCTTTTGTTCAATGTGTATATGCAGCCCCTGGGGGAGATCGTGAGAGGGTTCAGGGTGCGATGTCACCAATATGCTGATGATACTCAGCTGTACCTCTCGTTTTCGACCAACCCAGGTCCTGCTGTCTCTTTGCTTTCCCAATGTTTGGAGTCTGTGGCGGTTTGGATGTGGCAGAGCAGACTGAGGCTCAATCCTGATAAGACGGAGGTGATGGTGGTGGGTAGGGCGAGGGAGGTGCCAACCCCTCTGGGGAGGGGGTGTCTGCCCTCCCATAGCCCAGCAGGTTCGGAGTCTGGGGGTGGTTTTGGATCTGAGCCTCCGTCTGGATCAGCAGGTGGAGAGGCTGGCTAAAGCTGCCTTTCGCCAGCTGTATCTCATGCGGAGGCTGTGCCCATACATCTTCGGGCCTGACCTGGCCACTCTTATTTATGCCTTCATCACCTCGACGCTAGATTACTGCAACACGCTCTACGTGGGACTTCCCTTGGTTCTGGTTCAGAGGCTGCAGCTGGTGCAGAATGTGGCGGCCCGTCTCCTGACAGGGACGAGGCAATGGGAGCATATAACACCTGTAGTCCGCACTCTGCACTGGCTGCCTATAGTGTACTGGACCATATTCAAGGTGTTGGTGTTGATCTACAAAGCCCTATACGGTCTGGGCCTCTCATACCTTGGGGACCGCCTCGCCTTCCGCGCCCCAGGGCAGCCCCTGCAGTCTGCCAGGGGTGCCTTCCTGGAGGTCCCCCGTGTTAAATGGGGAGCCACGATGGAGAAGGCATTCGTGGTGGCTGGGCTGCAGCTCTGGAACTCCCTCCCGGAGGAAGCTCACCTGGCCCCGGGTCTGGTGGCCTTTTGCCAAGTCTGTAAGACCTGGCTGTTTGCCCAGGCCTTCAGAGGGGAAGGTGGGAGGGTAGGGTAGGGAGAGGGGGAACTTTTGGGGTGGGAGGGTAGTTTTTAATCACTCATATTTATGATGTTTTATGTATTTTATTACTGCTTTTATTGTTGTGTGCCACCCCGGGATGCCATAGGCATCAGGGGGCGGCCAATAAATATAAATAAATAAATTAAATAAAGAATGTGATTGGTTGGCAGTATCCTGCAAGAACTTACTCCAGGTACCCTCAACCCAATTACACACTGCTGTTGTGGGAAAGGTTTCACTGGGAACCCTTTCCTAACTGCACACTGGAGAATCCACATGACTAAAATATATGACTAAAACATGAGGAAAGGTTCCGTAAAAGCTTGATACTCCACCTACATCAGGGTGTGTCAGAAAACAAGATGGTAGCTTACACTGGGTAGGTGCGCACCTGCTCATTTATTAGGTGTTTGTTTCCACCGGCCACATGCTCACCATCCACTGGACATACTTACAACGGGGTCCTGGGGTGCCATGTAGGTAAATGCTGGCTAATGTGTGGTAATGTGTGCCTACATTACCGTGTTGCTTCAATTAAGTTGTGTGCAGCCTCCACATGTACAGGTTCGTCAGCACCTCTGATGGTAATGGACTCGGACGAAAAGCCTAGAGCATTCTGAGAAGCGACCACTTCCGTCTCCTTTCTCCACTCTCACTCTCACTGGCACGCACATAATGTTCACCTTAAAACCCACTGCACCATTTTCAAACATGCATTCTCCTAATTCTTCCTGGTTGGCAGTACACATGCAATACTTGCTGTTTCCCAGCCATTGCATTCTGTGTAATGACTTGCAAAGGATTACCATCTCTGGGGCCATTGCTCAAATTGACACCCAGGCAACAACTAGCACTGCTACCATCACCACGCAATTGCAGTCACTGTCTGCCTACCAATTCACCCACCAACGCTGCGTTTCCTGGACCAAAGAAGAGACCAAAGCCTTCATCGCTCAGTGAGGGTGCGGGGGACAAAAGGACCAATATGCCCTGGTGAGGTGCTACAGAAATGAGGTAGTGTTCCAAGAGTTCTCAGACCAAACGGTGCAGCAGGGCTACACCTGGGACATGAACCAGTGCTGGCAGCGGGTCAAGGACACCAAAGCAGGCGCCAACTCCAGGGCATGGTATACCCCACTATCTCAGCCAGAGATCAAGCAAGAGCCTTTCTGTGCCTTGACACTGCATCGTGCCAATAGCAGCAGAAGGTTTGGATCTGTTGGATCATGTGCAGATTCTGCTCAAGAGCACAAAAGAAGGCCTGGAGCATGACAACAAGCACAGGGAAGTTCTTGGCATGCGTATCTATGGCTACAGTTCCAGCATCTGTGAACTCTGCAGACCACGCGGCAAATGTTTTCAACAGCTTAAAGAGCTGGGTGGTTGCCTAGCTAGGATTAACTGCATGCCACATGTGAGCAGCTGTTTGCCACTATTCATCATCTGTCCTTACAAGACTGGCTGCATGTCAAGTGTGAGCTGCTATTGGCTGTTGTTGGTTACAGGCTGGCTATTGGTTGAAAACGTTTTTGCAAAGTTTATGCTGGGTGTGTGTGTGTTGCTGCACCTTTACTGCCAATTCAAGTGGTTATTAAACTGCATAGACATTTCTCTCACAAGCATGTCAGTGCACATGCCAACTCATCTAAAAATGTTACAGATGTTACCACCATGGAAGCATGCAATTTTTAATTGGGGGAGGGGGGACCACTGAATTTTAAGAAACAGGCAGGTGTGGGGATCTGCAAAGCAGTGAACATCACTGTGTTCAGAGGTTATCTGGGTTCAGATCAGGGATGCTATTTCCCATTGGTTGAAAGTTACTCAGAATGTCTTGTCTTTGAAAAGTAACATAGGCTATTACATGTGCACAATGAGGTACCACATATACATGATGGAATCCAGACACCACGCAACCCTATTGCAGTTCCAAGTTCATCAGAATGGAAAACTGTCAGCCCCAGATAAGATGAGAGAGCGGAATCCAAACAAGATTGAGAATGTTCTTGATGTGTGTGCACTGCCAGATATAACACAGTCAGTAACAGAGTCTGGACCTTTCTCACCATTTTTTCTCATCAGTGCCTTGATAGCAGCAAGAGGATACCCACGGTGTCACCTGAAGTGCCTCAATCGAATGTCAGAGATTAATCTCTTGAGCAAAACAAGTGACTCATGGTACAGGGAATGTGAACCAATTGAAGGCGAGCTTGTTGCCCTATGCATGGTTTTGACATTCACAGAAGTGCAGAGCACTCTCACAAGCAGGGATGTCCCCCCCACCCCCCGCATGGTAATGCAGACGATGATAGAGACAATGAGATGATGGCGAAGATGACAAGAAGCACATGTTTGACTGAGGGTTTTATGCAAACCAAGAGGGATTTCCAACATCATGGTGGGTAAGCCCCCAATAAAATTGTGTACTGCTACCTGCCAGTACATCACTGTGAGCCATGGATGCAAGAAACTGGTTTGACAACATGCAAAGACTGATTGCTTTTCATTTCAATATTTACTTTCCCTTTCAACTTTCACTATAGATGCTCAATAAAGTGGGGGCTGCACAGACTGTACCCAAACTCCAGGGGGCTATCATCTTGTTTGTTAACACCCGGAGAGTCCACACAGGAGAAAAACCTTACAAATGCCCTAACTGTGGGGAAAACTGCAGGGCGAGCTCACATTATACACCAGAGAATCCACCGCGTGGGAATGAATCCCTACAAATGCCTCACTATGAAAAAAACTTTGTGTGACCTTCAGTCTTATTAAACATCAAAGAACACAATCACTACACATTCCCTCACCACCACTTCCACTGCAACTGGCAGAGAGGAGGGCATGAATGGTAGAGTTTACTTGGGAAGAAGCATGGGGCAAAACAGTTTGGAAAACACTGTAGTATACCCAAAGCTTAGTTACTCAGCCACACTGCTAGTACTGCTGCAGCATTCTGACAAGCAGCTGTTTAACCAGAGAGGAGTATACAAAGTATGTATCTGGGGACTGAATTAAAAGCAGAAAACTAGTTTCTGCTATAACTCAAGTGGAAAAACTTTGAAACGGAAATCAAAAGGTCAGGAATTCAATCTGATTTATATGAGGGGATGTTATATGGGGTGTGACTGATCTGTTTTTATGTTTGCTTTCGGAGGGGAGGGGAGGGGGGGGAACAACACTTTATTATTTCAATCCAGCCTCAAACGTAGGCAGTGAGCTAGTTTAAGATTGCATAGATTTACACAAATCAGCACATATAAATTTACACAAATTCAAAGAGGCATTTTTGTTCCCATTGTTGTGGGGAGCATTTTTGCATTTCACTGATGGCATGGGAAGCATATTTGTATTGTGAAAACATTTTGCATTGTTTGATGGGTGTTTGTGTCATTTTTGCATTAATTGAACATGACTGCCTGGCTTGTGGGGGCCACAAGGTGTGGCTTCTGTCCTTCTCTAGGCACTTGAAATGTGCATAAGGTGTGCCTTTGAAAAACAATTATATTATTGTAACATTCATGCTACTGAAACCACGGGGCGGCAGAGTTATCTGGTGGGCAGCATGTTCACACTTGTTCTTACCCTCCCTGTTTCTGCTCACAGGTCCCATCTGCCTTGGGAAGCAGAGATTGTAATCGCTATTTTAAGATTATTTTTTTATTGTGTCATATTGAGAGTGTTAATCTGATTGGTGCATTTTACATAAAGCAATTTCTATAGTGATTACTGGATATGGTTCAAAAGAGTGTGTGGTGTTCTTTGTTTAATTTGCAGAGTCTTTAAAACATGGCTTGAATATTGCAGTACCCTTATCCACTGGGTTGAGAAATTTTGATTTATTTTGCCTACACTGCACACCCTATCCTGGTACCACAGACAGCCTGGGTCCTTGCTGGTCTCTGCTTGCTGAGACCTACACCTTCACCCAAGCAGGAAAATTTAAGCAAATATTGGTAGAAGAATATCACAGGTGTTGTGATGAGTTTGTAGTCAGTTGTGGATATTCACTCCAGAAACGTAACTCTGAGAGTCTTTCACACAGTCAAGGAACAAACAAACTACATGGCCTATGAATCCTACTGAAATATCCCTAATTTCAAATATTGGGTACTCGCACCTACTGCTTGCAAAAAAAAGCTTTAACCTGGGAATTGTTCTTTAAACACTTCACTGTGTGCCTTAAGCAAAAACTCATTTAAATTACCCTTGGTAACCCTTTCCCTTTTATGTAGCTTTACAAGCTAAATAGTAAATACCATTTTTATTCTTGTGTGTTGTGTTGCATTACTGTAATGAATATATTAGCCAGCACCCTACAACCTTAACATGGGTGAAAGACTATTTACCGAATATGGTCATTATCATCGGTGTCTTGTACCAATAAAAATTACCTTATTAAAGTCTCCAGAGGGATAGTTGTAGGTAGGGCATTCCATGTGGATTAATGGCTGGTGTGAGCTAATGATTGAAGGCATGGATTCCACCCAATTAATAATTAGTCCATAAGAAGTGCCCTTCAACAAGGTGGTTATCGTTTGTTTCTACTCCAGTGGCTGACATTCTATCATTTTCATTTTGCACAAGTTTATAAAGTAACTTGCTATCCAAATCCTGGGATGCTTTCTACATGTTCTAACTGGAGCTCCTTTTCATAGAACAAAAGCTGAGCTGGATCAAGAAGCTCTGATCAGTGGGAACCTGGCTACTGAAGCTAACTTGATCATCCTAGATATGCAGGAGAATATCATCCAGGTGAGAAATGGCACATCTGGCTGTCAGTCAGTCCCTCTACCCTTGCAAGAAGAGCTGGATTCATTTCCGTCTTTGGGTGTTAACTAATGAGACACTAGCCCACTGCAGTCCGAGTTCAGTCCATGTAGCCCACACGCACATGTTTTGCATGTCCAGCCTAATAAACAGGCAGCCTCCATTATGTCTTTCATGCGCTTGTGGGCAGCCCCGACTGGCAGTGCCAGTGAGAGCAAGAGTGGGGAGCAAGGCAGGAAGTGATCACTCCAGGCTTGGACACTCTAGGATTTCTGCCTGTGACTCTGTGGTGCTGGTGGACCTGGATGCACAGAGGCGTTTCCCGCAACTTAATTGATGGGATGTGGACACACATTAGCCCTCATTTGCCCACAGGGCAGGCTCCACATTCTCCGAGACTATGCCATGACTGGGGGCTGGGAGCCACAACCCACTGAAGTTACCCAATGTCCTATGGGGGCAAACACCTAATAAATGGGCAGGTAGACACCTTCCTGGTGTGGGGTAATGTGGGCTAACTTTGTTCCTTATACTTTACAAACAAATGGTTTCCATTGGAAGGATTGTCATAATTTACAATCCAAAAATAAAATAAATAAATAAATTAAATTAAATAAAGGGTTCTCAACTCTCCCCAAATGGCACCAAAGGCAAAATTGTCATATTTATTAAACTGTTGACTATCACTCCTTTACCTCAGTAAGGTTGCACTAGTGCAGCTGAGTAAAGAAATTGGCCCCATTTCTTCCAGTTCTGCACTTTATATTTATACTCACGCTAGAACTCCAAATGATATTTGCTTTAGCTAACGTTAGTTTCTTTCCGTTGGATTTGAGAAGGTTGAGGGAGGGCAGGGCCCTTAATTTATTTCTGGAATATACCTATGGAATTTATAAGTGAGTTTGTCGGATAGTGTAACAGATATGCTCTGAGCTACCATAAGGGAAAACTGGATTTAAGCACCAGCCTTACAGACTGCTGTCTGAGGCACATCCCTGCATTTACAGGGATCCCTAGCAGCATTTTATTTATTTATTTATTTATTTATTTAATAATTTCTATCCTGCTCCCTCCAGCCGAATGACAAATCGGGGCAGCTCACATAAGGTAACTTTGAGGATAATGCCGCTTGCAGAACTGGGACCTTCAGTTGTAACCTTGGTACTTTGTGCAAAATAATTGCATTTCATTTCCAGTGCTCTAGTTCAGTGTTGGATTGCCAGAACATTAACGCTATTCTTCTCTATGTTTAGGCGACGTCTGCTGCAGACTGTAAAGATAGCCTCTTGGGAGGGGTGTTGAAAGTCTTGGTAAATTCTCTGAGCTGTGATCAGAGCACCACTTACCTAACTCACTGCTTCGCTACACTCAGAGCACTCATTGTCAAGGTAAACTCATGTCATTTTTTTTGTTTTCATGTTTTTAGGGAAGACAATGAAAGGGGACATTGAGACCACCTTATGTGCATATAAAATGTACTTTTGCACCCAACAAAGCAGGTTTTGTGCACAAGAGCAATGGTGTGCCCTTGTGTAAATCCTGCTTTCCCTCTTTAAAAATGTGTTGATAACATGTATTCAAAAAAACCAGATGGAATGAGCCAGTTGTTTTCTTTGTGTTTCTAGTAATTTACAATTAGATAGAGAAGAATAAATTGATGATCAAGTATGTGATTAAATTGATGGAAATAGCAAAATCAGACTTTCAGGCTAAAGGCCAAAGTCTGATCAACTATACTGACATAAAAGTGGAAGTAGCTTCACTGAAGAGAAGGAAATTATTCCAGATTTAAGCTGGTGCAACTAAGATGATATGCTGTTAAAATTTGATAGTACTATTCTGTCTAAACTAGGCCAGATTCTGCCCTCACTGCAATCTCACATAAGTTAATACAGTTGGATGGTGATAAATAAGGGTAGAGTTTTGACCCACTATCTTCTTTAGAATATGAATCATAGGGTGCAGCCACACGAGAAACTGGCCCCTCCCTGGGCAGCCTTGCCCCTCTCTGGGCAAATGAGTCACGGGATGCAGTGGCTCATGTGTCCAGGAGCTGCCAGATGTTTGCCAGGGTGGGGTGAACATCTGCTTGCTCCACAACGTGTACTCAGAGAAATCCCGAGGACAAGTCATGGAGCAGCCTTGGCTGACCAGGGCAAAGCAAGCCCATGTGGCCGGGTGTGCTTCTCCCTTCACACTTGAGGCAACCCTGTGAGCTGTGAGAGACGTGTGCTAGCACCTGCCACTTGCAGCCACATCGCAGCCGGGGCGGGTGTCCAGAGTCCCCAGGCTGCTGGGGGGAGCTCAGAGGAGCCGCACACACACCCTTTCCACCCTGCCAAACAGCTGATCAGGGGAGGGGGGCCCAGAGGAGCACCTGCTCCTCTGGGCCCCCCTCCCCCAATCAGTTGTTTGTTGGGGTACTTTTTCCAAATTAGTCTCTCTTCCCCATTACTTGTGGATTGAATGACAACCATAATTATAGAGTTGTTCCGTGAGTAGTTTTGCAAGTCATAATTAAGTTTTTACAACACATTATATTTAGAATTGATCTTAAAATTTAAATGTCTTGCCTTATGAGGCAAGTACATTACTCAAAGCTTTTCCCTAACTAAAATGACTTGGTGCTGTATTTTATGAAGTAAGTGTTATAATTGCACCACAGATGTGTGAATTTTGCCTTATAAACAAAACTCTTTGCCAAAGAGTTTGCAAAAGAGCTGGTGGGAAGGACACACACGGTTTAGACCAATGAGCGATAACTGGATTTATTTCCTGTTACACTCAACCGCAGTAGTTCCTATTTATCAACCTGATCCCCAAAGCATACTGCTAGTAAAAGACCCATACCTCACTGAAGTGAATACCGTTTACGTTTATCCCAGCAAAGCACTTTGAGGATTGGAGCCTAAGCACATAACCCCATTGGCATATACATTGGTTTTTATGTGAGTAATGTAGAATAGATTCTGTATCTCCTGCTGTGTTTCTACAGTGCTTAGTATATTGTGGCAACTACTGGAAACAACTATCTGTATATCTAAATCTACATCAGAATTAAAATTCATACTGCTGTCTGGAGGACAGGTCGGTGCTTGACGTTTTGAGGAGGATTTTGTCGTTTAGTGAAATTGTGCGGTGCTGCGAGTTTGGGAGGATGTTCCAGGAGAGGGAGGGGGGCTAGCATGTGGAAGATCCACTCATTGTTTTATATTCTCAGTGAACTATCCCAGTCTGCTGGTTGGAAACAACACTATCTTCTGTGCTTCCCTTAGTTTGGAGACTTGCTGTTTGAAGAAGAAGTGGAGCAGTGTGCTGACCTGTGTCAAAGGGTTCTACAGCACTGCAGCAGCAGCATAGATGGCACCCGTATTCAAGCATGCGCTACCCTTTACCTCCTTATGAGATACAGCTTCAGCTGCATCAGTGTAAGATATTACAGAGAGCAAAAAAAATTGGTACCCCTCAAAATTGCATTGCAGTGTTTCAATTTAGTGCTGACAGACAATTACTGTAAAATATTTGTAAACAAACCAGTGCTGTGTTATTTTAAACCGTTAATCTGAGCAAATGCGGGGGGGACAGGGTCTTACAGTAACACGGGAGTATTTATTTTTAATAGTTTTCTTTCTTTAAGCAAAAGCTACATTGAAATGTATAGATCTATTTAAATGGAATTGAATACGTTGTTGTATTGCACAGTCTGAACAAAATAGCAGCAACACCCTTACTCCATCAGTTTTACTGATGAGTTTAACCCACTCCATTTAAGCAAATTGAAAAAACGTGTGTTTGCTTCTCATGATCACGCAAATAAATAAAACTACAGTGCTTCTGGGAAATCAATACACTGGCCACCATAAACCTTGCACCTATTGCATGCTCTGCTTTCCTTTTCATAAAGAACTTTGCAAGAGTGAAGATGCAGGTGACAATGTCGCTGGCCTCTCTGGTTGGCAAATCATCAGATTTTAATGAGGAGTACTTGAGAAGATCTTTACGAACCATTTTGGCATATGCAGAAGAAGATGTGGACATGCAGCCAACCCTGTTTCCAAACCAGGTACGGCAATATTTGACTACTGAGACAATTAGTTCAGAATCCTTAAACTGAGGATGGAACCAGTACCCCAGAGTTGAACATTCCTATCCCTAGAAGTATTACAAATCTAATACAAATGGAATATTTTGATCCATCTCTACTTAAGTGTAAGACCCAAAACCAACTCAGTCATTGAAATATTTAGACTGGTGCTGAAGCTTAGCTTAATTCTCTTATGTTTACAAAACTCTCTACTAGAAACATCTTAGGCTAAATTGTTTTCATATTGATGTGCATATGACTTCTCTTGAATGCAGTAGGAGAAGTGCCCCTCTACAGTATCTGAGCTGCATTCTCACCTATGGCAGCGGTGGCGGCAGCAGGAAGGGCGAGGGAGATGCGGCAGCACGGAGGAGCTGGCAGCCAGGAAAGAGCCGGTCCGAATGGGGATCTGCTGCGGCTTCTCTCGCACATGTCAGGGCGCAAAATCCTGCCCCGACATGCGCGAGAGAAGCTGCGGCAGATCCCCATTCATGCCAGCTCTTTTCCCAGCCGCCAGCTCCTCCGCACTGCCGCGTCTCCCTCACCCTTCCTGCTGCCGCCACTGCCGCCGCCGGTGAGAACACAGCCTAAGCATGCGGTTTGGCCTTGTATTCTCAGATTAGCAATGTCATGGAACCATACACATACTTCTTTCCACCAAAAAACTGCACACGCATACACACAAAGCTACTCTAATAGAGATTATATATATATTATAAACAATTACATACGAGATCAAGTATGTCTTTAGGATATTTTTTTTAGCTGTTAATTGTAAAAGAGAAAATACTTCCAACTACCTATGAAGTTCTTATAATAGCAGAAATGTGTTTTTTCAAGTGACTAGCCTGTCTACATGGTTTTGAATCACTCTTGACATTTGGGATTAGGGCTCCATACTGTGAACGTCTTAAGTTTATCTATATGAGCAAGACCAACCCACAGATTCCCAAGATCTATGCGGTATATGGGGTGACAGCCATAATCATCCCATGACTTACTCTAAGACAGTCCAAGTGAACCAGTTCATATTTTATGGGTAGTTGACCTCAGTTGGGCACAATTATGTGCTTACCAGAATCTTTCTTTTACATATCTTTTTCTTCCTCTCTAAATGACAAAAGATTTCATCAGTGTCTTCTGAAACAGGAGCCTAGTCTTTTTTTCAGTCACAACAAGATAACAGTACACAGAAAAGTTAGTTGATTATTTTACTCCTTTCAGTTCTGTAACTGCAGTAGTAACAGCAACCATTTTAAATTGTGAAGTACTTAGCGAAAGTACATAAAAGCAATATTTTCTGCTCAAGAATTTTGAAAAATATCTGCCTAATGTCTAATATATGGGCAGTATTATGCAACTCCCTTCCCCCGGAAGTCCATCAGAGCCTGCGTCTGAGTATATTCCGGAGGTGGTGTCAAACTTTTCTTTTTAGCAAAGTGTTTGGCAAATGGGGTTAGCGTGGGTAGGTTTAGAGGGGAGGGTGGGTATTTTTAACATTTTTATTTATTTATGTATTTTATTTATTTATTTATATCCCATCTCTCCTGCCTAGGCAGCTTGAGGCGGCTTACAAAAATTAAAATATTTAAAAATATACATAAAATACATAAAAGGGAAGCATAAGAGTAAGACAAATTTTTAAAAAACCATCCTCCTCCCCCACCCTCACCTTACCCACCTCCCTCACCAAAGACCTGGCGGAACAGCCAGATCTGGCGGAACAGCCAAGTCTTCCACTGTTGCCGAAATGAGGCAAGGTTCAGGGCCACCAGGGCCTCCACCAGAAGGGAGTTCCGCAGCCTTGGTGCCGCCACCGAGAATGCCCTCTCCGTTGTAGCTCCCCCACACCACCCGGGGGACATCAAGATCTGAGCTTGTTTTATTCTGCTTACACAAACATTTTTGCATGACTTTCAGTACCCTTTATCTCATACTTGCTGCATAAATATGATCTGTGAAGTCTGCATTGTGACCAGGTCAACCTTTTTCAGTTATGAATTAGTAAATCATTCTCTCATGATGCTAAGTTTTCCTAATGGGAAGGAAAAACCTGAAAAAGTGAACGAATACCTTTTCTTGTTCAGGTAGAGGAGCTACTATGTAATCTGAACAGTATCTTGTCAGACACAGTAAAAATGAGGGAGTTTCAAGAGGATCCAGAGATGCTCATGGATCTCATGTACAGGTGAGTCCTTCTAGTACTGCTCTTGTACAAATGCAAATGAAGCAACCTGAGTCTTTGAGACATATCTCCCAGAACTTCTCATAGTGCTTTCCACCATTACATTATGATAGGAAATCAATGACCTGTCACATGCATGAAGTCGCCCATATTCACATGGCCCTGTTTACACACATGCATCTGCTTCTGTGTGTCCAAGGTGGAGTGGATACATCACTAACCCCACTCACAAGTTCATCCCTGTATTCTACCCCTGGATACTTGTTACTGGTTCCTGAGCAAAGGGCACTCTGGGATGTTTATCTTGGGTACTTAGTGGATGTGTGAACCGGGCAGTACCTCATAAGAGTCCAAGTGTGCATGTACTGTGCATGTATGGACACACAATGAGTGTCTTTAGATGGATACCTGCTCTGCTCTTGCTGTGCCCCACTCCCAGGTGCCCTATTCCTGTAAAGGTGGGCCACCCTGGGATGAGAGGGAGCATGAGCTTCCTGCTCTGCACCAGCTCTGCTTGCGGTGCTCCGGAACATCCTGGAGCACCATGAGCAGAGTGGGCCGCCTGAACCTGGAACACCAGCCGGGGGCATATCTGTGGTCCATCTAAAGGACAAACAGCCACTGCAGCCCTGCTTCCAGCTGTGGGTTGCCCTGGCAAATGCCATAAAGCTGTGGGAGGCAGTCTAGAGTGTCTGCCAATCCACCCATAGCTCTATGGCGTGGGGGAAGGGTGCGGGTGGGCAGTCTGCGGTGGGTGGCATCCATTTAAACCTGCCACTGCTGGAGTGGACCCAGGGGTGGCCACCCCCAGGTCAGTCTAAAAACATCCAATGGCAGCCACATCCTGGTCTCCCAATTGTTGTAGGGCATTTGACATAGCTGCATAGCCTTGTTGTCTGGTGAGGTTGGGTATGGTTTATGAGAAACACTGAAATGCACTCAGTGCAAATCACTTGTGACTTTTTTTCCCTCAACATACTTCCCAACTTGTGCTTTTAGAATTGCCAAAGGGTATCAGACGTCGCCTGACTTACGTCTGACCTGGCTTCAGAACATGGCAGAAAAGCATGCCAAGAAGAAGTGCTACACTGAGGCTGCCATGTGCCTGGTCCATGCCGCGGCTCTGGTTGCAGAATACCTCAGCATGCTAGAGGATCATAGTTACCTGCCTGTGGGCAGTGTCAGCTTTCAGGTAGGAACAGCAGATCGTGGCTGTTTTCAGACGATATCATTAAACCGGTATGGCCGTCTGAACACTTATGCCGGCATAGGGGTTGCCAGGAGGACTCCATCAATCCCATGGTTCACTGAAGCTACCTGTCACTTGCCGTCATGGGTCCCTGGTCTCTAAGCTGCACTGCTCAATCCACTCCAGAGACTCCAGGAGTGGGAGAGGGGGAGCAGGGGCGGGAGAGCATGTCTTGTGGGGCTCCTGCCTTGCCAAGGCTCAGAGAGTGGGGAGGAGGCAGAGCCAGTGCAGTAGATGACTGCCCAGATGCAGCCGCCCCACACAGTTTAAAAACAGATAAATGAATGAGGAAAAAATCTTAAATAAATCTATAATAAAAGGAAAATAAATCAGGGAACAGAGCCCCTGTGTCTCTGGCTGCTGCCTGCCTGGGTGCCTCTCCTGGCTGCTGTGTGGGCAGTTGTGAGCCCCTCTCTTCACAACATCCTTGCTGCCCATCATTTGCAGGTCCCTGGAGCTGATGGGTAGAGGGGATGTAAACTCTACTTGCAAATCTTTATGGTCTAGGGGCTTAATATCGGTTTGGGCGTTCACATGGACATTATTCAAACAGTATTTCAATCAGATACAGATCAGACCTTTAAATCCAGTTTGAACTATACTGGCATTTAACTAGGATTCAATCCGAAAGTGGAACTGTTTATACCAGTATGGCTGTTTGGACAATCCCCTTCAATCCGGATTTATAGGGAATAATACCGGTATTATGCGTGTCTGAAAACAGCCTGTCTTTTCTATGCATCGTCCTTTGCTAATTAATTTGAGACAATTTACAGTGACACGGAGATGGCACCATTCAGAGACAAAACCACTATTGGGCCATGTAGAGGAAATCATTTAAGAGTAATATAATTCTCCACCTTCCCCTCCCAGTGTTTTAGCCTCCTCATAGCGCAGATTGCTTAAGGATGACTTTGGGATCCACTATCACAAGGCTCTTGGAACAGCTTGTGCTTACTTTATTTCCTGTCTAGCGCTGTTGTGTAACTTTTCTCCAGGCTGTCAGAAATAGCTGGCATGTTTTGAACCGGATGCAGAGAATATCCAGTGTGAATCTTAATTCCTAAAGCAATTCTGGGATATTTCAGAGGGAAAGCCTCTCATTTATGTTTGTCCCCAGAGCAAAACACTCTCCTCTGTACATGTTTACGAAGGACAAATTTGTGCAATGGTGTGGTGTAGTTGCTGAGTAACAAGCAAAAGTCACAATCAGTCTTGTTAAGCCATTTATCTCAGAGCAGAATCGGGGCCTCAGTTTGTTCAGTAATAATAATAATAATAATAAATTAATAAATAAACTGTCAGAATAGTCACATTTTGACAAAGCCCTTCATTCAAAAATCTTAAAGTGCTTAGCAAACATTCCTTAAGACTTGCAACACCTCTTAGGTGAGGTTAGGAGAGGAGAGAGTGATCTTGTGACTAAAGCAAAGACTGGCAGTTCGGCAATCTGGATTCTGAAATGTAGAGCTATGACTTACGCTTACTGTGTGACCTTGGGTGAGTCGCTGGGCGGATCTGTGCCTGCTTTCTTATCTGTAAGCAGGGGATGATATGTACTGTGCACTGGGAAAGTATTCATTAATATGGGTGATTTATTTTAAGGTCATTGGATGGAAACAGGGCTGGATCCAGGTGTGTGCAGTCCTATACGTGTGGGCTCACAAATAAACTTGAAGTTTATTCTCACCATGAGTGTGAGAAGCACTAGTGTCAAATACAAGCCAACAGGTATTCATACATGGAAAGCCCTGGGCCCATGGAGCTTCAGGAGGGCATCCTCAACGTATGAGGTCTGTGAATAAACTAAAGATAACAGCATGAGAAGCACTGGTGGAACATACAGGCACGCTGGACTTGTAACACAGCAAGGCAGCCCTGGCCTCCAACAGGGATGTTATGGTTAGGAAATCACATTACATGATATGATTATACATGAAATGAGGACGACTGTCAAGATTCCTATGTTAGAAGAGGGCCCACAACACCGTATTCTCTCCCTTCCACAAGTAAATAAATGGAGGCACATAGAGGTTACATGGCTTATCTTTGCTCATGCAGAAAATCAGAGTTTATTCATCTCACAGTGTACGTGCATAGCTCACTAACATGATGGACACTAAAATCTGTAAGGCCCTTGCTTCTGCACTTTAATGAAGTTAATAGCAAAGCTCCCATTGGATTTTAACAGTATAGGATCAGGGCCTGAGTTCTTTTTATGTTCCAAGGGCATACTGCTCCAAGTAAGGATATTTATAATAAGCATACATGAGAATCAGAAAGTTTTCTTTTTCTTAAGAAAAGCTATATTTGGCTCAAAGACAAGTAGATTATACAAAATGGTAAATTTTCTTTTACTCTCTAAATTACAGTAAATAACCAAAGGGTTAAATTGTAATTAGGGTATGGAATCATGAAAATCTAAGAACTCTGGAACCCTGTAGCACACCTGCGATATTTCAAGGCTTACGTAATGTTGATGGGAGTGTGGGACCAGATGTACAATTACCAAAACAGATGCCTCAGTGTTCTGAAATTTCAGGAAAATCTGGCTCTGAATCGGTAACTTATTTACAAAATAAGGGTTGGGAAGCACAAGCCCTATAGAGAAGGGTGTTGTCATATGTACACTTAGTGACAGATAATGCAAACCACAAACATATAATATAAAAAGATGTTCAATACTTGAATGCCTAGGTAAAAGGAAAGGGTTTGGGAATATAATTCTGGATACAGAATGTCATTGAAAATATAGAGCCAAAGAACAGATAATTTGATGGTTAGTATTTCCTCCTACAATGAATCACTACCTCAATTACACTTATCCTTTCTGCAAACAATGGTCACATCTCTTCATCCACTCCCTCCAAAGCCACATTTATCTCATCTCCTCTCATCTCCTAACTGCCATTGCCCTCCCTGCTGCACCCTCTCTGATGTACATCATCAATCTTTCCCTCTCTACTGGGTCCTTTCCATCAGCCTTCAAACATGCCACTGTCTCCCCCATCTTTAAGAAGGCCACTCTTGACCCCTCCAGTACCTTTAACTATCACCTTATCTCACTCCTCCCTTTTGCTTCCAAGCTCCTGGAGCGACTCCCAAGCTGCGCACTGTCTTGATTTTCTCTTTTCCAATTCCTCCCTTGACCCCCTCCACTCAGGCTTCCACCTGCTCCACTCAACTAAGACTGCCCTTGCTAAAATCACCAGTGAGCCTCTCTTAGCTAAATCTGAGGGCCCCTATGCCATTCTTGTCCTGCTCAGTCTCTCTGTCACCATTGACACTGTTGACCATGGTCTCCTCCTGGATTCAATTCACTCCCTTGGCTTCGCGCTCTCCTCCTTCATCCAGTCTCATATCACAGACTGTCTCTCTGACTTCTCTGCTTGGATGTCTCACTACCAGCTCAAGCTTAATAAATTATTATTATTATTTATTTTATTATTATAAGCATTTGTATAGCGCCAGCTGTGTACCGGGCGCTTTACAGAACAATGAGATGGACGCGGTCCCTGCCTACAGCTTACAATCTAATAGACACGGAGGGGGAAGACAGGAATAGGGGACATAGGGAGAGACAAGGGATAAAAACATTCAAGTGGATGCGAAGTCTCAGGTGCACGTGCTTGGCTTGGTTGCAGTTAGGAAGGAGTTTGCGGGGAGGGCAGACAGTAAGTATTGAGTGGGAAGTTCTAACAGGTGTCAGGAAAGGCGGCGAGGAAGAGGTGGGTTTTGAGGAGGGATCTGAATGTGCGGAGGGAGGGAACGAGGTGAATGTGGGCAGGGAGGGAGTTCCAGGCATGGGGGGTAGCAAGGGAGAAGGGACTAAGGCGGTTAGGTGAGCAGAGGAGACGAGGGAGAGCAAGGGAGGGGACAGAGGAGGAGCGGAGAGTGCGTGCAGGAGTGTGTAAAGAGATAAGGGCTGAGAGGTAAGGGACAGCCAGGTTGTGAAGGGTTTTGTAAGAAAATACCAGGATTTTGTGAAGGATGCGTGTGGGAAGGGGGAGCCAGTGAAGCGAGAAAAGGAGAGGCTGTACATGGTCGAAGCGACGGGCCGAGTGGATGATCCTAGCAGCGGAGTTTTGGATGGAAATAATGGGGGACAGATGAGAGCGGGGGAGGCCAGCAAAGAGGAGGTTGCAGTAGTCAAGGCGAGAGATGACCATGGCATGAACAAGGTTTTGGGCTGAGGAGACAGAGAGAAAGGGACAAATTTGTGCAATGTTACGGAGGGCAAAGTGACAGGACCTGGCAACAGAGTCGATGTAAGGTTTGAAGGAAAGGTGAGTGTCTAAGACAAAGCCCAAGCTATGAGCTTGGGGGACAGGACGGATGGTGACCCCATCAACAAGGATGAAGAGGGGGAGGAAGGGTAGGGAGGAAAAATAAGGAGGTCAGTCTTAGCCATGTTGACCTTGAGCTGATGTCGGGACATCCAGACAGAGATATCAGAGAGACAGTTGATGAGGCGAGCTTGGACAGAAGGGGAGAGAGAAGGGGGGGAGAGATAGAGTTGAGTGTCGTCAGCATAAAAGTGATATTGGAAGCCGTGGGAGGCAATGAGTTTGCCAAGGGACAGGGTGTAGATAGAGAAGAGGAGAGGGCCCAGGACAGAGCCTTGGGGAACCCCCACCGAGTGGGGGTGGGAGGAGGAGCTAGAATTGGGAAGAGACACATTGAATGAGCAGTCAGAGAAGTAGGAGGAGAAACAGTCAAGGACAGAGC
This sequence comes from Sphenodon punctatus, assembly GCA_003113815.1. Lineage (NCBI taxonomy): Eukaryota > Metazoa > Chordata > Lepidosauria > Sphenodontia > Sphenodontidae > Sphenodon > Sphenodon punctatus. Next base: position 879,327 of record QEPC01009656.1, on the reverse strand, counting down.
CGCAGAAGCCTAGGGAGTGAAGAGAGTCCAGTAGGAGTGAGTGGTCAACAGTGTCAAAGGCAGCAGAGAGATCAAGGAGGACAAGAATGGAGTAGAGGCGGTTAGATTTAGCGACCAGTAGATCGTTGGTGATTTTGGCAAGGGCCGTTTCCGTAGAGTGAAGGGGGCAGAAGCCAGATTGGAGAGGGTTCAGGGATGAGTTGGCAGAGAGGAGATCCAGGCAACGGGAGTAGACAACACATTCTAGAAGCTTAGAGGCGAAGGGTAGGAGGGAGACCGGCCGGTAACTAGAGGGGTCAGAAGGGTCGAGGGTGGACTTTTTGAGGATGGGAGAGAGAGTGGCATGTTTGAAGGCAGAGGGGAAGGAACTAGTGGAGAGGGGAGAGATTAATGACATGAAGAAGGGGGGGTGACAGTGGGAGCAATGGAGGTCAGGAGGAGGGAGGGGATTGGGTCAATAGGGCGGGTGGAGGGGTTGGCGAAAGAGAGCAGAGAGGAGATTTCCTCAAGGGAGGCAGGAGGAAAGGAGGGGGGGGATGGTGAGGGAGCGGGGAGAGGAGACGCGTGGGAAGCAATGTCCTGGTGGATCTTGTCAATCTTTGAGATGAAGAATGACACGAGGTCCTGAGCAGAAAGGGAAGAGGGTGGAGGGGGGCCGGGGGGCTTGAGAAGGGAGTCAAAGGTGGAGAAGAGGCGGCGAGGGTCGCGAGAGTAGGATTCAACCCAGGAGGTATAGTAATGTTGCCTCGCCAGGGAGATAGCAGAAGAGAGGGAGGAGAGGGAGAATTTGTAGTGGAGGAAGTCAGGGTGGGAATGGGATTTGCGCCAGAGACATTCAGCAGCCCGGGTGCAGGAGCAGAGGTTGCGGATAGTAGGGGTGAGCCAAGGACAGGGGGTTTGGGGTCGAACGGAGTGGGAGGAGAGGGGGGCAAGAGAGCCGAGGATCGAGGCAAGAGAGGCGTTAAGAGAAGAGATGGCAGCATCGGGGGGAGGAGGAGGAGGAGGAGGAGGAGGAGGAGAAGACAGGGGGGAGAGGAAGGAGACGAAGTCTAAAGGGTTGACAACCTGCAGATCATGGAAGGGTCGTGGATCTGGGGAAGAAGACGGGGGTTGGTAGGAGAGGTTGAAGGAAGCGAGATGATGGTCGGATATGGGACAAAGGTCAAAGGAAAGGTCAGCAACAGGACAGTTTCTGGAGAAGATGAGGTCAAGAGAGTGGCCGTCGGTGTGAGTGGGGGAATCAGTCCAGAGGCGGAGCTCAAAGGAGGAGGTTAGGGAGAGAAAGCGGGAAATAGAGGGCTGGGAAGGTACATCAACATGGATGTTGAAGTCACCAAGAATGAGAGCGGCGGTATCCTTGGAGAGGAAGAAGGTAAGCCAGGATTCAAAGTCCGGGAGGAAAGAGGAAAGGGGGCCGGGGGGGGCGGTAAATGACAGTGACACGAAGGTGAAGGGGGGAGTAGAGACGCACGAAGGTGAAGGGGGGAGTAGAGACTGAGTGGCCCTCGAAGGAAGGGAAGGAGAGGGAGGGGAGAGGGGCTGGAATTGGCAGGGGTTGGCAAGGAGAAGTCCACACCACCACCCCGGGCTTCAGGTCGGGGCCGATGAGAGAACGAAAGGCCTCCAGAGGAGAGGGTGGCAGGGGTGACAGAGTCAGCGGGAGAGATCCAGATTTCAGTGAGTGCAAGGAGTTGAAAGTGTGGGAAAGGAAGAGGTCGTGAATGAAGGGCGCTTTGGCAACAGCAGATCGGCAGTTCCAGAGGGAGAAGGGGAGTCGGTCAGGGGGAAGGCAGGGAATGTGGATGAGGTTGGAGGATGTGGAGCGATGGGGCTTACAGGGCTTGTGAGAGGGTGGGTGGAGGATAGGACAGAGCTTGCAGGGAATGGGTAAGGGGTGTGGGAGGGAGGAGGGGGAAAATAAGGGGCGGGGCAGTTGGAGAAAGAGTGCTGTAGGAGGGAGAGAGAGAAGCAGGGGAGACAGGAGCAGTGAGAGAAGGAGCGGAGAGATGGAGGGTGCGGGAGTGAGGGAGATACAGGGAGACATTCCAGTGATGGTATTCACGGCAGCAGCAGGGATAACCAGGCCTGCGGGTGATGCGGGAGGGTCCACGAGACAGCTGGAAGAGGCTGTGTTGCACGGCTGTTGTCCCACGAGCAGGGTCCTCGCAGGCCTCGCACCGGCCTCACAACGGCCACAAAACGACCAGCGCCCTTTTGTCGTCACCCTTCGGGCGCCGCCTGAGAGCTGCCACCCACAGGGGTGGGCAGCAGCTATCAGTGCTGGGGCACGGCTGGGAGGGACTGCATCCAGGTGCTGGGGCTAGTTACCTGCAGGACATAACACCTCATCTTTTCCCCAAAACACTCCACTCCATCTTCCCTCTCAATTTCCATTGAGGGTGTCACCATCCAGGCTGTCCCTCAGGCATGTAACCTGAGGGACAGGATTCATCTTCAACTCCTCCCTCTCTTCACCTTAGATTCAGGCTATTGCCAAGTCCTGTCGGTTAATACTGCATAATATTGCTAAACTCCAGCCCTTCCTTACTGCTTCCACTACCAAAACTCTAGTCCATGCTCTAGTCATCTCTCACCTTGACCGCTGCAACTTCTTCCTTACTGGTCTTCCCTGCTCTAACCTTGCTCTTCTCACTTCTATTCACTGCTCTGCTGACAAGGTCATCCAACTTGTCTGTTGCTTTGACCATGTCCAGCCCCTCCTCTCCACCCTACCCTGGCTCTGTCTATGTACCCTGGCTCTGTACTCCCCACCCTACCCTGGCTCTGTCTATGTACCCTGGCTCTGTACTCTCCACCCTACCCTGGCTCTGTCTATGTACCCTGGCTCTGTCTCTGGCTCTGTCTCATGCAGAAAATCAGAGTTTATTCATCTCACAGTGTACGTGCATAGCTCACTAACATGATGGACACTAAAATCTGTAAGGCCCTTGCTTCTGCACTTTAATGAAGTTAATAGCAAAGCTCCCATTGGATTTTAACAGTATAGGATCAGGGCCTGAGTTCTTTTTATGTTCCAAGGGCATACTGCTCCAAGTAAGGATATTTATAATAAGCATACATGAGAATCAGAAAGTTTTCTTTTTCTTAAGAAAAGCTATATTTGGCTCAAAGACAAGTAGATTATACAAAATGGTAAATTTTCTTTTACTCTCTAAATTACAGTAAATAACCAAAGGGTTAAATTGTAATTAGGGGTATGGAATCATGAAAATCTAAGAACTCTGGAACCCTGTAGCACACCTGCGATATTGCAAGGCTTACGTAATGTTGATGGGAGTGTGGGACCAGATGTACAATTACCAAAACAGATGCCTCAGTGTTCTGAAATTTCAGGAAAATCTGGCTCTGAATCGGTAACTTATTTACAAAATAAGGGTTGGGAAGCACAAGCCCTATAGAGAAGGGTGTTGTCTGAGGTCTTGATGAATGTATTCATCATAAACTCCTTGTCTTTACCTTCAAGGCTCTTCATGGCCTTGCTGTCCCATATCTCTCTATGCTTGTTTCATACCACATTCCCGGCCAGGAAATTTTATTTATTTATTTCAATATTTTTATCCTGCCCCTCTCCCCAAAAGGAGACTTGGGGTGGTGTACAACAATAAATTTGGTTGGCTCGGGGAGCTCGGTTGGCTCCCACTTTCGTACTGTTTCGGCGTGTATGTAAGACCTGGCTGTTTCGTCAGGCTTTTGGCGAGGGGTAGGGGTGGGGTGGGGGGTGGTTTTTTTCCCTACATGTTGTAATTTTAAATTGTTTTTTTTTTAATTATTATATTTGTATTGAATGTTGTTCACCGCCCCGGGCTGCTCTGAGGGCAGGAGGGGCGGGATATAAATTTTAATTAATTAAATAAATAAATAAATAAATAAATAATAAAACATTAAATAGATAAAACATTTAAAATTATTAATAAAACAACAACAATAATAATAATAATGAAATCCAATCACCAAAAACGTGTGTGCATAAAATAAATAATCCCTCACACCCATTTAACCCATCCTTTCTCCCCCCATTCCTCAGGTCTTACAACGCCGGCAGAAAGTAAGGAGATCTGGGCTGAGGCAGATCTCCACCGGGTGGGCATTGCACAGTGATGGGGCAGCCGCTGAGAATGTCCTCCTGTCTGTTCAGACCCACTGAAAATGTGGGACCTCCAGGAGGGACCTCCTAGACACCCTCAGGGGTCGCCCAGGGAGTGAGATGATTGTTCAGATAAGTGGGACCCAGGCTGTGTAGGGCTTCATAGGTTAAAACCAGCACCTTGGATCAGGCCCGGAAGACAATTGGCAGCCAGTGCAAAGCCTGGTGCACTGGTTGGATGTGCTCCCTGCAACCCGTCCCCATTAGGAGACGGGCCACCGCATTTTGCACCAGTTGCAGCTTCCGGACCATCACCATGGGCAGCCCCAAGTAGAGCGCGTTGCAATAGTCTAACCTCGAGGTGACGAATGCATGGATGACAGTGGCAAGACTGGAGTCTGAGACATATGGGCAGAGCTTCTTCACCAGACATAATTGGCGAACGGCCCCCTTTGCCACAGCCGACACCTGCTGATCCAGGTGCAGCTGTGAATCCAGGAGTACTCCCAAGCTCCACACAGATGGAACCAATGGAGGACGGGGGCTTCCCCATCCCCCAGATCACTGACCCCATCCACTAGCATCACCTTTCTCTTGTTGGGATTGATTTTCTGGTGGCTTGACCTCATCCAATCCCCCCTAGCAGCCAAACACCAAGAAAGCGACGAGATTGCAGGGCCTGAGTCAGTTGAAAAGGAAAAGTACAGCTGGGTGTCGTCGGCATACTGATGACAGCAAACCCCCCAGCTGTGCACAACCTCCCCCAGCAGCTGCATATACACATTGAATAAGAGCAGGGGCAGAATGGTACCCTGCGGGACCCCACATGAGATGCCCCCAGGGGACGATGAACAGTCCCCTAGTACCACCTGCTAAGATCTATTTGTGAAGTTATGAAGTAGGAACAGAACCACTGTAAGACGGTAGCATCTACCACCACCAGGTCTCACAGGTGAGTCACCAACAGTTCATGTTTCACTGAATCAAAGCCGTAGATAGATCCAGTAGAAATAGCAGGGTCTTATGACCCCCTATCTAACTCTACCAGGAGATCGTCAGCTAAGGCCACAAGTGCAGTATCTGTGCCATAACCTGGACAAAAGCCAGACTGCGTGGGATCAAGAAAATCAGTGCGGTCCAGATGGGCCTGCAACTGACGAGCCACAATCCATTCAATAACCTTCCCTGAAAAGGGAAGGTTAGACACTGGCCGGTAGCTTGCAAGAGCAACAGTATCAAGAGATGGTTTCTTGACCACCAAACTTCAAACATTTGACTTCAAACATTCCGGCACACGACCCGCCTGAAGGGAGACGTTGATCACCCCGGTCATTGCATAGGCCCTGAAAAATGCTCTATGCCGCAATCGATCATCTTGAGCATGAGGCAGCATCAGTCCAATCGCCTACCCTCATGCTTCAGCCGCCCGAGGTCTTCCATGAACCACAGGGACCTGTGGTGACAAAACGCTGGGAGAGGATGCCTAGGAGCCACCCGATCAACAGCCTCCGCTAGCCAACCATTCCAGAATGCCACAAGGTCATCGATGGAGCAGCCATCGAGGTGTACAGGAAAATCCCCCAGAGCATTCCAGAACCGATCTGGTTCCATAAGTCTCTGGGGGCGGACCATCTTAATCGGCCCTGCATCCCCATGGTCAGGCAGGCGCGCTGGGATGCAAGCCCACAGAAGGTGATGGTCTGACCATGGCAAAGGCATACATACCACACCTCCTATAATTGGACCTCCCGCCTCAAGGTCAGTGCAGAGCATCAAGTCCAGAGTGTGCCCCCCTCATGAGTCAGAACTACTACTATTTGGGACAGGCCCATGTTTGCCATGGCAGCCATGAACTCCTGCTTTGCTCCCTGCAATCTAGTCTCAGCGTGGACACTGAAGTCTCCCAAGACAACAAGCCTGGGAGTCTGCAATACCACATCTGAAATCAGAGCAGTCAGGGACACTGCAGTGCAGTATGGTGCACAGTACACCAGCAGAATCCCTAACCTGTCTTTGACCAGACCACCCCCCGTCTGTTTCCAGCCAAATCAACCACAAGATGGAGGCCCTCTATCCCAGACTCGGTCTGCACTGAAAACCTCCTCATGGTCAAGCCATCCCAAAAAACAATGACTACGCCTCCTCCCCAACCCTCCAGCCTGGGCTGGTGCTGAACAGAGTATCTGGCCGGAATGAGGTCAGCCCAAATTGGCCCCGACAACTCATCCAGCCAGGTATCCATCACATACACGAGGTCAGCTGCCCACTCCAGAATGGAATCATGAATTACAGATTATTTATTTGCTACCGAGCTCGCGTTGAACAGCATCAGCGACAGGCCAACTTCACTCCTCCACCCACCCACCCACCCCTTGCCTGCTCGTGACTCCCTTGCTCCTCAAACTGTATTTGTCCCTTCTCCCTTACTGCCCCCCATGTCTGGAACTCTCTCCCCAAATAGGTTCATTCTTCTCCCTCCCTCCCAACCTTCAAATTCTTCCTGAAAACCTACCTGTCATCTGCCACCGCCAGGCCTGGGGGGCAGTCCCCCCCCCGGGGCTCAGGCGGCAGACCCATGCTCCGATGTCGGGGGCCGGACAGGGACATGTCCTCAGGGCTCCAGGAGCCCGGCAGTTCAGCGGGACCTGGGCGGCGCAGGCGCTGATGGGGCAGAGGCAGGGCCATGCTCCCTGTGTTGCTCCACAAGACTGGCAGCACGGCAGGGGGAGGGGCCTCCAGGTTAAATCGCCGGCGCTGGGGCTTCCCTGGTGCTGGTGAACGGAGTGAGACCGGCCGACCTAGAGCTAAATAATTTGTGTGGTGTTGTATTTGCCTTTGTGTAGCCTGTACTAGAGTTGTGTAATTGCCTGTTGAAACCCTTCCTTTTTGTGCCCCTGCAGGATCCTAGAGTGAGTGTGAGAGTGCGTGAGCGGGTGTGTGGGTGGTTGGGACAGTGTGTGTGTGGAATCCCTTCCCTTCCCCGGTGTCAGAGCCCTACCCCCTCCACCGTGAGCAGCCTCCCTTCATGTGAACCTGGGACCCTTCCCCCTGCTACCCGTCACTTCTACTCTCCGAGCCCTCCCTCCTAGTGTGGGCGTGCAAGAGCAGCGTGAGCGGTGTGGGCCTTGTCCTGCCTCGAGTTACCACGCCCTATGATGATAGGGGCCTGGTCTTTGTAAAAGACCCTGTGGCCCACACACTATCCTGATGGGCATTTTCCCCACGTCTTCGATTGCCTCTAAGGGACCCCAGGACCAAGGCGTACGAGTGGTGTGTGTAGTGTGTATCTCCCCTCCCACACCTGGCACTACCTCTTCCATCAGATTTTCCCTAGCACCTCAATCCCAAAGACTCACCACAGATGCCTTCTCTTCCCTGTAACTATTCTGAACACATGCACCTGTGACTTCTCTGCTTCATTCATGTATCCTTGGGTGCCTCCCAAATGAGCTGCAGTGGGCTTGATCCTTGCACACCCCATGGCGGGCAATCGCTGTCATCACACACACTTCGGGGCCAGCACAGGGAGCAGGACAGATGGTCAGTCGCTGGACAGGCGGGTCGCTGTTAGCTGTCCTGCCACACCCCGTGGCGGGCCGAGGCACTAGTCACATGAGTGGATGCCCAGCCCTGCCCCAGTTCCCCTCCCCTGGCCCAGCCGTTACATGAGCACATGGGACTTGAGCTAGCACCTACCGCTCAAACCCACTCAGCAGACCTCCCTGCAGAACAGTGGGGTAGATGGGGACTTTACCCACTTTATAAAGTTGTTACACACTGTGTCCTCAACCTTTTTCCAAGGACGCAGCATGTAGTAGCCAGATACCTGCCCCGTCCCGGGGCAGAGGGTGTGGAATATCTGGCAGCCACCAGGCACTACATTGAATGGTAGGGCTTCCCAGAGTGGGATTCTGTGGCTGCACCTATATTATGTTCCCATCTCCCATGTCCTTCTTAGATTGTAAGCCAAGGTAGGCTTGGGTAAGCCTAAGGTAGGGTAAGGAGGGATCTGTCTATAATACTGACTGTACAGCACCAGGTACATTGCTTGTGCTATATAAATAATAATCATAATTAATGGGCAGCTGGACTCTAAGTACTAAGCTTCCTATGAAATCCTCTGTGACTGAGGGAATTGATTTTGAAAAGACTGAGAATCCTTTTTTGTGCTTTTTACCTTATCCTTAACAGCTCCATTTCTGTTACTCTGTTTCTGTCCTATTTATGGCATAATCTGAGGAAGGAAGCTCTATCAGTTGCTGAGTGTGTCCTTGTCTCGATGTCTCATCCCCCTGGGTTTCTGTTGTGCTCCATTTCAGAATATCTCCTCAAATGTGCTGGAGGAATCTGCTGTATCGGATGATATTCTGTCTCCAGATGAGGATGGAATGTGCTCTGGAAGGTATTTCTCAGAGAGTGGTTTGGTGGGGCTGCTGGAACAAGCTGCAGAGCTCTTTAGCACGGTGAGAGAATTAGACATTCTGGCCTCAAATTCATTCTTGTGGGAGAATGCATTGTAGATAATGAAGTTAAATATGGAATGATTTTGGCAATTAGGCTGGAATCACTGTTATAAGGACAAAAGGCAAGCAGTCTTCATTCCTTATGCTCACAGGGGTAGGTGTGCAATGCATGGATAATCCACAGGGAATGACAGGTTTATAGTTCATTCAGGGCAGCACAAGAGAGGTGCGTTTCTGGCAAACATTGCCCCACTACTCCATAGGATGCCACACCTACTTTTTGCTGCCTATAATCCCCACTGGCCAAATGGGAATTACAGGCAGCTTGTGCTGCTCTTTCCAGAAAAGTCAGAATTTTCACTATTTGGGGTTTGCATCTTGGATTGCCCTCCACGTTTAATCCTGATGTAGTAAATTCAAAAAGGCCTGGGAATGACCACATGAACTGTAGTTCCTAAGAAACTCTTGAGAGTTACCCGTACGCAGGGACCAGTGTTCACTGCATTTCCCCCATTGCTGCCAATGGAGAAAACACAGTGACCACTGGTCCTTGCATATACTATAAGATTTTAGCCTCACAATTCACACTTACTTTATTGAATTTTATTTATTTATTTATTTAAAACATTTAATACCCTGCCCCTCCTGCCACAGGCAGCTCAGGGCAACTTACAATTTATAAAAAGATAAAAACAGCAATAAAACCATAAAACACTAGAGGTTAATAAACACCAATCCCCCACCCCCTAACCCACTCCCCCCCACCCATCACCCATCTCCCTAGCCAAACACCTGGTGGAACAGCCAGGTCTTATACCTTCATCAGAAGGAGGGGACGTCAGGGGCCACCTGGGTCTCTGCTGGGAGGGAGTTCCACAGCCTCAGTGCAGTCACCGAGAATGCCCTCTCAATCATTGCCCCCCGGCATACAGGGGGAATTAGAGAAAGACACTCCCGGTTGACCATAGGGGTCGATCCAGAGCCTGGGGAGTGAGGTGGTCCCACAGGTAGGTAGCGCCCAAGCTGTTTAGGGCTTTATAGGTAAGTACCAACACCTTGAATCGGGCCCGGGAGAGTATAGGCAGCCAGTGCAGAAAATGGAGCACTGGTGTAATATGTTCACAGTGGCCCGTCCCTGTAAGGAGGCAGGCCGCCACATTCTGCACCAGCCACAGTCTCTAAACCGTCACCATGGCTAGCCTCACATAGAACACATTACAATAGTCCAGTCTTGAGGTGATGAAGGCATGGATGATAGTGGCCAGGTCGGAGTCTGAGGGTAATTTCAGACGTGACGCTATGCTGAACCCCGGACTGGGATCGTTGTCTGATCCCGGTCCGTGCTGAAGCCGTCCGTCCTTCAGATGTGTGGCTCCATCACTGTGGGGAATCGGGGAGGGAGCAGGGCTGCGTGGCGCATCGTGTGGCCACTCAGCCCCACCCCTCCGTGCTCCCTCGGCCGCCCGCCCACGAGGCCACTGTGCCCAACCCCGTCCCATGGTTGGGGCCTGATTCCGGGACGGGGCTGGCAAGCAGACGTGCAGCGCCACCATCGCCGGCCCCATCCTGGATCATGGCCACTCTAACCACAGTTCTCGACCTCCGGCCTTCATCACCTTGAGGCTGGATTACTGCAACACGCTCTACGTGGGACTGCCCGAGAAGCTGGTTCGGAGGCTGCAGCTGGTGCAGAATGCTGTGGCTCATCTCCTGACGAGGGTGGGTCGCAGGGAGCGCATGACACCAGTGCTCCGGGCTCTGCACTGGCTGCCTACAAAGTACCGGGCCAGGTTAAAGGTGCTGGTTTTAACCTTTAAAGCCCTTCACGGCCTGGGCCCTGCTTATCTGCGGGACTGCCTCACTCCCCATGTGCCCGTGCGACCCTTGAGATCATCCGTGGGAGCCTTTTTGGAGCTTCCCCGGGCGAGGCAGGTGGCCACCAATGTTAGATCTTTTTCAATGGCTGCCCCGTGCTGTGGAATTCGCTCCCGGAGGAGGCTCGGTTGGCTCCCACTCTCCTGCTGTTTCGGCGTGTATGTAAGACCTGGCTGTTCCGTCAGGCTTTTGGCGAGGGGTAGGGGTGGGTGGGGGGGATTTTCCCCACATATTGTAATTTTAAATTGTTCTTAAAAAATTTATATATTGTTTTTATTGAATGTTGTTCGCTGCCCCGGGCTGCCCTGAGGGCAGGAGGGGTGGGATATACATTTTAAATAAAAAATAAATAAATTAAATAAAAAATGTGGTCAGGCTTGATCCCGGCCAGGGGTTCACTGTGGTGAACATCTGGCCGGGACCAAACAGACGTTCCCAGAAACGCCACCACCATAGGGAATCCACTGGGGTTGACTGTGGTGAAAGGCGTTTTCGTAACGTCTGAAATTACCCTGAAACATATGGCTGAAGCCACTGCACCAGATGAAATTGGCAAAAAACACTCCTCACCACAGCCCCTACCTGGACATCCAGGCAGAGCTGGGAATCGAGGAGTACACCCAGACTACGAACCTGGGGGACCAGCCGGGAGCAAACCCCATCAATGACGGGGGGTGCCAACCCCACCACCTTGCCCACTAACATCACCTCCATCTTTTCAGGATTCAACTTCAGTTGATTAGCCCTCATCCAGTCCCCCACAGCTGCCAAAAACTGAGTAAGCACCAAGACTGCCAGGTCTGAGTCGGATGAAAAGGCTAGTCTTTCAGATAAAATGCCATGCAACTCAGCACATTTATACAACACTCAGGAACTTTGTGGACACTTGATCAAGAATGTTACTGACTTATTAAATCATTTTTGTTGCAAGTTGTTCCCTGATTCTGGCCCATGTTACCTTTTTACTATTTGGGAAAGCTAAACTAGGCAACATCTGAAATAAAAATTAGAAGTTCATAAAATAACCTTTAGTCTACAATTAACAGTGATAAGCCAGTCTCTGTCTTCCTTCAATGCTGACTGCATAAACACTAACACAAGCTCTACAGACACATTCCTGTGTGTTGTCTTTTTCATCGGTAAGTGCTTTCATTATCAGGACCATAACGCATAGAGTATTAAGGCTTCTTTTTTGGTTTTGTTTCCTCTTCACAAGGGAGGACTATATGAAACAGTGAATGAAGTTTACAAAATAGTCATCCCCATCCTAGAAGCACATCGAGATTTCAGGAAGCTTACCTCTACCCACAGTAAACTTCAGAAAGCCTTTGACAGTATAATCAACAAGGTACCTGCTGTTGCACTTCTCTATGCAATTTCTGTTGTTGGGCTGCAGTGTTTGTTTATAAATGATGAAGATAAGACCAGTCATTCAGCAGCAAGCCAATTTCCTTTCTCACAGTCTTGAATTTCCATTTGGACTATATGTTGTAATGTTTCCATGTTAAAAGCATGATCAGAGAACTTGAAGAGTGATGAATGAAAGAAACATGGAAAATTAAAAGGGGATTATAATCTGAGAAGACATTAGGCATTTTAAAGGGACACTACCATTCTAAAAATTACAATCCAAATGGATTCAATCAAACTCGACTTGATAGATAACTCCACCTGACCTTGCCTTGAGAAAATGGAAGAATTGTGAAATATTAGCTTTTCATTGTTACTGCTCCTTCAGCCTCTCTTAGCATAGACCATAAAAATAGACCAGTTAATTTCACATTTCTTTCCAGTCAGTTTCACTTCCAGCTCACATGTGCAAACTGCGAAGTTTGGGTTATAAGCACTTTGAAAGAGTGTTCTCATGCTTTGGGCAGGACACAGTTGTTTGTTTCTCTGTTTGTTTTTAAAAAGCATTGTTTTCATTGCAAAAAAATGAAAACCTGTCCAGTGTTAAAATTTAAAATAGTGAGTGAATGTTCGTGCAAACTTTAATTTGGGACCAAAGTCCCTTTAACTTCTTTCATAAGTATGCAGTCCTCATAAAATTTGGATTTGTAGACTTAAATAAGGCAATAAAAATTACATAGGGTACCATTCTGCTCTTTTACCTGAACAACCACTAAGTATCTGGCATTGCTTGCTGATAAATCACAGCAGAATTTGACCCATGCTTATTGCCATATAAAGGGGGGAGTTATTTTAAAGGGAAGAAATATTGAGTGTAAATTATTTTCTCCTTTCTCAATTAGGGTCAAAAGCGAATGTTTGGAACTTACTTCCGTGTTGGTTTCTATGGATCCAGATTTGGGGATTTAGATGAGAAGGAATTTGTTTATAAAGAGCCCGCTATTACTAAGCTTCCTGAGATTTCTCATAGACTAGAGGTAAGAAGATACCATCCTTCTCTGAAGTTTCTGCTTGTTTCTTGCTTGCTAAGGTAATGGTTCTGTGAAGGAAGAAACTGTAACTAACATACATGCATTTATGGCACAGATTTTTTATGTCTTTGTAGCCACAAGTTGGAAGAGTTTGGACTCCAGCTCTTTGTTTCAGGGGGTACTGTAATATCAGCACTCCTGTGATCTATCTTCTGGTGTGACTGAGGACAACTCCAGATGCATCTCTTTCAGAGGAGTCAGGCTTTCTCGAGTGTGTCCCTTTTAGATGCTTTCCTGTCTGTTCTTTTTCCAAATAGTCATCCTGACAAAAGAGCAATTCTGCAACCTGCTAGCTAGTGCCTTGCCAATTATTTTGGACCCACATAGACTTTCCCTGCGGGAAACGTTTTTGGAAGTTGCAGCATTACTAGCATTTTCCCAGCCAGGCTTTTTTCTCACTAAATTTCAATATACAAGGCCAAGCAGTATCACTACGGCAAAACTTTACTGAAATTAGAATGGAGGGAAAGGAGAGAAAACAGAATAGAAATTGACAGAAGAGCGTGGTTCTCTCTGGAAACAGGCAAATAGCCCCAAATCCTGCACCTTTCCAGTGTCTTGTCGGTGTGGGGCTACACCAAAGACCTACACTGCACATCATTAGACACTGCTGTCCCTGTCTAAATATAGTATGTATACATGTAGAGGTTTAACCTGAGGGTATCCTGCAATTGTTGTTTGGGATTCTCTGAAATTTTATCTCGTAGGGCAGCATTTTTTCTCCGTAGATGAAATTCTGTATTTTACTTCAGACATTTTGGCCTCTGCAGACTGTAGGTTTTAGGGTATGTGTTTTTTCCAGTGGAAACAAGCAAGTTGCATGGGTTCTCTAGCTGCATTTTAATCAGGTAGTGAATGCATGGGGAGCAGCTACTCTTGTAGCCTTGCCTACACTTGCAACCCAAGATGATATCTCAGGGTGTATTGCTCTTTACCAGAAAGACTCTGCTGTGGACCTTCCCTCCCAGGTCTTCCCCCGTCTCAGTAGTCTTTGGATGGATTAATAGTTGGGCACAGACCACTGGTTGTTTTTATACATTATGGCCTATGAATCACATAGCCTGTAGACCCAGCTTGAACTAGGGCTCATATGTGACTGCTAAAGCAACATTGAACCTGCAGTAAAGATTTTACATATATAACAAAGAGTAAGTTTGGGCTGATAAGAGCTGGAAAGATGTAATGTATGCAATGGTCCTTAAAATATTAAATATACCCTTAAAGCTTTCCTCCTCTTCTCTCATCCAGTCTATCAAAGCAATAGAGATAATTCACGAAGCAATAGAAACATGTAACCCCTTTTCTCCCTTAATAAGTCCATTTTCTTTTCAGGGATTTTATGGCCAGTGCTTCGGGGAGGAAACGGTGGAAGTGATTAAAGACTCCACTCCAGTAGACAAAATCAAGCTAGATCCCAATAAGGTATGGAAGGCAAAGTACTAGCACAATGACTACACTGTCCTGCTGACAGAGCAGAGCATGAGGTGCTGAAGAAACAAGAAGGAGGTGGAGTTCCCTAGGAGACTCTTAGGTTAAATCATACAAGTAGACAAAAGAAACAGTGAAAATTCAGATACGTTTAAATGTATGTATTTTGTGGTGCTGGATTAGGACACCGGAGACCTGGGTTCTGCTCTTTACTTGGCGATTGACACACAGGACAAGTTATTGTATATCTCTGTTCCCTTGCTTTTCCCTCTCTAAACCGAACTGGCATTTTGAAATCTGAAAATGGAAGGTGCTGTAGGAGAATTATTCCCTGTCAAAGGAAGCCTTCAGGGTGTGATGATGAGATTCTAATCCACAGGGTTTGAGTTTAGCTGATCTCAGAGGGTAGTGAGGCCTGCCCACCACTGCAGCTGACACTCCAGAAGATTGAACCGGCCTCCATCAGTTGCTGTGTCCAATATGATGAAGATGCTGTTTTGGAGAGTGAAAGGGGAAGTATGATCTGTTAGAAAAGCTAAGGCCTCTATTACATTGGGCATTTTCAGACAAGACACTCTCCACCTATACTACCCACCCACCACCCACCCACTATACATGTTGCAGGGCTACAATGGGTGTCCTGTAACATGTATAGTGGGTGGGTAGTGAGTTGTCAGGGGATCGAGAGTGTCTTGTCTGAAAACGCCCATTGAGATTTAGTTCTAGGGTTCAAATTGGATCAGCAACCAGTGAGGAGGGTAGGTGTAGCAACAAGGAGCCTTAATAATTACTCACCAAGGTTTGGTGGAAAATATATTAGTTCCTCCTTTAATTATTGTTTACATACTATTTCATCATGCTGTATTTATCAGATTGTCATATTACACCTGTGTTAGGTGCCTTTTTATAGTGAGCTGAGATGGTAGTAACAGATAGGTACCTTTTTGAAATAAATAAATACTTGTGTACTATGTTGTGAACTTTATTTTATTTTTACCAAAATTAAATGGATGAGTGATGAGGGTGGGGAATAGTTATTTGGAAAATACATCGGTTAGGGTCCAGTGCATCAGTTTCCATTAACCTCTTTAAACCAAAAGGCAAACAGAAATCAGGCCAAATTCTCATCTCCTGCCATTGCAATTTCACTGAAATCAGTGGGGTTTCATGAAGGTGTATTCAACATTAGATAGTTTAGACAATCTAGTCTTATATGCATTGAATTCAATGACCAAATAATTTTAATGGAAGAAAAATTCTGACCTAAGAGAAGTCAAAGACAAACTGCCATTTAACTTCGCTGGGACAGGAATTTGCTGCAGTGGGAGTAAGGTAGATGCAAAACAGCGGTGAAAGGAACAGGGAGGATTGGAAGTATCTCCTAAGCTGCTGAGCCTTCTGATCATGTGCTCCTTGCAGCTGGGATGGAAAAAGAGCAAAATGTCAGAACAAAATGACAATAATAGAAACAGCCTATACGCCCTTACAGCATGTGCCAACTCAGTCTACTCTGTAATATTTCAGGCGAGCTAGTTTATTTGCTTTGGCATGAAGCCAATTCTTCTCCTCACCCTTGTCCCCCCAGGCCTACATACAAATTACATTTGTGGAGCCCTTTTTTGATGAGTATGAGATGAAAGACAGGGTGACCTACTTTGAGAAGAACTTCAACCTACGACGATTCATGTACACCACTCCTTTCACTCTGGATGGACGCCCAAGAGGAGATCTGAGCGAACAGTACAAGAGGAAGACTATCCTGACCACAATGCATGCTTTCCCCTATGTCAAAACTAGAATCAATGTCATTCAAAAGGAAGAGGTAATGGAATCAATTAAAGGAGAGGGTCTGAAATGAAATGGGTATTAGATATGCAATAGGTCAGTCAGTGGACAAATGGTGGCAGTGGTCAAATTGCTATGGGGAGTTATTATTTTAAGTCTGGAGCTCAGTCGTTGACAGGAAGGAGTTGAGGGCTTTGTACGTCATGGTAGAATGTAGTCCAAATTAAGGTCTTCCCATCATCCATCACTGAATTTGCAAGGTTTTCCAGAACAATTTAGTAATGCAATAGTTTGGTAGATGAAGGAATCAAGGCATGTACCTACTAGCTATTGGAGGATAGGTACATGCATTCTGCTCTTGTCACAGCTGTGTTGATAGGCAGAAAAGTGCTTTACAGGAATAAGAACTTTACAGCCATAGTGCTAGTTATCAACGAGCAATCAGTTTACTAGAGTTGACAAAGCTGGAGTGGAGGATCTGCACTCTGTATGAAAGAAGGTTTATACCATTAGGAAGCCCAATGACCATGAGCCATGAAGATAGTAATTTGGAATAAAAATAATGTTAAATACTGATAAAGGGTGTGGCCCAATTCTCATTGAAATCATTGAGCATCTTTCCATTGGCTCCAGTGTCAATGAATCAGGCTCATAAATATCTTGAATTTACAAAGATCAAATTTGGCTAAAGTGAACGATTCATGATTTTGACCACTCCTGGCTCTGAGGCAGCATGGCAACAGTTGTGCCTAACTGCCATTCCTCTGCCAGCTCTACTATATGCAATATTTGTGCAGTAATAGAATACTACAGCTGTCTTTCTCTTTTATTAGTTTGTTTTATCGCCAATTGAAGTAGCTATTGAAGATATGCAGAAGAAAACCCTGGAACTAGCTGTTGCAACTAGCCAGGAGCCACCAGATGCCAAAATGCTTCAGATGGTGCTGCAAGGTTCTGTGGGAGCCACTGTAAATCAGGTAAAGGAGATAATTCAGCACGGTAATGTCACTTCAGGTGGACACTTCCTTTTCATTTCAACCAGGAAA
This sequence comes from Sphenodon punctatus, assembly GCA_003113815.1. NCBI lineage: Eukaryota > Metazoa > Chordata > Lepidosauria > Sphenodontia > Sphenodontidae > Sphenodon > Sphenodon punctatus. The sequence continues at coordinate 862,184 of QEPC01009656.1, read as the reverse complement.
TGTGCTTTATGTAATATTATATTCTGTTATTCCCCAAAGGGACCACTAGAGGTAGCCCAAGTGTTCTTGGCTGAAATTCCAGCAGATCCAAAACTTTACCGACATCACAACAAGCTGAGGTTATGTTTCAAAGAATTCATAATGAGGTAAGGAAAATGCAAACACCTTTTAAACCTAGGCTGCACTAAGCACTGAAGTTATTCCTAATTTGTATCAGCACAGTAAATACCTGTGGCTTGATATGCAGATCCTAAGTAGGCACACTTGTTTGCATGCCTAAATTGTTCAACTACTTTGTGAGTGCATTGTCAGATAATGCACATTGTCTTAATGTGCATGTGAACAAGGGGTGTTTTCAGACATGACGGGGCACGAAATCAAGGAAATGATCCCCCGCCGGGATGACCCGTAGACGTTCCGGGGGATCCCGGCGGGGAATCGGGGAGGGGGCGGGGTCGCGCGGCGCAACGTGCGGCCGCACGGCCCCGCCCCTCCACCCTCCTCGCCGCCCTCCCTCTGGGGAGACTGGCGGCCGCCGCGGCCAATGCCACCACAGCGCCCGACCGCTATGGCCACGGGCCGGAATCCCTGCGGGGATTCTGGCCTGTGTCCGCCATCCAGACGTGACGGCAGGGGTCACCACGGCCTGGAATCGGATTCAACACGTAACGGCCTCTGGCCCCGCCACATCGGCCGCTCACGTGGTGAATCTGATCCCACGCCGTGGTAACATCTGGGGGGAACATCTATTCCCCCCAACAGAAGTTACGTAGTACAAGCAACCACAGGAAATTGACTGTGGTGGACATTGACCACGTAACGTCTGAAAATACCCAAATACATCGGGTAATTTCAGACATGATGGCCCGCCATACTGAACCACAGTCCAGGATCCGTTTCAGATCCCAGACAGGAATCAGCCTGGCCGTCCATCAGATGTGCCAGCTGATTTCTACAGGGAATCGGGGGAGGGGGCGGGGCGACACAACATGCGGCCACACAGCCCCGCCCCTGCGCTTCCCTGGCCGCTCGCCCTCCATGAGACGGGCGAGCGCAGCGGCCAATCCAGCTGCCGCACCCAATCCCATCCTGGGGTCTGGGCCACGATCCGGAATCGGCCAAGGTAACAGACATTACTTTTGGCTGATTCCGGACCATGGTCCAGCTAACCACGATTCTGGACCTCTAGGTGGCCGGAGGCCCAGAATCGTGGTCAAAAAGTTTCCAACCGGAGGTTCACTGTGGTTAACATCTGGCGGGAACCCTTTAGACATTACGGGACTTTTGGTCACCACAGGGGTTTCACTGTGGTTGAACGTGGTCTCGTAAGTCTGAAATTACTCATCATCCAGCTAATCATGTACCCATGCACATCTGGATGAAAGTTACATCTGACACAAGTAAGTAGCTTTTTCATGGGGAATATACTGGTTAAATTCATACCTTGCGCAATCTGCTAATTTCTACTGGAGTTTTATCCACTTACACTCAAACTGGTTTTACATGGACACTAACCCATATTTAAAATCCTAGATTCTTAATCCTGGATTCCTGTTTACACAGACATTTACAACTTGAAATAATCATTACAGTGTTTATGGTTAATACAGGTTTAGACTAACATGGATGATTGAAAAAATCCCATGGTGCTTCGCTGCTGAATTCCATCGCCGCCTTCTGCTATTATTTTTGTTCTCCTTTAGCGATATCTTTCAATGATCCCATGGCTAATCTATGCACCAGGTTTGGGGGAAGAGAAATCAAAATGTTGATTTGCTGACCAGAGCCCCAGAAAGTGCTGACAACCATAGAAACGTTCCTAGGTAGAGAGGATGTTTGGCTCTATCTACTAATCTCTATGCTCAGTTCGGATTTACAGTTTACACAGATGTTAACCTGGGTTTATTTGATCCTGTGTTAAATAAATCCTTGCAAATGAGGATTAAATAAACCCAGGTTCAACCTTAACCTGTATATTTTAAACTAGGATTAGGTTGTTTACACAGACATTTAAACCTGAGTTGAGAGACATTATTCCAGATTTAGCATCCATGTAAAAACAGCCTTACACACAGGCTGTTTTTACACGATCACAGTTAATCCAAATTAGTTTTCAATCCAGATCCATTAATAAGAGTTTGGTATTCAGGAGTAACTGTTTACACAACCATTTTAAATCAAGAATAAGAATCCTGATTGCACTGTGAATAGGTTAATCTGGTCTGGATTAGGAGTCACAAGGAAGACTGCAAAATCCCATGATGCAGCACAATCAGATTACAGCACCCTCTTCCACTCTGATTTCTGGAAGTACAGTGACAGCAACAGATACAGCAGTCACCTTGCAAAATGGAGGGACCTTCACCTTGGTATGGTGGATTTTAAATTCAGCGTGACAAGCAGAGACTGTTGGAAAAACTGTGGGATACCACAGATATATGGATGGATAGAGGGAAGACATGTCTATCTGCAGCACTCTATGGCACCTGGGACTCAGTCTGGATCAACTGTTCACATGATCACTAATTTGGACTGAGCTTAATCTGCATTAAAATAAATCCTCAGAATTTAGGTTTAAACCCAGTTTAAATTTTGGATCTGGAATCATTAATTTGGACTAAAGTGTTCACACGATCAGCTTAATCTACATTAAAAACCACTTAATTTGGATTAATGCCCATGTAAAAACAGCCGAAGTATTGGTTTAGATTAATATCACTGTAGTTATTTAACCATATAAATTTGGTGTTTGCTTCATATTTCACAATGCCTTATGATTGGGTGGGACTATTTTGTGAGTGTAAAATTATGGTTTTTATTCTCTTCTTTATTGTTATACTGCTTGGGAACCGGAGTCATGGGTCAGGGCCCCACTATGCTAAGCACTATGTGAACCTGTAACAAAAAGGGAAGTAAGTACCCCAATGTGTACAGTCAAAGGTCTCCTTGCCTAAGCAAAACTATCACTTGGGGAGTGGTGAGGGGAGTCAGTTCAATTTAACATGAAGTGACTTGCCATGTACCTGTCACCTGCCACTTGCTGTGTTGAGTTTGTCCATACATAACTAATGTCTGTGGATGAGGAAGGGGCGGGGGTTTGTGAATAGTCAATCCTTAGGCCATTTCACAGTCGCAGATGTGGTGACTTATTAGAGAACTGCGTAGCACAGGAACAAATAAAACACAATCTCAACTGGTCAGATCATCTGCACAAACTTATAATACAGTTTTCAAAAGCAACACAGTCAGAATTAATCTATATTTTCTCTCTCATCATTTCTGGAACAGATGTGGTGAAGCAGTAGAGAAAAACAAGCGTCTCATCACCGCAGACCAGCGGGAATATCAGCAAGAACTCAAGAAGAACTATAACAAGCTGAAAGAGAACCTCAGACCTATGATTGAGAGGAAAATCCCGGAGCTGTATAAACCTCTAGTGAAAGTTCGCAATACGTCAAGGTAGAAAGAAGGCAGTGGCTGCCTCTTTAATTAGAAAAGGCTATAAGATACTTTTTTTCTCCTGCTTTTGAATAGCATAGTAGTACTACTCAAGCTGCAATACCACAAGGGAAAGGAATGACATTAAAAAAAAAAAAAAAACCAAGCAAAAATCAAAAACACCTAGACAACTAATGGAATGAAAATTAAAATCAGGAGTGAATTAGATAATTTAGGCCATTTTTACACAAGACACTCCCCGTGTGTCCACTCAGTGGACATCTAGGGGAGGACCCTTGTAAAAGCAGCAGTGGGTGGGTACATGCTCTTGTGAACCAAAAGCCGGGTTGCTCCACTTATTTATTTATTTATTTATGTAAAATGTATATCCCGCCCCTCCTGCCCACAGCAGTGAACAACAATAATCAATAAAACAATTTTTTAAAATTAAAACAATTTTAAAATACAATATGCGGGGAAAAGAAAAACCCTCCCCCCCACCCCCCCCCCACCCCTCGCCAAAAGCCTGATGGAACAGCCAAGTCTTACATACACGCCGAAATAACAGGAGAGTGGGAGCCAACTGAGCCTCCTTCGGGAGCGAATTCCACAGTACAGGGGCAGCCACTGAAAAAGATCTAATATCGGTGGCCACCCACCTTGCCTGAGAAACCTCCAAAAAGGCTCCCATGAATGATCTCAAGGGTCGCACAGGCACATGGGGAGTGAGGCGGTCCTGCAGATAAGCAGGGCCCAGGCCGCGAAGGGTTTTAAAGGTTAAAACCAGCACCTTGAACCTGGCCCGGTGCTTTATAGGCAGCCAGTGCAGAGCCCGGAGCACCGGTGTCATGTGCTCCCTGCGACCCGCCCCTGTAAGGAGACGGGCTGCGGCATTCTGCACCAGCTGCAGCCTCCAGACCAGCTTCTCGGGCAGCCCCACGTAGAGCACGTTGCAGTAATCCAGCCTCAAGGTGATGAAGGCATGGATGACAGTGGCAAGGTCGGAGTCTGAGAGATACAGCCGAAGCCACCGGACGAGATGTAACCGCCGAAATGTACTCCCCACCACAGCCACCACCTGAGTTTCCAGGCTGAGCTGCGAATTGAGGAGCACACCCAGACCCAGACTCCACACTTGAGAGACCATGGGAGGGCGAACCCCTCCAACAAGAGGAGATTCAACCACCCCCAGGTCCCCCAAGCCCTCGCCCACCAACATCACCTCCATCTTGTCAGGATTCAATTGCAGATGGCTCGACCTCATCCAAGCCCCCACAGCTGACAGGCACTGGGAAAATAAGGAGACTGCATGGCCTGGGTCGATGGAAAAGGAGAGGTAGAGCTGAGTGTCATCAGCATACTGATGACACTGCATGCCCTGAAACCCCCTCACGATCTCCCCTAACGGCTGCATATAGATGTTAAACAAGAGGGGGGACAGAATGGCACCCTGCGGGACTCCACACGTGAGGTCCCGGGGGGAAGACGTACACTCCCCCAAGACCACCCGGTGAGTTCTCCCGGCCAGGAATGAACGAAACCAGTCCAAGACCGTTCCGCCAATTCCAGCACGGTCCCGCAGGCGAGTCACCAACACCTCATGATCGACTGTGTCGAATGCAGCCGAAAGGTCTAGCAGGACCAGTAAGGTCTGACGACCCTGGTCCAACGCCAGACGGAGATCGTCAACCAAGGCCACCAATGCCGTCTCCGTACCATACCCAGGCCGAAACCCAGACTGGGAGGGATCAAGGAAACCGATGTGGTCCAGATGCTCCTGGAGCTGTCGTGCCACAGCCCGTTCAATAATCTTCCCTAAAAAGGGAAGATTAGAGACCGGCCGATAACTGGCAGGAGCATCAGCGTCAAGAGATGGTTTCTTGAGCAGGGGTCTAACCACAGCCTCTTTTAGGCAGTCAGGCACCCTGCCCTCCCGAAGGGAGGCACCAACCACCCCAGCCAACAACGGCCGTAACGTCTCCTGGCTGGCTTTCACCAGCCAGGACGGGCATGGATCTTGCTCACAAGTAGTGGCACGAACAGATCCCAACAAGGAATCCACATCGGCAGGCGACACCATCTGAAACCGATCCCACAAAACAGGACAGGACGGGGCATCCATAGCCCCAAGATGATCCTCTGCAATAACTGTGGTGCCGAAATCGTGGCGGATGCAAGCGATCTTATCTACAAAGTACTCGATAAACCGGTCACAGCGGTCACTGGATTGCTCCAGGTCCAGGCGGAGACAGGCAGGACTGACCAAGCCTTTCACCACCCGGAAAAGCTCCGCTGGACGTGACTTTGCAGATGCAATAAGAGCAGCAAAGAACTGCTTCTTTGCTGCCTGCACCGCCACAGCATAAGCCTTTAAACTGCTCTTATGCTGCGATCGATCATACTGGTCGCGAGTCCGGCGCCACCGTCGCTCTAACCGCCTGCTCTCCCGCTTCAAACACCGCAGACCCTCAGTAAACCAAGGAGACCTGCGGGAGACTCGAGAGGGCAGCGGACGCCTGGGAGCCACCCTGTCTATGGTCTCGGCCAACAAGGTGTTCCAGAAGGCTACGAGATCATCGACAGAGCGGGTGTCAAGGTCCAGGGGAAACTCCCCCAGAGCATTCTGGAACCGATCCGGTTCCATAAGTCTCCGGGGGCAGACCGATCTAATAGGTCCTGCACCCTGTTGGGGGCTAACATGCTCCAGGATGCATGCCTTAAGGAGGTAATGGTCATGCATGGAGATGAGTGGAGGTGGGTGGAAATGGGCATGTGTCCATCTGATGCCTCCCCCCCCCATGCATGTCCCCCCCAGCGGTGTGCACACACACTGCCACCCCACCATGGTCCGTGTAAAAATGACCTTAGAATCCTTCCATTTTTGGAAGCCTTTCCATTTTCCTTTAAGTTCTGGCCTTTGCTGGAGTGAATTAGTATGGGGTCTGTCGGCATGTGCAGATATATTTGACGTTAGCTGTCATGAAACAAGTATAATCATTTCATTTCAGGACTGCACATATGAAACTGGCTTTTGAGTGTAGCTTTCCCCCACATCTCATTTTGGCTTAAGAAAGACAAATCAAATATGCTTTTCCAAGATTAAAATATTCTAAAATTTGACTGTCATCTCATTTCAAATTCTTCTTAGATACCTGCCCCCTTTTGGTCATTCTCATGTTTTGTCTGTTTGTTTTATTTCAGGGACTCTTTTCGTAGCTCTAGTTTTAGGAAATACGAAGCCCCATCTCCGCAGAGCACCTAAGCACTGTTTTCTTCCGAATGGAATTCCAGTTGCAGCAGATCTGATACAGGAGCATACCATACCCAAATGTTATGCAGACTGGGAGACTTCTCTTACGATGGTGCACGTGTGCACATTTTCGGCAGATCACACTCAGAGGGCTAAGAAATAAGCATATAAGACCTGCGATAAAGTGGAGATTTCAACAAATGCACATACATATACTGGGGGGAGAGAAAGGGGTGGAGTTGATTCTAGCTGCTGCAGAACAGACATTTGAAAACTACCTGTACTGTGGAGATCCCAGTTACTGTTTAAGGGGAGAGAGAACTTCCTGGCAGTGTGTCTGAAGTGGTAAGAGAATCAGCTCAGCATCTCTAATGCAAGCTGGAGAATGTTGAGTATACAGGCCTTATTCAGGAACCTGTTCAGGATAGCTCTCAGGCCCATCCCATGAGACACAATGCTTAAAGCTGAACATGTGCCTACAAGTGCTGTTCTGAATATGAATGGAAATAGCCATATGCAACCATGCTTTTCTGAACTGGGGACCTAGACGTAGTATCTCTCTTACTGAAAGTAAACTCTACTGCTTGCTGCTCTCTTTATCACAAGAAAATTATTTAGGAGATTCACACACCACACGCCCAAGGTACAGAAATTGTTGCATATGGGTTTTCTCATCTCAGGTATGAAAGGCAAGATATAGCAGCCAGTAATTGTTGGATAAATTAACTACCTACAAAGATAGTTATTTTAAAACATAATGATTGTGAGCCACTTTTTGAGTGGCTAAGGATGTCATTATTAGCATCGTTACGTAAAATTAACAATTACTGAAAAACTATAAGTACTGTATTATTAAGCATATCCCCAGTTAAAAGATGAACTATAGGAATTAGAACAACTTTGATGATTTCACTCAGTAAGATTGAATATAGGGGCATTTTAGTAACAGTGACAGAATACTTAGTAATCATCATATTCATACAATACATACTTAGCGCTTTATACATCCTCAAACACCCTTAAGTAATACATACTATTATTCCCATGTTACAGATGGAAAAGCTGAGACAGAGGCTGTTTTTAAACTGGACGCACCCACCGAGGTCCACCCATCCCCCACCCACCCGAATGCCCATCTGAAGGTGGCATGGGTGGGCATGTGCTCCGGTGACCCATGTACCACCCACACAGAGCATTGGGGGGAAATCTGGGATGCTTCATGCGGGGGCAGGAGTAGACGATGCATGGGTAGGGGCGCACACCCATCCCGGCCCATCTGATTTCCCCTCCCACACACTCACTGGAAGTGCATGCGCGTTCCACATGGTGCACAAAGACACCCCCACAGCCATGTCCATTTAAAAATGGTCAGAGATATGCAATGATTTGCCTAAGGACATAAAGTAAATCAGTGGTAGACCCCCCGATAGAAGGTGGACTCACACATAACGCTGATTAAATCTGATGTCCGTGGGGCCCGAGAACATATACAATGAGCCCTGGATTAGTGTTACATCAGAAGGAGGCAATGGGAGTTTCAGCTCCGCTTTAAACGTGGATTGGGAGTTCAGATCAAATCTAAACTCCCAATCCGCATTTAAAGTGCGGCTGGAACTCTTATTGCCTCCCTCACACGCAACACTAACTCAAGGCTCAATATACATGTTCCAGGGCCACACAGACATCAGATTTAATCAGCATTATGTGCAAATCCACTCTTAAACTCAGGAATCTTTTCAAACTATTCTTATTCCTGCAGTCCCATGACTACCTTAATTCACACCAGGTGGGAAAAATTTCTATGAAAGTACTAATGCTGCATTAATTTTTATACCTGGGCTTTTCAATCTGGAAGCTTTGCTACAGTCAGCAAATACTTTGGGGTTTTTTCGTTCTGTTTTTTGGGGGGGTTTTTTGAGGACCAACCAAAATAAGTGCATGGATGGGGTGGGGGGCAGATTAAAGTAAACTGTTGTGCTGCATGTAAAAAATGGCTTTTCCTTCTTGGAAAAATGATAGGCGTATTTGGTATTCTGTCTTTTCAACCCTTTAACTGTTCAGAGCAGGACCAGCCTTAGAATTTGTGGGGCCCAGGGTGAAAATAAAGTGCAATTGAGGGCTCCCTCCATGGGGCCCTAAAGGTGGTGTGCTTGGGACCCTGCTGGGAGGGAGTGGGGGGGGGGGGTCTCCACACCCACCCTGCCCCGATTGAAGTGCTTTGGATCAGGGCCGACTTTATCACAGGGTGACCCAAGATGACTGCCCAGGTCCCCCATTTCGAGGGACCCCACAGTAGCCACTTTTTTTCAAAGAGAAGGCATTTCTCTAAACCTGTGGGGCCCAATTCTCATTTACATTGCTAGCATGGTTCAAAGGGCCCTTTGTGTCAATAAGAATCAGACCTATGGATTGTAGACTCTTCCTTTTTTTATGCTAACAGTTTGACCCTTCCTGGGGAGCTCTAGTATTGTTATAACTCTGAATGTGTATTAGGTTCTCCTGGCACTTCTGTTGACAGAAGAGCACTGATATACTGAAAAGTTACATTAAATAGTCTCCATAAAGTCTTTTATACTCGATTTCTGATTATCTAAACCAGTCCAGGAAGAGGAATGGTTAAACGCACACTGGTTCTGATGTATACTACTGTGCTGTAAGGATTTCCACCTTCATTCACACTTCCTGTTAAATTTAGCATTCAGGAGAAGGCACCTTGCAGCATCTTGCAGCAAAAGCATCTGAACTACAAAAGCAAACAACCTCCTAAATTAAAAGCCAACCGCTACCTCCTCAGAGTGGCATTCCTTTAATAAAGTTGCACTGAGATATTTACAGACTAAACAGCAGGTTCATTTCCGAGAGCCCAGTGTTTGTTGAGCTTTGGTATGCCACTGCATTGTACTTTATTTTCTTAGCACCCCTTTCTGAAAGAGAAGCAGAATCTCTTCAAGAATACATTCCACCAGCCCCCTCCCCTTCCAGTGTTGTTATTCTCATTTACAGCTAGCTAACAAAAACCTCAGGTAAACAAAAAACAGAAAACCTACTGAGAGGCTGAACTATGTGTACTATGTTCAAGCATTTCAGAGTGTGTGGTCCTGTAAAAGAGGCCTGACTATTAATTGTAGAAATACTTGACAGCCTCCAGCAATCAACATGGGTCAGCCTGTGAATCCCTTATTCATGACGAGCAGTTACTCCCTTGCCAACAAGTCTTCTTGCAATCCAGTGTAAGAAAGAGGCTCCCAACTTGGCCCTGTAGATGCATGGCCTCCTTTGCACAACGGAAACATTGTTTGTACAGATTTTTAAACATGAACTTTGTAATATTACACTTTGTATGCAATAAAACAAAAGTTGCAAGTAAACACTGAGATACACCGGTGTTAATTTGCCTTTCAGCTTTTCAGCATCCATTTGAACCAGAGCTTCAGCAGTCTGTCTGCTCATTTAGCATTGGACTTATGCAGAATATTGACATTTAGTTGATTATAATAGACTGTACTGACTAATAGATTCACTTACATGGCTTCGTCTAAATGATTGTCCTACATCTGTTGCCTAGTGGAGGTGACCTGCTTTAGGTTTGTCAACTGGATTTTGTTGTTTTCATTAATTTACCAGCTTTCATTGGGGCCACAGCATTAAAGTGAGTAGGGAGTCCCTGCTCAGTAGCTAGCTAATGCTATCCTCCCAAACTGCTAGGCTACCTAACACCTTTTAAAGGAAGGTGCCTGTAGTTCTTAGACAAAATCTAAGTACCATATTAAAAATTTCACAAGCACAATTTATGCACCTATTTGCTTTATAAATCTGTCCCTAATGCCCTTGAAACAAAGATGCCTGACTAAGTCCAGGATACAACAGCACCCTCTCCACAGACATACATAGCCTGAGGGAAGCATCAATCAGAGCACACACATTCTCACCAAGCGTTTTTCTCATGGGATGATAATGTGATCCACTTTGCATGATCATTCACTCCTGACTAATCTGGTGATACAACTAATTAAAATGCCAGTTAGTGACAAGAAGATATATAGGGTGTTTTTAAATGAGACGCATCCACATGTCCAACTGCTCATGTGAAGGTGGTGTGTGGGGAAGCACGCTCTTGTGATCCAGGCACCGGCCACCCATGGCCATGCACAGGGCACCACCGAAAGATCTGGAATGCCCCATGCAGGGCAAGTCAAAAGGTTGTATGGGAAGAGGTGCCCATGCATCCCCTGCTTGTATGAACCAGGGCGTCTACCCATGGCACACCACAGGTCCACTGGTACCATGGAGAACCACTGTCCCAAATCCTAGAGCAGCTCCGTGCCCCTCTGTGGCATGGTCAGGCCCCTTGTCCCACCCACAGCTCTATTGGCAGCCATTAAAGGATGTGCGCACGAAATACAAATTTGTGTTTGGCTAAAACAACCCCCACCCCCCATCTGACATTGTAGGGATGAGCCAACACCATGGAGGACAGCAACTCCATCAACCAGGTAGGTGAACAGCTGCCCGGGGAGAGGGGCTGCTGGGTGCAGGAGGAAACAGCCACACAGGAGGAGCAAGGCAATAGGTGACAGCTATACGTCATCCCTTGACAGGCAATTACCAGCACAGTAGCCACTGGGAGCACAACCTCACAGGTTCTGGTCGCACAAGGTACACACACAACACCCAACCCCAGAATCCCAGGGCAGGACCTGGTCAGGGGAGGACACCAGAGCCTTCATAAGCCTGTGTGGGGATGCAAAGGAACAAACCAACCTCGTGAGATGCTACCAAAATGAATCAGTGTGAAAATAAAATAAAAGGGGTCCACCACCTTTCTACACCCTAGTGAAGCAGGCCCTTTCCTAAAAGGACTTCAGCTGCTTTTTTGCATCCCGGGTGAGGCAGATCCCCTTTTAATTCTCGGGACCAAGTGAAAATACTACTGTTGAGAGGGTGGGGAATTACTCCTCTGCTATTTTAATAATGACTCTTTGTTCAATCAAATAGATCTTTTATTCAATGAGCAAGACAATTTAACATACCAATTCTAATGAAGCATTTGCACCTTTAACATATGAGCCCTCACCTACTCTTGATTACTTAAAAAACATATAAGCATGTATTCTTACGTGATCAGAGGTCCACGGTCTGGTTTCAGAAGGAGGGCAGGAAGGGAGCCCACACGCCGCCCTTGAGAGAAAGAGAGCCTAGCTGTGGAGCAAGTTGCAGAACTTCCTACAGAGAAGTTCCAAAGTGGGCCAACCACCGATCCTGTCGGTGCTCTAATCAAAAAGCTAGCAAAGCAGGTACCATAAGAGGCAGCTTCTATATCTGGGGCTAGCCTTTTTATTCAGTTACTTCCTTATGATTATCGAGAGTGCAGGGTTGTCAGTGCTAAACCTGTGGAGCGTTCTCATTGGTTGCTTAGATCTGGGGTACCTTCTGCTTGGCCATTGGCTTAGGGGTTTGCACTGACCGATAGGGTCCTATCCTTCCTCCTTCTGGAGGGAGGGCCTGACTCCCTGGCCCTGAGCACCCCACAATCCCCTCTTGGAGGTGCCTTATTGTCTGACCAAATCATTTTATTCTCTGGTACCATTTGGTTCTGTTATCAGCCTCTGACCTTCCCGCTGTCCCTGTGAGTTGTAAACTATCCTAGTTTTGCTTGGGAATACAAGGTCTCTGCTTTCTCTCAGGCACCTAATAGACAGGAATATTGCCTCCTTCACACCAATTCACATACTATCCTGTAATTTATTCCCTCCCTGACCATTTACTCCTCACACATTTGTTCCTTATCTAAATCAATGAATCAATGAATATGCTAACTAATGCCTTAATTAACTTACAACATTTTATATAATCTTAAAAGCAAAAACCAAACTAATACCTTACCTAACTTAACATTCTATGTAATCTTCAATGAGCACAATGGCTTACACAAAAGTTTCATTCAGTTACAATATCATGATTATATATCCAGTGTGCTTTGGTTACATTTCAGCAAAGAATAGGTTACAATAGCATTCAATGTCTGTTCTGGCATATTTGTGTCAAAAGAACCGCTTTTGCTTTGGTTACATTATAGCAAAGAAACTAGCATCTTTGTTGGGCCAAAATCATATCACAACAAGTGTATTGATGCATCTCCGAGGGAACGGCATGCATGGGATACAGCAGGGACATGACCCAGTGCTGGAATACGGCAAAGGACTTGAGGCATGGCTACAAGGCATGTCATGACAAAACCTCAAGTCCAGCCATGGCTGGTGTACATAGCTCGACTCTTCTGTGAGGAGCTGGACAGGTTGGTTCCTCTGTGTGGATGATGAGCTCATGGCCTCCCACATCTACGGCAGCACCTTCACTAGGGGGAGGAAGCAGATGGACACCACCACCCTTGCCCAATCCCACCCTGTCTGATCCAGAGTCCCCTCTCATGAAGGCATGCCATGGGCAGAGGGTCATGACTCGGACATCCTGCAACTGCAGCTGGCATCTGTGGACCCGACCAGTAACACCATCACCATCCACCTGCACCTCACTGAACTGGAGGGACAGCTGATGGAGCAAGCAGGGGCACAAGCGGAAGGACCAGAGGCCACAGATGCCACCCTCAGTGAGGAACCACAGGACACTGGTAGGTCATTGCAACGGGGCAGAAGGGGAAGGGACACCATATCTGGGAAGGCAGCCGAGACTGGCTGCCCAGGAATACCAAATGAGGACCTTAATCAAGGGCGTAGCTACCATAGGGACAGGTGGGACATTTGTCCCGGGGCCCACCATGGCTGGGGGCCCACAGGCCCGCCGAGCCGCCCATCCCTATTGTAGCTGTCCCTGATTTTTAAAAAAATAATAAAAAAATTCGGGCCTGGCCGGGTCCGCCCCCCCCAGCTTGCTGACAAAAGCCCCCCCCTCT
>QEPC01009656.1:793404-833228 GCA_003113815.1 Sphenodon punctatus | reverse complement strand
TGTTTTCTTCCATCCAATGTTAACCCTGGGAGCTCCTGGGTTGTGCCAGGGTTTTGCCACTGTTTCCCTTTTAAGCTTGAAGTGCATTTTAGACTGGGTTTTCTTCCATCTGATGTTAACCCTGGGAACTCCTGACTGCTGGGTTATGCCCTGGCTCCACCTACCGTTGCCCTGGCTCCGCCCACCAGCTCGCCAGCCCACCAGCAGCTTTGCCGCCGGTGGGCTGGACGGCCTTACTGCCCCTCCAAACTAAAAAGCCACCAGCCTCCCCTGGTTAGGGCCCTGTGCAAAATGCTATTGTGGGCCCACCGATAGTATAGGAATGTTTGACAGACACATACTGTCTCTCTCACCCATTAGAAAAAAATAAAATGTTTCTGTCCTTAATATTTAATGATCAGTTAATAATCCCCTTCGGACTCCAGGGGTTATCCAGACCTGAAGGGCCTGTAAGTTACACATACATTATTTTAAATGTGTTCCTGGGACTCATGTGTTGGTGGCCCCTCCCAAATGGCTGTAGGCTGTCCATAGACCTGAACTCCTTGTGTTTGAAGCTCTGTAGGCCTGAGTTTTACATATCAGACTTGTGTTGCCACTTCAAGGTTAATCATGAACCCCACCATAACAGGGTGGCAGTGCCAATGATAGTCTTATCAGGATTATGGCACAAACTATGCGGTCCAAAGAGGGAATTAGCACTTAGCCACTTTATTTACAAATATCCATTGTTCAGTTTCTCAAGGTCCTGCTTAGTGAAGGTATGCAACTCCTCCAGCCCCACAATTATCTAACCCGCAAGCCTAGTCCATCACATAGCTTTCTGGCTGGCTCTCCAGTCTCTAGCAAATAATCCCACACAGGCTTGTCTCAGCCCTTTGTTCCAGCTTGGAAACCTCTCCTCAGCAGCCTTTCCAATGTCCCAAACTGCCTAGGCTTCTTAACAGCTGAGTCCACTAGCTCCTATTTCCAGGAGGGCGGTGGCTTGCTCCTGCTAGTCTCCCGAACAGCTTGCTTGGAGCTGCTCCTTCTTCAGAGGTCAGATCAGAAGCTGACTGTCTTCCTGTCTGCAGGCTGCCTTCCTTTATACCCCAGAGTGGGTGTGGCTATCTCTCTGGTCCCTGCAGCCTTAAAGTGCCAGGAACCACCCACTCTACAATTCTACTTATGTTTTTTTCCCCCTCCTTTTACAGGGCTGGTTCTACCAAACCCTCATTCAGTCACCATCCATCCTGCTCCATATGCATTCAGGCTTGCACCCCAGGTTCTCTTAAAGGAGCAGCAGTTCCCTTGTGCTGCATTCTGCCACACCCACGTTCTGGGGTCACTGCGGGGCACCACCAACCCATGGGTCCCTACAGTCTGCACTTGCCTGGAGGCTGGATTATCTTACGCATTTCAGACTGCTGGCTTTTCTTGACAAATCTGTTAATTCAAATGTCTGACAAAAAAGTGAGAGAAACTCCTTTCAAGTGAACAATTCCATAACCCCACCCCTTTGAATGAGTAAACTCCCTGTCCCCATTGTTCCAAATTCCTAATATTTGCAAGGTTAATCAGCCCTTGAAAGCTAAATTAAAACAAACACAACCTTTCAGGACTACTTTAGGCAATAAAGGCACAAAGCCAAGTCACCTTTGAAGGAACTGAACAACCTTGTTTCAGGTGTCAGGAGAGTGTGGAAGTGTTCCCTTAGGGTTGAATTGCTTCTTGGTTTAAAATAACCACACATTTCTCCGCTTGAAACTAAGCCGTTGAGTGGCATATTTCCCAGCTGACTACAAAAAAAAAAGGACGGGGTGGTGGTGGTGGTGGAAGCTGGCAGCCAAGAACAGCTTTACAATAATTAAGCTGATGTTGCTTGCTTCAAAGGCTGGAGATCCCTCAGTAGCCTGGAGCTATGCCATCTCCACTAGAACGTCATACCTCAGGCTTTGAGTGTCTGGAGGATAATATTAAAGCAACAGGATCCAAATGATTTAAAAGAGGCCTGCTGGTGTGATGGTTGTGGAACAATCACAGCCTGCACCAAAGCAAAAGGAGAATAAAACCGAACCTCATGACTGTTTAAAAGTTGGATGTTCTGCTGTGATGGTAGAGAAATCAAGTTGCCGCCCCTAAGGTCTGCCATATTTGTTGTTGTGACAAAGAGTGTGGCTGAAGGACAGAAATCCACCCAGAAAGAGAAAAGTAAATAAATAAATGATCACAGGAAACAAAGGTGGAAGCATAGTAGACACAGAGTCCAAATCAGATTGATGTGTCCAGTGCCCCTGCTTACCAGGTTGGATTCACTGAGTGCTAAAATAATGGCTAGCTTACCTTTTTAAAGGAGAACAGCAAGGGCCCTTTTGGCCCACAAAGAAGGAAAGCATCAAAAAAATTTTTTAAAAAAGGAAAGTTTAACCACCCCCACCCCACCCCCAAAAATAAACCATTGGCAATAGCAAGGAGTTCACTCCAGGCAGATTCCTGATAGAACTGGAACACTGACATGGCAAAGGAACAGCATGCTGGGCTGATTGTCCTGAGATACCACTATCCCATTCCGTCCCAGTCTGGAAGACATGTTGGGTTCAAATCTTTGGCCGTTTTAAACAGACACGGCTGGGGGGCAGGTCCGTGTGTGCCACACGGAGTGCCCACGGATGTCTGGTGAGGGGTGTGTGTGTAATCAAACGAGCCTGGATGGGCGTGTGCTGGGTCTGCGCCCCTATCTGTGCACCGCCCACTCCTGCTTCTGCGTGGAGCATCCCGGATTTCCCCCCCAGTGCTCTATACGTGGGCATGAGTGGGTGGTGTGTGGATTACAGGAGTGCGTGCCAGCCCACGCCACCTTCAGGCACCAGGGTGGGTGAGTGGGGGGATGGGTGGACCCGCATAGGTGTGTCCCATTTAAAAAATGGCCTCTGTTTCATTCCTTTGTTTCATCCATGGCTGTGGGGAGCCATTTCCTAGTAATTGTTTTCTCTTGGTGGCTTTGAGCCCATAGACTTGAAACTACTCCCTCTTAAAGCCTGAGGTATTTAATGGGGTGTGGGTGGGTGGAGGCCTCTTCCAAACTAAGGCTAGAGCACTGATTGCCTTTGGCTACTGACGGAGTCCATTGGGGCTATTCTAGCTTACAAAAGGGGGGCAGGAAACAGAAGAAGTGAAGAGGTGACTTAAAAGTCACCTTTGTCCCTCCCTCCATTACTCTTCCTATTTTAGAGTAGTGAGTGGCTGGAATGGAGCACTGGAAGCTATGGCTTAGTTCATCTCAGTCTATATGTCTATATCTTATTTATAGATTACTATGATATGTCTATATCTTACTTATCGGGGGCAGGAGGAAGAAAGGTGCATAGATTGCCAGGACTCCCTGATTTTAAGGGAACATCCCTTATTGCAAAGCCCTACAGCTCTTTAGAACGTAATGGCTATCCCTTAGTTACATAATGGATGCTCCTTATTAACAAACATAGTGGACGTCCCTTACTCAAAATCCCTCAGTTCTGTGGTGTCCCTTAATTTGTACATTTTCATCTGGCAACCCTTTGCAACTTGCCTTTCCTGCTTCCAAACCAAGGGTTGCATAAGACAGAGGTGATGGTGGTGGGTAGGGCGGGGGAGGTGCTGGCTCCCCTCGTAGAGGGGGTCCGCCCTCCCGTAGCCCAACAGGTTTGGAATCTGGGGGTGTTATTGGACTCGGTCTCTGCCTGGATTGGCAGGTGGAGATGGTGGTGAAGGCTGCCTTCCGCCAGCTGTATCTAGTGCGGAGGCTGCGTCCATACATTTCCAGACCTGACCTGGCCACCTTCATCCATGCCTTCATCACCTCGAGGCTGGACTACTGTAACGCGCACTATGTGGGGCTTCCCTTGACGCTGGCTCGGAGGTTGCAACTAGTGTAGAATGCAGTGGCTCGTCTCCTGATGGGGACGAGTCGACGAGAGCATATTACGCCTGCGCTCCGCGCGCTGCGCTGGCTGCCTATAATGTACCGAGCCAGATTCAAAGTATTGGTTTTGGCCTATAAAGTCCTACACGGTCTTGGCCCCAGATACCTCAGGGACCGCCTCACCCTCCGCGCCCCAGGGCGACCCCTTCGATTCACCGAGGGTGCCTTCTTAGAGGTCCCCCGCATAAGGCGGGGGGCCACAATGGAGAGGGCATTCTCGGTGGCCGGATTGCGATTATGGAACTCCCTCCTGGAGGAAGCCCATCTGGTCCCAAGTCTGTTGGCTTTCTGCTGAGCCTGTAAGACTTGGTTGTTTTCCCAGGCCTTCAGAGGACGGGAGGAAGGAGTGGGTTAATCGTGAGGGAGGGGTGGTGGGGTTTTAGGTGTTTTTTAGATGTTTGTTAGGGATAGGCGAACAGAACTGAGTGCGGAAATTCGGTTCGCTTCGGAAGTTCGGTTCAGTCAACTGAACTACTCGAGTTCGGTCTGAACTCCGAACTTCTGAACAAAGTTCGGAAATTCAAACCCCATTGAACTAAATGGAATATTATCTTTTAGGGATGGGCGAACAGAGCCGAGTTCGGAAATTCGGTTCGGTTTGAAAATCGAGTTTGGTTCGGAAGTTCAGTTTGGTCGACCGAACTGGTGGAGTTCAGTCGACCAAACTCCAAACTTCCGAACCGCATTCGCCCATCCCTAATGGTTTTAAGTTGTGTTGATGTTTTAAATTGTTTTTATTGGTGTTGTAAGCCACCTCGAGATGCCGTGGGCATGAAGGGGCGGCAAATAAATGTAATAAAATAAATAAATAAAATAAAAATAAGCACTATCAAAGCTCTAGCACTTGCACCTTATGCATTCCTGAGTCTACGATCTCACTTCCTATCCCTCCCAACATGTTTAGCCACACTTTAGTTGGCATAGGCTACTCTTGATTCAGCCCCCAAACAGAAGAGTCAAGCTATGGCAATGCTCCCTGTAACAGGGCACAGCCAGTGCAGACTGTGTCCCCTTTAAGAGGACAGAGAGATGATAGATAGATAGATAGATAGATAGATAAGTTTATTAGTGTGGCCATAGGCATAGCGTCACACAAAGCCCCCAAGAGGGGGCGTAACTAAGAGCTGTGCCGGCCTAACAAACATGGCTGGTCAAGCTATTACAGATGACAGAACAAGTAATGTACTCAACAAGGTACACACAGTCGGCATAGTAAAATCTTAAACTAAAAACCTGACAAATAATACACAGCAACATAGGATGAGGTATTATGATTTTACCCCCTGTCCATAAAAATACATATAGTCAGATAACATAGGGTAACCTCCTATATAGCCAGAGATAGACTCCACAGAATGCCCCCAGGGTAATTTTAACCAACCCAAAATGCAGCATGGGGGGAATGAGACAACGTGGCCCGCTCCCTCCCGTCTAAGGATAAGGCAGCACTGTTGCCGAGTAGGGTAATTCCCAGCAGAATAGTCCCCATCAGCTACTGGCTCCTGAGTGGCACAGAGGCGGATTAGCAATAGACCTAAAATTCTCAAATCAGTTTTAAGAGGACAGAGAATGCCAGCCCCTTCAGGCTGCGTACAGGTAGCCGGCCAACCCTGTAGAACTAACTGAGTACGCCTGACCTGCATATAAGGCTGATTACAGGGTAAAGACTGAAGAAGGGTTCTGGCCCTTTAAAAGCTGAAAAAAACAGAGACTATCCTCACCCACTCTGGGAGGAGCCAGAAGCCAGAGTGGGGTCAGTCTGTGCCTAACATGACAGAGGCTCCAGCAGACTTGCTGTTTTGGTCCTGAACACTGCAGAAGGCTGAGAGCGGACTCTTGGAGACTACTGACCAAGGTACTGAAGTCAGGCTGAGTTGTTGGAAGAAGTCTGGTGCCTGGACTGGAGCCAGCCAAAGGCAAGGCCTGGATGGGAGAGACTTTGGGGTGTTGTTGTCTAATAGGAGAACTGTAACTATATTACTGTGTTAAAAATTTGAATATCTGAGTAAAGCAAGTGACTAGAGCTTATTTCTGGTAAGACTATGATTTGGGGCCCTAATCCTGCAGGGACTTACCCAAGGCAAGCCTGACCCTGCTACACTCCCCCAGTCCAGTTTCAAAGTCATCCAAAACCTGCTAGCTCCACTTTCTACTTTGCTTTGGCATTCTCCTGGCACTGGCTGTTCTGTTAATTACACATCAGAATCCCTTTGTGACATCACCGGTACTAGAATTCTGATAAAAAAAACAGAGCATCTCTGAGGTAACAGGATGAGCATGGTTGCTGTGTTTCTCAGAGAGATTAGTTCTTGCGCAGAGGGAAGAAGTATATTTAGAAAGGTAAGTTAAAGTGTATTACATTACTGAGTGGTCCCACATCCTACATGTAGGAGCGTTCAGCATATTGCTTTATTGTGGTCATAATAAACCCGGCAATAGCTCAATTCTCACTTTAGCACTTTAGTCAGCCTTTCCCTGTGGTGGCAGAGCTCCCCATCTCCCCTTATAAAGTTGGCATGCCCCATTTACCACCCAATTAGTGAACACAACTGTGTGTCAGCCCCCACTGGCGTGACCAGCTCTTGGGGGGGCCGGTGGCTCTGGATCTCCGGAAAAAGGTGGAGAGCTGCCCTTCCGTCCTCGATCGCGCCACAACGCCGCCAGCGCAGGAAAAGGAGGCGGTGACACAGGCAGCCATGGCGCCGCGCCTGGTTGCCAAGGAAACCAACCAGGCCACCGAGCACAGCAGGAACCAGCCTTCAACCTCACGCCTGGCGAGGCCATCACTGGAGCCCATGCAGTGTTCTGCACGGCTCCAAACACGGCAGGCAGCGTGGCCTGGGCTTTAAAACACCGGCGGTGTGAGGCACACAGCGCCGGTAATCAGAGCACTCAGTGTTGAGAGGCTGGTCAGAAAGCTAAGTGTGATTTAATGGTGACCCCCTTGCCTTGACTGTCTTGTTCTGTGTTACCTTACCCCCTGAAGCCCTAGCCTTGTTTGTCCTGTCTTATCGTGCCCCAGTCCCTGTATTGTTCTAGTGTGAGACTGAGCATGGTGGTGATTGCATTCCCTGTACTCCATCCCTCAGATTGACTGTGAGTGTGAGGTTGGCTGATAGGAGTGCGAGTCCCCTTTCCTTTCCCTGGGATTCCTCCCCTCCCCTTTGGAGAGTGAAAGACCCTCTACCCTTCCCCACGTACCTGGGTCCCTGGCCTTCCGAACCCCCACAACCACTCCCACTTGCCCACCTCTCCCCCATTGTCAGCGAGAGTGAGTGTTCTGAGGCCGCATGCTCACCAGGAAGCTCTGAGCCCAATGATGATAGAGGCCTGGTCTCTGTGAGACCTCAAGGGCTACCACACTATCCTGACAGGCATCCTTCTTTAGGGATTCCTCAACAGAGCGTGAGCTTGGTGGCCCGTGGTGAGTGGTTGCGTTCATTCCCGGTCCAACCCCCCCTCCCACTGACACTGCGGAGCCACCATTAGTGCTGCACCACACTGGAAATAGAATGGATGAAGGAAAGAGCTATTAGGAGATGATGCAGATTTGTATCGCTCCTAAATACAGCATGGGATTTAGGTTCTACAGGATCGCTGTCTCACACATGGTCCGCTAGCAGTACTCTGACAGCAGCGAACTCGGCTCCAGGAGGAGGACGGAAAGAGACATACCACAGTGACGCAGACAGGCTCTGAGGAGGAACCCCTTAGTTGGATAGGAGGATGGTCAAAAAGATTCAGCTGGAGAGAATCAGGGGTTGTAATAATCCTTTGAAGACAAGAGGAGATTACACATAACAATAGTGCTCAAGTGACACAGGGTATTATCAACACAGCTGCGTGCTGGAGCTGCTACCTGAGTCCTCTCTCACCTGCTGTTCCCAATCCATGCTCCCTCCCCTTCCAGTGACTTGGTGGGGGCTGTTAACCTGTTTCTGCTTGCTAGCTGCACAAGAGAAGGCCGGGAAGAGATACAGATACGGTTGGGAGGAGCTGGTCCCTAGACTAACCACCAGGGAGAAAAGGCCTTATACTGAGGTGGCAGCTGCCAGATTACTACTCAACTTTGTGGCCTCAGGCCTGCCCAAGGTAGCAGCTGCAATGACAGCAGCAGCCAGTACTCCAGAGCACTAGGTAGCAAGAGGGAGGACACAGTGGGGAGAGGAATGCACTAAACTATTGGGGGAAGGGAGGAAAGGGCAAGGGGAGCTGGTAGTGGTGGGTTCAATCTGCACATTGCCACTGGTATAAGACATAACAGCAGTTACAAGCAATGACCTGCTCCCCATTGTAGCTGGACAGTAACAGACATAACAACAAGAGGCATGTAAGCGGGTAGCTAGCATTATAGCTGATGACCCCCACACACTGAGCGCTCACTGAAAGTGCGACTAAGAATGCATGTATGCAATAAGGCTGCTGCATTCAAGGAGACTCACTACCACTTGCACAGAGAATTGTAAATACTACTATCTCCCTTTGCCAATCTGTAACTGGATGGCGTCACTCCCTACTTAAAGATTTCTGTTTGCGGAAGGCTTGTTTTAGTTCCATTGGGCAATCCAAAGATGTGGATGAAAGGATACAAACAATCGGGCCATGTCATGCCACCCCCACTCCAAATCAGCTCTACCTACCCTTGAATCAATGGTGTCAGCCACTGGCAGGTCCTCACCAGCAATGGGGAGATAACAGTCATCTTTTACTGCTGGGGCCTCTATCAGGCTTTGGGTGGTATTTATTTATTTCAGTTTATATGCAGACCTTCCCTAAGGCTCAGGGAGGCTTACAATCCATAAAAACATTTAAAACCAATAAAAACCCTAGGACACTCTACTCCCACCTACTCACCCAAACCCCTCTTACACCACTAACCCCAAACCCCCACAAAACCCCCACCCCTATCCTCGCCCACCCAGTGCCTTTTCAAATAAAAAAAGCCTTACACCACCTCCAGCAGATGCTCGGGCTCAAATGAACCTCTGGGGGAAGGGAGTTCCAATGCACTGGGGCATCAATAGAGAATGCCCCCCTGTGAGCATTTGTTGTACGAACAAGGCTAACAGACGGTAACCACAGGGAGGCACTCTCAGCCCCCAACGGGACATGGAAGAACAATCTTTCAGATAGGAGGGGCCCAGACCATTCAGGGCTTTCAAGGTCAAAACCAGCACCTTGAATTGTGCCTGGAAAGTTATAGGGAGCCGGTGCAGACTACGGAGCATCGGTGTAACGTGCTCCCAGTGACCAGTCCCTCAAAGGAGGCGAGCGACTGCATTCTGCGCCAGCTGCAGGTTCCGAATAGTCATCAAGGTTAGCACCACGTAGAGTACATAACCCCTGGCTGTTCATACAGGCTCCTGCATTCCAGGGTAGCTGCATCCCCTGGGAGGCTGTTACCCCTGCTTAATTCAGGGTAAGTGTAACAGGATGCCCCTGAGGATTGGCAGAATCAAAATCAGAGTAGAACTGAAACAAGTATTCCAAAAAATGAGCAAACCCATTGAATTAACCCTGTCTGGATGGAAAATAATCTTGTGGATAATAATCGCTACCTATTTCCCATCCATTGTGTATTTTGGTTAGTTTGGATTGGAGTTTTGTGTATTTGGTTCACTTATTTTGTTTTGTTGTCATTTTGGTATTTCAGTTACATCATTTCAGAATATTAGCAGTATTGTGCATGTGCAATTGCTGAAAATGACAATCAAAATGACAGAAAAGCAAAATTATTCAAAGAGAATACCTGAAAAAATTGCTATGGAAATACCTGTTTTGGTCACAGATATTAATTAGATACACTGAGGGCTACTCGAAAATGCAAAGGATAGCCACAAATAATATATCTACTAAAGATTAATCTCTAGATCAGAGTGTGGGCTGGGTAAATTGCTGCAGAGCTTGAGCCTGTGAGAACACTGTAGAGTAGCCTCTGAATGGGTTTATTCCTCCCAGCTGGAGAAGGGAAGGCAGCAAAGCAGTGTCTTAGGGTGAAAAGAGACAAGACGGTAGCCCAGATTAGCCCCCTCTGAATGGGTGGCCACCTGCCTGTCCGTTAGGTGATTGCCAGATGTTCACCCTTGTCAGTCCACCCACCTGCCCCCCAGCACCCACTCGCGGCATCGTCCCAGTAAATGTGGAGCTCGCCATTCGGGCTAATGCTGGCTGATGCAGGCGAATGTGCACCGACGCGGCACATGGAGGTCTGTTAGAGTGGGCGCAGCCTCCATGTGCACGCAGGTCTGATAGGACCATACAGTCCTGGGTGGAGCACCTAGAGTGCAACGGTGGTTCGGGGTGTAGGGGGAGCGCAGCAGGGGAAAATGCCTGCCCATCTGTCCTGTTCATTATATGAAAACTGCGAGTGGTGACTCTGACAGGGGCAGCTCCACAGAGCGACCTCGGACTCCAGCAGGCCTATCTCTTGTCTGTTAACACCCTTGGAGCCTGCTTTAGGAAGGCAAAAAGGTTGGGCACTTGCCCCCCCCCCCATTAGGGACCCATCAGCCAACAGGTGGTGAAAGCCAGCCCTACATTAACAAGGGCTGAATAGAGGAACTGGAGGAAGGGACTGCTCAGGACTGGAGCTCCTATCTAGGCCATAGCTTGGAACAGGACAGCGTGAAGGTAATGTTTGTTTTGGAAGCTAAGCACCTGCCTGTGCTTAGAAATCAAAGCACCTGCTAGAGAAAATCTGTGGTTTTCTCTGGTCCCATTCCTGAAAGGACTTGTAGCTCAGGTAGGCCACCCTGTTAGAGTAGATCTGTTAATTGCCCTGGGGTGGGATAATGTGGGCAAATCATTGAGCGGTCTGTGAATGCTCAGGCAGTCACAGTGGGGTAATGGGCGCTTACTGCCTTGTGCGAGCAGCCCCTCCGAATGGCCTGGCTTCATGGCTACAGCAGGTTCTTGTCCAGCAAAGGTGGTCTCCCACACAAAGGCAGGACCAGCTTCTCCCAGGAGGGAATCCTCCAAATCTATGCCAAACACAAATGGAGAACTCTGATCTGATTCCTCCCTTTGCCTGTGTGAAGTCTGGGTGAGTATTGAATATTGGGAGTGACATCCAGACTGGAACACAGCAGAACAGAGAGCAGCTGGCTGGGCCCCTGTGATTAAAACCCATGTCCCAAAGGCATTTGTCTCCTTTTAGCTTCCCCTTTGTGCTCAATCACACTGTGAAACAAAGGGAATTATGCAGAGAGCTTTTGACTGAAAGGGAGAAGAAAGCTTAAGGAAAACTGTTCTAGGGAGGCAAATGTCAAAAGCATGATGAACATGGTGAATGGGACAGCCCCATTGTAGCCAAGCTATTGCTGGAGTTAGGGGAAATCAATTAACGTATCTGTGCCCAGCAGAGAGCGCTGACAGCTTGGTTCTGGAGAAAACATTCAGAGACTGCAGTTGCAAAGCAGAACCAGAAGTTCCAAACCGCCAGAATGAGAGAAGAACAGTGGTCACAGGAATTAATGGTGTTACACCCACCATGGGAGTAACTTTGGGTTGAGACCCACATAAGCTCCCCCCTATTATCTCTAGAATAGCAAGGAGAGGAGGTTTGCAGGTGACAAGTCCCCTTAATTTGGGGGGTGGGTGGAGGGCTTGCCAGGCCTCACTCCCAGCAATTAAATTCAAAGGGGGCCCTGAGTCCCAAGAAATGTTCCCAGCAGAATTTTTGTACTTCAAAATGTGAAAGACAGGGAAAAGGCTGATATTGGCCATTTTGGGGTTGGAAACGAAAGCCAGAGAAAATCTGAGTGGTTTATTTGGCTTTTGTTAATGACTTTCCTGCCCCACCCCTATGCTGGTGCTCATCACGTAGGTTATATGTTTTGTATTCAGCTGTAGAGGGGCAGGATTGTGAAGAGATTGGGTTGCTATGCTAACTACAGAATAGGATTCATTTTCCTGCTCTGTCAAGGTCTGGGCCAGGATGTGTAGCTTTTGGGGCAGGGTTCTGATTTATGGGGAGGGGGTCTATCAGACAGGTTTGGGTCCCAGAAATGCATTTTTTACAAATTAAGCACTGGCTCCCCTTCGCCACCTATAATTACTCCTATGGACCTCCACCTCACATTGTGAAAGCAAAGCAAGCAAGCAAACAAACAAAAACAACAAAAACCAGGCAATCGGAAAAATGGAAAATTCAGTAATATACCACTTATGGAACTGTAGGACTGGAAGGGACCCAAAGAAGTCCTCTAGTCCACTTAACCCCAAGACAAATCTTACAAAGAGCCTATCCACTGTATGAGCATTCACTCCTGCGATAGGACTCCTTGTGCTTTTAAAGGGTAGGAAGAGTTCTTTCTAAAGGGGAAAGAATATGGGGCTACCTTGCTACCTACAGTCCTATTCCATCCAGCAGTGTGTAAACACCTACATTCATTTGCAGGATTTGGGCCTTAGACTGTGCTGTAGAGGGGGCTTTGTTCATTGACTGATATCCTTCCCCTGCCCTAACTGATTCATAAGGCAGAAGTCAAGCATTACATTTACTCTGATAATTTGTAGTGGGTCGGAATGCCATGGTTGCAATTTGCTGCAAACTCCAGCTCAAAACATCCACAAACCACGTTTCTCAAACCCATGCACTTACTCAGGGCCAAGCAGTGCAACTGCATCAATTCCCCAAGCCCCATACATCTACTGGCCTATACCCCACCCCCCAGTCAGCAGACCTTGAGCCTCCATTAACATCATCCTGCTTCAAGCATGCCAGCTTCTCTAGCCCATGGGCCAAATCCAGCATGCTCTTGTTTTTTGGCCCTTTTCCAGTTCCTGTCCCTGGTCAATGGGTTCAGTCCCTATCCTCAAACACTGAAAGAGCAGGCTCAGAGGAGGGAAATGGAGACAAGGTCATGCACACTTGGTCGTGGCGTGTGACCACGTCACAGCTAGGGGCGGGATTTCAGTCGGGCCAGGAGAGGGAGGCAGGGCAGGTGTGGCCTGCGTCACGGCCCGCCATGGCCACAGCGGCTGCTCCAGCAACAGCCAGCCTGCCTGGCTCCCCACGCTGGCCCCGCAGTGGGGCGGCAGCGATTGCCTGCCATCTGGGGGATCAGGCCATCGCAGCTCCTACTCAGTGATAGGCGAAACGTTCACGAGCTTCCCCCAGCTGGCCTCATACTAGACACAACCCTGTTCTAAGCTCTTGCTCTCTTGATGATGGGCTCCCTGCTTGGACTTCTATAGCCACTGTCTCTCAGTGGCACAGGTACTGGGCTAATTGGATGCAGGCAGGGGCACAGGTACAGGTGGGGTAAGTTGGGGCTGCTGCCTTGGGACCCAGGTGTTTAGGGGGGCCTTTAGAGGGGGCCCAGTAGGCCCAGCCCCCCTGGAAAATAAAAATGTCTTGCTTTATTTCTGCCTGAGCAATCTATGCCTTCCTCAGTGAGCTCGGCACCAGAGCCATATCTGTCAGTGGGTTCACTGATCCAGACCCAAGGGAATAATACCCAATAATCCCCACCCCCTGTGCCTCACCTACTCTACCCCAGCACCCCTCAAGTCCCTGTCTGCCCCACTACCATACCTTGCTCCTACTTTATTTAATGCATAAATTTAATTGTTGGAAGCCGCCCCGAGCTGCGTTGCAGGAGGAGCGGGGTATAAATTTGTAAAATAAAAATAAAATATAAAATATATACCCAGCCTCCCCCCTAATTTCAGTCATTTGACTTGTCCCTGGGCCCTATTAAACCTAGCTATGCCACTGGATGCAGGCATTTGCTCTTATGACCCTAACTCAAAGGGGCCATACCCTGCTGTCACTTATGATGATTCATCCACTCGCAGCCTCACTCTGAAAGGGTTTAGGGTGCTCCTGTCACACCTACCCTCACACCCTCCCACAAATGGACCGTGAAATGCTTTAATATTTCAATAATCGACTTGTAAATCAAAGGAGTCTGTCAGTAATAAAAACCTAAGGGACTCTTCCTCCTCAGTGGCTGCGTATCAAGCCAAAGCTCTAGGGCAGGGGTGGGGAACCTCAGGCTCGGGGGCCAAATGCAGCCCTCAATAGGTTTTTATGTGGCCCCTCTCTAGTGCCGGGATCTGGCCCCTGGATCCAGCCTCTACCCCCAGGCACTAAAAAACTGAGCTCAGGATAAGGGAGCAGAGAGGCAGGCATGCACACAAAGTGTAGGACTTGAAGACAGATCCACAGCACAGATCCATGATCTGGGACTTCTTTTTCTTGAATACACCCATTAAGCACCACCGTCCAAAACCTCTATGTGACCCTCGGAGCTCGTACTCATTTTCAATGTGAACCCTGGGACAGAAAAGTTTCCCTACCCCTGCTCTAGGAGCTTGCTTTAAAGACAGGAAGAAAGGAGCAGTATTCCACCTAGTAAATAATTTCTGGAATGACATTCCTGTGCATTCATGCACAAACCAAGTAAAATGTTGAGCCATGGCTAATGGTGGGATCTGAGATAAGATCTAGCGAGCAGCACAATTCCTCCCCCAGAAGGTAGAAATCCAGATACTAGAAAGCCAGCCCCCAACTGTAAAGTAATTTCACATTGTTTCAGATCAAATGGCAGCCAGGCATATATAGCCATTTCAAGATAGGTACAGATGCCAACTCTGAAATAATGCTGGGGTAATACACTGCCTTCTTTTGTGCTTGTGAAATCTATCCTAGTCCTCTCCCATTCAGAAACATAAACCCACAGTGTCATTTACCAGCAGAGTGCCGCATTGTGGCTGTTTTATTATTCCCTTGGGTCTGGATCAGTGAACATAGCAGGTCAACAAACTTCCACTTTTACTGTAGTGTCATGGATTCCCCAGGAGGCGCTGCTTCCAAATAGTTTCCCCCCCGAAAACAATGGGTGAAGCCACGCGAGACAGAGTGGGGAGGCTACCATGCCTTGGGTAGCCTTATCCCACTCTGGGCAGCTGGGCCACACAATGCAGTGGTTCACGTGACCGGTGTCTGCCAGATTCTGCCCTTGCCCTAGGGTGCGG
Source organism: Sphenodon punctatus (assembly GCA_003113815.1). Classification (NCBI taxonomy): domain Eukaryota; kingdom Metazoa; phylum Chordata; class Lepidosauria; order Sphenodontia; family Sphenodontidae; genus Sphenodon; species Sphenodon punctatus. The sequence goes on along the minus strand of QEPC01009656.1, from coordinate 818,305 downwards.
TGAGCGGCTGGCTGCTACACAACGCATCCTCGGAAAAATTCCAAGGCTGCATTGCGGAGCAGCCTTACCCAACATGGAGTAAGGCTGCCCTAGGCCTAGGCCATGCTTGTCCTGCCACACAGGGAGCACCGCTGCAGGGCCTTGAGTTTCAGGTGCTGTTGCTTGTCATGTGTGACCATGTCACAGCTGGGGGCGGGATTTTGATCGGGCCAGGGGGACGGAGGCGCTCCGGTGGGGCACGACTGGGTGCCCACTTGTGTGGCCTGTGTTGCAGCCTGACACAGCGGCTGCTCCAGCAGCAGCCAGCCTGCCTGGCTCCCCACATTGGCCCCGCAGTAGTGGGGTAGTAGTTGCCTGTCGTGCGGGGCTCAGGCCACTGCAGCTCATCTGGCTGTACCCAATATGCTTCCTGAAGGTGTTTGCTTGCATCTTCATATTGTTACAGTGACCAGCAAATAGAAGATGATTAAACATGCTTGCAGAAATTGCCACCTTCTGATAAAGCAAGCAAGAAAGATAGCTAAACAAAGGCTGGACCAGGGATGTTAAGTTTCAGGTGTGGAGCAACTGTATTTTGGCGTTAGTGTTCATAGGACTGTATAAACTGTCCAGGCTACTAATTCTTCATTACACTGGATGGTATTTATTTAGTAGTAGAATCATGGATTTGGAAGGTACTTTGAGGGTCATCTAGACTAACCCCCGGCTAGGGTGCAGGGTGACTACAGCTACCACATCCCTGACAGGTGGCTGCCCAAGTGCCCAGCCTCTTTTTGAGAACTTTCAGTGACCTCCGCCCTAGGCATTTGTAGCTGTGTAATGTGGCGGCGCAGTCCTGCCATATGGATTTGGTATTACACTCTCAGTTTGCACAAGCTACAAGTAGGCTTGCCATCTCTCAAGGTTTAACCCTCAAAGTCCCATAGGCCAAAATGGGAGTCTTAGGGTCAACTCACAAGAAGTGGCAAAACTACCTACAAGCGACTCCACAAAGCAGAGGGAAATGGGAAATCGAGCCAGTGATTCTGTTGTTGTCACTATTTCAAGTTCTTACTTGGCATAAACAGGCACAGAACACCAATTGAGCTACCTCCATTTACACCAGCTGGGGAGGTAGTGCCTAATTACCAAGGGGTAATTTCTGACAGTTCCCACATAAGTGCAAAAAGCCACATAGACACAGCAGCAAATAGGTGAACTACCAAGGAACACGCTGTTGGGAAAGGGGGTTGGGAGATGTGTGACAAACCAATTGTCTGGCTCACACAACAGGTGCTGTCTGCTGTCACAGACTCCAGTAGTAACTAACCAGAGTTTTGAACTGCTGTTAAGATTGATTCTTAACTGAATCTCCTACGTGAATAATCAGATATTTGACAATAGGGGGAGAAACTTAAAGAGCCTGATTGTCAGGTGCCACAGGGAGTACTGGATCTTCGGGTCTAGGAGAATCAGTGCAGGATCAGGTCCAAAGGGGTCCAGGAACAAACACACAGGCCAGAGAGGCCAAACAGAGATACAGACCACCCGATGTAGGTCAGGAGGGACAGGCTGGACAAACAAACACCGATCAAGGCAACAGACACAGATCAGGACAGACAGACAAACTGGGCAAATGCAGGTCAAACAGGATCAGAAGGACCAGGTACAAAGGCAAGGATCAGAAGTTCCAGCCATTCCAAGGCACGTATAAAAAGTGGGGGAGGGAATGCAGAGCCAGTCCAAGGAACATAGAGCCATAAGGAAGGCTACACAAAAATCAGGATGTTGACCAATGATCCACCCAGCTTCCTGTGGCTGCTGATTGGCCTTATATACAGGCCAGCAGCCAACCAGGAAGCTAGGGAACATGGAACAAGTCTGAGGAGGGGTGTATCTTGACTAGTGCCAGAGAAGATCGTCAAGCCACTACCAGACCCTGTGGCTACAGGTGGTGGTGCTGCCACTTGAAGCCCTGGTCCTTATGTTGATGCTCAGGCTTTAGGAGCGTAGCTATAAGAGGTGCAGCTGCACAGGGGTCATGCTGATGTGGATTGTGGATGGTGTGGTGGAGTGGATTGTCTCAGGAGATGGTCTATGCATCAGGGCCCATTCCCACCTACCTAAAGCTTTAAGCCCTTTTTGTTCCTGGGGCCCTGTTTCCATCTCTGTGTATGGCTGTGGGTGCAGTTCTCATCCATTGATTAAAGTTAATCAGAGATTTATCATTTACTTCAGTTGCTTTCGTATTGCAGCCTTTGCTTCTCTGACCTCTGGGAGCAATCCCCAAGACAACAGGGATATTTTTCTAGGCTAAATAATAATGTGCACTCTCCCTCTCTTTTATCTATTTTTTCCCTATATAGGATGTCTAGCTAGCTACCCTACATTGTTCTTACTGCTTATAGCACCATTTTCCATATTTCAGTCAGTCTCCCTCACTATCTACAACAAAACTACACACCAAAAGAGAAATGCATTAAATGCCTTTCATAAAGGTTACAATCTAGAGAGCGTGGTTGCCGAGTAGTTCAAATGATATCTTTTATTGGACCAACTTCTGTTGGTAAGAATGTGCAAGCTTTTGAGCCTCAGGCACGTAGCATAGCCAGTCAGAAATCTATAAACTGAGCAAATGTAGGGCAGGTATAGATGAGGAGTCATGTCATTCCATGTTTCTTCATATATACCTGCCCTACATTTGCTCGGTTTATACATTCCTGACTGTGCTACATGCCTGAGGAAGGGCCCTGTGTGGCCCAAAAACTTGCACATTCTCACCAACAGACTTTGGTCCAAAAATATATATAATTTGAACTACTCTGTCTCCATCTCCAGAGGTTACAGTACAGACATGGTTTATCTTACCAGTCTCTTTGGTTTCTGAGGTAAACTGCATGTGTGGTTAGGCTTTTGTGTGTCTTGTTTGTCTTAAAACATACTTATAACAAACAACCAGGCCAAAGTACACAGAAAGCACAAAGGCATTGAACTCAATGGGACTATGCAGAATGCATATACTAATTTATGCCTGAGCGTAAGCCTGTGCAGGATCTGTGTCAGTGAGCCTGATCTAGCTTGTGGGTAAACAAAATCTGATCTCTCTTTTTTGGTTTAAAACACTAGGCTTTCCCCCAGAATTCTGAAATGTAGCAGTGGCAATTGCAGCTGTCTATACAGCTTCCTAATCTATCAAGGAAGTATATATTGTCCTGGTACTTAGCACTTAGTATGTCTACTGAATGTGAATGGAGTACTCAGCCCTGCTGAGATTATTTGGAAGACAGAACGCCTCTTGCAAGGAATTTACTTTCCTATGGCTCTGAACCAACTCTCACTGAAGCCAGTGGGAACACTGCTAATTACTTCAAGGGGGACTGGGCTAAGTCCCAGACTGCTCCTACAATATAGTGAAGAAAAAAACCACATACTCTAGATCCCAAAGCTGCTTGTTTCACTCTGGTAAATAATCCCAGCAATTTTGGATTCTTTGAATTTGTACATGGATTCACTATTTGTCTTCAGAGATGTTTCATCTTTGTCCCTATCTGCTACAGCAACATGCAAAGCCTGATCCTGGAGCTCTTCTGCAGCCAAGACAGGTCTCAACTGATTTCCTTTTTAATTTCACCCATTGAAACTGTCACCAGTGGAAGCTCCTGAGCAAGGGGACTGAGCAGGAAAGAAAGACTGCTTCAAGTTTCTCTTTCTTGCTTGCTCAGTCCCTTTTCTCAGAAGCTTCCTTTCCACTGGTGATGGTTTCAATTAATTAAATTTAAAAGGAAATCAATGGGAGTTTGACTGCAGAAGAGTGGTGCTTTTTTTTTCTTTCTTGCTACCTCAGTGCATCCATCAATGCAGCAGTTAGTTGCTCATGCAAATAGCCTAACTCAGCTCCAGTGACATCATTGGGGAACAGCCAATATGAATAAAGGCTACAGTCGGTCAATGCATGGTGGGTTGTACAGATTTGATGTGCTGGCTGTTGCTCTAATAGTTAGCAATGGCATGACCCTCTGGTGGGATGACACAAGAGCTAGCAGAGTGGGTGTGAATCCCATTCCCTTCAGTGGAATTTGCACCTGCACTAACTGCTAACATGTATGCTATCCTGCTGGAGGATCATGTGCCGTGTGACTCCAATTTTCAAGAAGTTTGCTCCAGCAGAGCACTTTGAAGACTGGGTTGCTTAAGTGCTTTCCTAATAGTCTATTTGTGACCCAGGGGGATGACAGTGTTTCAGCATTTATTGTATTAACCCCAGTTTTTAAGGGGCTGATAACGCATCCTTAGAAAACATGTATTCCAGGCTGAAACTTCTGTAGAGAAAATTGGGTTTACTGTGTTGGTCCCAAATACAGGCAATAGAGACAAAGTAGCGGCCGCTGTCCCATGGCCCATGGATCCCTGTGTGCAAGCCACATGCATATGTGTGCGATTTCTTCACAGCACAATGTGCCAGCAATGTGCACAGGTTCTGTGTGGCTGCGTGCGAATGTGACTGCGCATGGGATCCGCAGACCATGGGATTGGGCCCCAAAAAGTGATATCTTTTATTGGACCAACTCTAGTTGGTGGAAACATGCAAGCTTTTCGGATCTCACAGGGTCCTTCATCAGGCAAGTGTGGGGTTACAAAAACAGCACATCAAAACTGCCTGATGAAGGACCCTGTGTGGTCTGAAAGTTTGCATACCTCCACCAACTGGAGTTGGTCCCATAAAAGATATCACTGTACTGCTTTGTCGCTATAGGCTGAAACTTGGCATGCTAAGAGCTGATGATCACTCCTGTAAGTAAGAGTTGCGGAATCTGGCTACAGTCTCAGTCTGAAAGTGCTTCTAAAAATAGGTACTGCCAATTTAAAATGGATATGTGTTTTAAGTGATTTTTGTTTTTAAATAGTCGCTTGGTGGTTTGAGAGATGGCGTGTAACATACAACTTCCTAATAGCTTTGCCTGCGTAAAAAGCTATGCAATTTATCTCTTCAGTGATCTAATCTTTCGGGTAATTTTAAAACAAAATTGACAATGGTGTGGATGGAAAATATTTTTATTCAGATTAGGTTCTGTTACTCCTCCTCCTCCCTTTTACAGAAACAGACCACTTGATTGTGAGACCGTGACTTGATCATTCAGAGGCTTAACTTTAAAAACACACAGAGGGATCATCCTCACTCACTAAAATGAATGGAAGTTTTGCCATTGACCTTAGTGAGTTTAGGATTGTAGCCTCCAAGTGAGCTTGCAAATGCTTGAATCTTCTCACTACACACTGGAACAAATGTGACTAATTTCCCAGTTGAAGAGCAGTGTTAGTTTTCAGATGCTGCAGGTGCAGAATGAGTTGTATTTCTGCAAAATTTTAAGAGCATCCCCCTGAGAAAAGGGAAAGATAGACAGAACAGCAAGTGAGGGTCACAAGATGCCAGAGATTGAGAGTGAAGTAGAGAGAGGACCAGAAAGACCAGCGAGATTATGTGAGCAACAGTTGTGGCTTTGTGTGTTGTGAAATAACATCCCTCAAGTGATCAAGAGCAACATTATGCAGCCAAATCTGAAAAGAAAGACCAAGTGTCCTCAAATTGCTGGCATTTGTACAGTCTATTGTGTGCTACTTGTTCCAGGCCTGTGAATTCACTTGTTAGCCACTCCTTAATTTGAAGGGATTGTAGAATCAGAGCTGTATAGTCAGTCTCCTAATCTTTCCAAGGTTTCGCTGAAGCTATTACTCCCGAGGACCTGAGAGACAGGCATAGGGCATTTAGAATGTCACCCAAGTCAAATACATACAGAGCGAAAGGAACTCTGTATTCTGCCTCCCAGTCCCTACACACTGAAAACGTACCCTCTGCTTCAAATTAAGACACACCAAATGAGGGTGAAATTGCTTAAAACATAATTAAAATGGCAGCTGATCAGGTGTAATCTTTTAAAAATAATGTTTGAAGAGAGGCTATGGGCTGAAGTTTTTCAAAGCAGTTCAGGGGTGTTAGTAACATGGCTTTCTCTGCTTTAAAATTATCAACGGGTGTTAGCAAATGAGACAATAGGCATCTGAAGTCAGGGTTCAGTCCTTGTAGCCCCCCACTCGTATGTTGTGCGTAGAGCCTAATAAACGGGCAGCCCCTAGAATGTAGTTGTTGTGCGTCCATCCAGCCCCCACGCACAGGTTTAGTGTGACTAGCCTAATAAAGAGGCAGGCCCTCTTCCCCACCAACCCTCCTTCTCAGTATGATTTCAGAAGTGACATGGTGAATGTCCACCACAGTCAACCTCAGTCAAACGCGGGGGGTGGTGAAAGCGCCGTGAATGTCTGTTTGCTCGCATCCAGATGTTCACCACAGTCAAACGCGGCCCGGGGTGAAGCTAACCACGCTTCGTGAGGTCGGGGCGGGAGGAGGTCCAGAAGTGTGGTGAATGGTCACCAAGGCAGGGGTGAATGAAAAGTAACTTCTGAACGGAAACCCGCAGCTGCGGTGGAAGGAATTGACCCCAGCCACGGTGCATTCTGGGGCTCGAACCATGGTCTACGTCTCCACTGCATGTCTGGTGTGTTTCCCCAGCCCGTGTTCTCTCTGATTGCCCCCGGGCGGTGGTCACGATCCTGTCACTTCTGTTGGGGCCATACGTGTCATGTCACCACAGCCCGCGGTGAATCTGTTCACACCAGGGTGGGATTCACTGTGGTGAACTGGAACGCGTCACTTCTGAAATCACCCTCAGTATCCCATCCCCTGACATGTCTCACAGCCGCAGCAAATCATAGGAAGAAGAAGCTGCCCCAGCTATGATCATTCTGGGAGGCAAACAATTTTAAATGATTTATTTTGTAGTATCAAAGTTTTCAAACTGTTTCTTGTCTGTCACTGTTTCCCTCTGGCAGGCTGCAAGCCTTTGCCTGTGCATTCGCAGGCTAGCCAGGTCTGGGAATGGCAAAAGGCAGTGCAGCGGCACAGGCATGCAGTCAGCTACTCTAACCATGGCCAGCACCTGGCCTTTGCCTGTGGCTTTCCTACAACCATTCCCTTTGCAACCAGGCAGAGGCTTTTCCCCATTGGGGTACTATGGCCCTTTCTCAAGCTCCCACTGCCCTCAAATACATGGCCAGTGGTCTTTCCTCCCAAGGCCTTTTTTTTTGGGGGGGGGGGCAATTGCCCCGGGCCTCACACAAGGCGGAGGCCACTTCAACACAGACAAACAGGACTATGTTTGAATGATCAAATTTAGATCCCATTTTTCCTTCTTGCAAGGCAGTAGCGCTGGTCAGTGAAAATGTAACCCCAGGAGTGGGGGATTTCAGCACTTTGGGTTTGCCTTGTGCTCCATTGACTAAGCCACTCACTTCAGTGGGCTGAGGAATCTGCTCTCTTATCCAGGAACCTTCTCTTATTGTCCTGTTGTTAAAAACATACCACCTATGCCTGAAGGGATGCCTTCCTAAATCCCTGTAAAACAGCCTAATCAAAATCCTTTTGACCTGTAAATTTAATCACCAACTAGCCCATTAACTCCTTCCCCCCCCCCCCACTCCACTCCCACACACCCTCTTCCTGACACACATCTCTAAGTTGAGCAGATGGTTAACACAGCCTTTTTGTCTGAAAGACAAAAGCTGGGTGAGATATGGACATTCATATGGTTCGCCATTCATATTCCCCCTTCCTTAGCCCCTTTCCATAATTTCATCCATGCTTCATAGACATGGTCCGAGGACTCGGATTCTAAACAGCTACACCTATCTCCAATTCCCATAGGCAGCTGGTGAGTTTTGAAATCCTTTGCTGGGGTGGGATATGAATGGAAGCGAGCCCCTTTGCTGAGGGAACGGCAGGGGGAGAAAGCCTCGTTTGAGGATGCATGGGTTGGAGGATGCTGGGTTTTCAAGGGGAGGGAACCCTGCTCTCTGCTGGGGCAGGGGGCTGTTGCGCTCCAGTTCTCTTGTGTTTTTCAGGATCAGCACCCTCTGCTGTTCTGTGTGTGTGTTGTTCCAAACTGAGTTCATGGAGTCCCAAACCCCCCCAAGCACATCCAGGCTGGTGCTGCTAGAAGAGGCTCCCCATAGCCCCTCATGGTTCTAATGCCTGGCTGGGCAAGATGCCAGGTCATGGTACTAACCCTCCCCCAAACTGGCCACAATCCCACAAGCTTCCCACTTGCGGGGGGATCACAGTGGAGAGCTCTGTGTTGATCCCTGGAGGGCACTGTGCTTTCCAGCCTCCTGGCCACTAGGCACCTGCTCTCCCCAACCCCCTCCCCCCTTGTTCCCCATGGAGCCAGCCACCTCCCGCTCTATCTCCTTGGCCCCAAGCCTTTCCCAGTGGGCACCTTGCCTGGTGCTGGTATTGGTGAAGAGGCAGTTCTTATGCCCAGCACCCTCCCTTCCTCTGTCTGGGTGTAGCTTAGCTGCTTTCTCCTACAAGGGGGAGCAGAGTGGGGAGTGTCATTGGGGGAAGGGAATGGGGGAGTGTCTGATCAGGGTGTGGGTGTGTGCGCAAAATGTGTTTGCTCGAGTGCAGTATTGCAGATCTTATGAATGGATGAAGATCTTGTGATTTGTGTGTGTGTGTGGGGTGTCTTTGTTTTTGCTAATTGTTTGAGTGCATTTGCTTACACCTAATATGCTTTGGGTCTGGGCACATGGAAAAGGGCTAAGGTAGGGGGCAGTGAGAAGGGGCTCTGTGTACATGGAAGTAGTTTCAAAGATACTAGTACCAGATTAACGATTATTATTGCTATGCTGTTGCTAGTTGTTGGGACACCCCTTTTTAGGGTCAGTTGTGTGTGTGTGCTTGTCTGCCACAGCTTGTCTTAAATTTTAGCTATTTTCCATGTGTGTGTGTGTGGGGGGTGTAGCTTACATTGGATCATAATGTTATTGGGGTCATCCCTGATCCTGGGTTTCTGGGGGTGCCATTAAATTGTCAGTGTGACATGGATTCTCCAAGAGTGTCTGATTTGTACTGTTAATGTGACATCGATTCTCCAAGAGTGCCTGATTTGTATTCTAAGGAAGTATTGCTGATTGGACTATATGGTCTTTTGCAATCTTCTGTAATCAGCCAAGCAGGAGATTTTGGGACATTGTCATGATGAAGTCAACACATAACTGTGGAATGTGTGTTTTCTTTAGTTTCTTGGTTAAACTAATAAACAATAAAAAGGGAAAGGGATTTCAAGTACTGCAATAATGGCTAATTTTTGGTTCAGTTGTGCTAAAGCACTTTAAAACCACGAATTAAGTTGCACACTAACCCTGAAGAGGTGTCTTATGTGAAGGGGAAACCAAGGCAGAGAAGCTAAATGGCTTGCTTTGTGTGTTGTGTTTGATATAAGGTGGATCTTGATTTTGAATAATTTTGCTGCCAAGAAAGCTAGGAAAAAGAGGATTTGATAACTTTTGCAATAGAATTTTATTTATTTATTTCATTTTTTGAATAAAATCTTTACAACTGTACTGAATTATGATGTCAAATATAGATGGTTTTTGAAAATATTATATGCATGTCTCTTTTTTTACCAAGTGAGGAAAAAAAATGGCATCGACACAGGGTGGCAGTGAGCAGGAACGGGGGTAGGGGTGGAGGCCTCAAATGAACAGTCTGCCCCTGGGCCTCTGAGAATCTTAAAAAGGCCCTCCTGTTTTAGGTACACGTTCACCCCCCTTCCTGTCTAATCCCCAGCCCCCAAAGTGGCGTATCACTATACCATACAGCCATTCTCCATGCCCCTCCATGCCCCCACCCCAAACATCCAAAGAAGCATGGAAGCATGTATTATGAAAAATAAAATAACTTTATTTAAAAAACAAAACCCTATTTCTTCTTGCGTTTGCTCCTTTTGGGGGCAGCTTAGCGTGGATCCCTTGGGTGGTGGGATGGGCAGGGTATAAACAAACATGCCGCTGCCTCAGCAGCCCTTTTTAAATGGGCCACAGGTGCAGGGGGAATAGGTGTGTGCGCGGCAGCATGGGCGGTACGGGGCGGCCAGTGTACATGGGCACACACCAATCTCCCCCCGCATCCCCACTGACGGAGCAATTGCTGTTTTGGCCAGTTGCTGCATGCATGGGTGAAGGTGGGTGTGCATGCGTGTTTCATGGGAGTGCGCACACCCGCTGCAGGATTCACACGAGAGGCTCATGCCCACGCAACAGATTTGCCTGGGCCCGTCTCGTGTAAAAAGGGCCAGCAACTGCCCGTCGTAGTGGGGGGGAGGGCCACCCCTGGCTGGGTCAGCTCAGAGAATGGAACGCATGTTCCCATGGCTTGACCTGGCTGGGGAGGGAGGGCAGGGAGCGACACACAGATGACCGGCTCTGCCACCATGTTGCGGCCGGTGCCCTGCTCTCCATAATGACAGGCAGCCATGGCTGCCAATAACAGGCAGGCATGTCTGGCTGCCATGGCAACCCCCCACACTGGGCCAGGCGGGCACGAAAACAGACATGCAGCCCTCATGCGTAGGTTTAACGTGACTAACCTAATAAATGGGCAGGCACTCTTCCCTGTCACGCTTTCCCCACCAGTCCCCCTTCTCAGTATCCCACCCCTGCCATGATTAACAGTTCTCTTCAAACATTATTTTAAAACTATTACACCTGATCGTCCGCCATTCTACTTATGTCTGGCCTGCCTGGGCAGCTCCTGGGTCTGGACCATGATCTCGGTTCCTTGCAGGCCCATGTTTCCAGCCCAGTTGCCTACCCCACCAGGGTCTGGATCAGACCCACATCTGGTGGGCCTGGAACAGACCCATGAATTTGGCGCTGGCCCAGGTGGCCCGAACTGCACCCCTATCACATTTGTTAACACCTCTTTACCTGATCCTCCTCCCGTGGATCTGGCTGTGGTAGACTGTTTGTGGAAGGGGTGTGTGCGGGCGGGTTCTGGCTGTGGCAGATTGGGCAGTGGTTGTAGTGGTGCTGGTTATTGCCTGGCTGTCAGTCTGAGCCATGGCCCCAGCAATGGCAATCCTCCACAGGTCATTATGGAGAACGCACTGGCTGGGAAACAGCAAGCGTCAGCCACGTACTGCCAACCAGAAAGAGCTGGAGAAATGCATGTTTGAAAATGGTGCATTGGGTTTTTCAGGCAGACATTATATGCACACCAGTGAGAGCGAGAGCGGAGATTGGGGCCAGAAGTGACAGTTCTAGGCTTTTTCACCGTGACTCAGTGGTGCTGACAGACCTGGATGTGAGGGGGCTACATGCAACCTAACTGACGGGACACAGACATGTGTGGGTACATTAGCCTGCATGGCTAGGCATGCTTGGGACCCTGCTATGAGTGGGGGCTGCGTGTCTAGTGACCATGTTGCCGATGGGGACAAACACCTAATAAACGAGGAGGTGGACACACGCCTGGTACGAGCTATCGTCTAGTTTATTAATACCAAATGTCTACATCTGTTCCCAGCTGAAGGGGCACAGAGTAAGCATTGCAGTCTGCAGCAGGGAGAGGACATGGCTTCTCTTAAAGAAAATAGCAAAATTAACTTCCACATTGTGTTCCTCACAGCCTGCTGAGCCTGTGGATAATCCTATCCTGTCTGGCAAGGACACACTTTCACTATGCCCGCGTGGAGTTAGGCCAGGATTTAGGACCTCATCCTCAAGGGGCTTTGGATTAGCCCTTAAAGGAGGGAGCTTCCTCTTCTAGATAAATGCCTCAATCCTTCAAAGACTTACATGAACACTTAACATTGGGTATTTTCAGACGTTACGAGATCATGCTCAACCACAGTCAATTCCCTGTGGTGGGGAATGCCCTCGTAACGTCTGCTGGGGAACCGGAACTTCCCCCCCAGATGTTAACCACGCTCAATCCCTGCGGGGAATCTCATTCACGCCACGATCGGCTGGACCAGTGGGGCCAGCGCCGATCGCGTGGTGAATGAGATTCCCAGTGGGGATGAAGGGGTCTGTCATGTCTGGACGGCGATCACGGCCCAGAATCCCCACCAGGATTCCGGGCCGTGGTCATTTCGGGCAGGCGCTTCGGCTGCATTGGCCGCGGCACCCGCCCGTCTCCCCAGAGGGCGTGTGGTGGGGGAGCGTGGGGGGGGCAGGGGCGTGCGGCTGCACGTTGCGCCGCGCGGCCCCTTCCCCTCCCCAATGCCACGCCGGGATCCCCGGCACATCTGTTGGCCATGCCAGAGTGATCCCGGCGGGGAATCATTTGGGTGATTCTGGAACGGGGCGAATGCTGCTCCGTCTCGTCTGAAATCACCCATTGTTCGCATACACGAATTTTAACTATGTCCTGGATTTAAACTGTTTAAATTTAACTATATTTTGGAGTAACTTCAAGGATGTGTATGAGTCTTTGCAGGGTTGGGCCCTACGTTTTAGGGAGTTTTGAAGGATCCTGTCATTCTCTTACAAAATTCAATTTGAATGCTCCCTAACCCCTAAATTTTAATGAGAGAGACTACTAAAATCAGACACGGACTGAGAAACTAAGAGTGCAATCTTCCACTATTAAAGCTGAGCAAATGACTTTAATGTATGGAGGAGTGTGTCCTAAATTTAATTTTCAGAGAGAGTGTGGTCGCCGTGTTGGTCCCATGTAACAAAGCGGTTCATATGATTTGAGGCATTTTCAGACGAGACTCCACCCACTACCCACCCACCCTCCACGCATTATACATGTTGAAGGGCTGCACTGTTGCCCTATGGGTGCCCTGTAACATGTATAGTGGGAGGTGGGTAGGGAGTGTCTTGTCTGAAAACGACCATTAAAAAAATCCAATAAAAGATATCATACAAACCACTTTGTCTCATATTTCATTTTGTAAGGGCAAGAGTGGGTCCTTAGAACCAAGCCAGAGTGAGAGAGAATTGTTTCTATTTGGCTCTTCTTCACCCTTTACTACCTTTAAATATTTCAGGAAAAAATGCATAATGGCCTGAGCAAATTGAATTCGCCACTACTCAGTATAAGTGAAAGTCAAATATATTATTTTAGATGGAATTTGGCTATTGAAAAGCCATTGCAGCCTCATAACTGAAAGACAATCAGAAGCCAAAAATCACTAATACTCTAGCATGATATGCCAGCAGGATAGTACATATTGCTAGCAGTTAGTGTGGGAATGAGTTCCACTGAAGTGAAATGAAATTTAGGCTGGGATGAACGGTAGGTGCTATCAAACCAGGAACGTGCAGTGTAACATGCAGATCCGTTGTATGCCCCAATACGCATAAAAGCCATGATCCTGCATATAGAATTCTGGCAGAGTCCCAGTGAAGTCAATGCAGCCACTCCAGAATAAGAATTTTGTGGATTTCCACCACCATGTGTCCCAGCACACACCACATAAAAATCTAGTCCATGGTATGAAACGCTGTAATTTATTTTGCTTAAAATGATAAAGCTTAAATTGTGCAACAAACCCCCCCCCCAACAAAACAAAATGGGCTCTAAATGCTACATTAAAAAATCTTGGGAGATACATAAAGTAGCAGATAAAGAAAAGGAATACTCTCTGGATAATCCTCCACCACTAAAGTCAACAGGAGTTTTGCCATTAACTTCGAGTGGAGTGTCCTCACTCTCCTATCTGCTTATATATTATTATTTCCATTTTACAGATGGGCAGATCAAGGCACAGCACCAGAACTAACATTTAACATGATAAAAGTCCCATTAATTTCAATGAGACATCAGTGATTACATTCAAAGTGCCTTCCTTTTAATGTGTTTTAAATGTGTTTTATGTTTATTTATTATTTTGTAAGCCGCACGGAGCTGCCTGGAACAGGAGGGGAGAGGTAGAAATGTAATAAAATACAAATAAAATAAATTAATTTCAATGAGACATTGAATGTAATCACTGATGCTGTCTCAAGGATTGTGTTAAATTTGCCCAAGGTCACAGAGGAAGGCTGTGACCTTCTAGAGGGATACTGCACATGCTAGTAGGTAGCACAAGCATTATTAAAATAGGAATTGTGCCTGCACTAATTGCTAAAGCACATGTTATCCTATAGAGGATCACGCTGGAAGTATGTGGCAGGCCTACTTTATCTAAACTGTCCATCAAATCTATCTATGTAGTTACACAGCACTTACGAAGACATCCATGTTCTAAAGATGGACTCCTGGCTTAACTGACAGGATTGTAAAAACTAATAAAATAATTTGATAAATATCTATAGAACTCTCAGGGTTAAAAGTGTTTTACTATCTTTATCTAGTTCAGCCTCACAACAACCCTGTGAGATAGGTCATTATTATTCTCATTTAACAGCTGGGGAGCTGAGGCAGGGAGATAGTGGGTGTTTTAGACGAGCACCTCCACACCCATTATGCACGTTGAAGTTCTGCATAGGGCACCAGTGCAGCCCTGGAACCTGCATAATGGGTGAGTGATGGGTGGGGGAGGCGCTTGTCTAAAGACACCCACGTTTTGTTCAAGGCCACCCACTGAGTTGGTGGTTAGAAGGGAAGGGACTATGAACGCAGGTCTCCCAGGGCCACGTCCAACATTTTATCCGCTAAGCTACACTGGAGTCAGGCTTTTGCCCTGGGATATCTCCTGCTTGACATTCTACTGTATCTGCGCGCGCGCTCACTCTCCGAGAGTGCAGTCCGGGAGTCGTTGAAGTGAATAGCAAATCTCCCACTGACTTTGATGGGTGAGGAAGATGCACCCTTCGGCATTAAAGTCATTTGGAGTTTTGCCATTGATTTCAACGCGTGCGATTTTCTCGCTGCATTTCTGATGCTGGCGCGTTCAGGCTGCCTTGTTTAAACTGTCCCAGGTGACCTACCTTTCGAGAGCCCCTTCCTGGCTAGTGTGCCCTTTGCCCCCAGTCCATCCCCGTGAACCCCCGCCGTCCCTGAGGGGGAGGAGGGTTGCATTGTTGATTTTGGGCAGCGCGCAGCCGCAGTGCGGCCAGCTGGTGGCTGCTACAAAGAGACCGGAGAGGAGAGTTTATAGGCTCCCGGGAAATAGCTGGGTAAGCAGCAGTTCTGCTGGGGTTCCCGCTCTGGAGCGAGATCTGGGAGCCTTGCCCTCTACGGAGCGGAGCCCGGGGCGGGCAGGCATGCGAGCAGGCTGAGGTGAGTGGGGCTGTTGTGTCAGTGGGGGGCGCGGGCAGGAGGAAACTTAGCAGCTACTTTGTCAGTTAAGTTGCGGGGCGCTGAGCGGCTTCCCCCCAACCCCGGGGGCTCTAGCTCTCCCCGGCGAGGTGGGAGAGGCTGAGCCAGCCAGCAGGGCCAGAGGGAGCTGGCGGTGGCCGCCGTCTCCCCCCTCCAAGCAAGGGTGAGGTGGTGGAGGGGCTGGCTGCTTCCGTAGGGGCTGTTGCTGGAGCCAGCAGCTTGGGGCTTTCTGCCTAGCCCCCGGCTGCTTGCAGCACGTTGCTTGCTTCGGGTTCCCCTTCACTTGACATTGCAATGGCCGGGCTGGGGGCAGCTTGCTCTGCGCGCTGCTGGCTCACCTCCCCCCGGCTTGGGAGCAGCGGGAATGAGGGAAGCTTTTGTTCCGGAGACATCAAAGGTAACCGGGGTGGAAGCACGTAATTTTGGGAGGCAAGAAATGATGGCTTGTCAGCACTCCATTGTGCTCGCTCTGCGCAGGGGAGAGGATCAAACTTTTCTGCTGGATCCATAGGCTGCCGCTGCGCACTTGAAACCGCTAATAACCCCGCATTTTATGCATAGCTAGCAGCTTATTGATCAACTGCTTAGGATTAGACTGGGAGGTCTGTTTCAAGACCCCTCTTGGGAACCTGCGTGTGTTTGTTTTAAACCAAACCTAGAAGTGCTAAATCAACTTTCTCTGGCTTTTCTTATGTTGATAAAAGGGAGTGCAGGAGTTCCCCAAACTTTTTTTTTTTTGCATTTGTGACTCCATTTTGAGACTTAATTCTGTAACCTCACATCTTCAAACTCTATCATGTTTCATTTGGGATCAGGAACCCATCTGCAGATGGTGTGACTCGACATTTGGTGTCGACCTGTACATTGGGAACCTCTGAAGCAGCATCTGGCCATGGCAGCACAGCATGGGTGGTTTTAGGTTCTCTTGGTATGGTGAGTATGAGGTGTGGGGATGATTAATATGCATGTGCTGGCCATCTGGCTTTGACACATTACTGCCATTCTTTACCTGTCCTGGAGAGGGACATGGGCCTGGTGGAGATTGAACCCTGCTTTGCTGAAGCTACAGCCAGTTTTGTGGAGCACTTAACTTGGCCTTCCAGGCCACCGTTTGGAAGCCACTGTTCTAAGGAAATAGAGCAGTATCTAACAGCCAGTAGGCTAACCTACTCTTCCTTGAACAAGGAGGGTCCAGAAGCTGTTGCTAAAACCAACCCTTGTTCAAAAACGTACTCAAGTTCCCAAACTGTGACTTGAGACCCCTCGTGATCCCACCAAGTACAGTTGGGATTGTTTCATATGGAAACTAAATATACTTTACATGTCTTTGTTGCTGTCTGGGATACCAGGATTATGGAAGTCTTGCAATAGGGGAAAACAGGCAAAAAGTTTTGGAACCACTGCCCTTTGCAAAATGATCAATTTTTGTAGAGTAGGTGAAACATCCAGACCTTATCTAAGCTGGATTTCCCACCAGTGTGGCATGTATCGGCATTTGGACTATTGATTACATTTTTCAAAAGGCTTTGGTGGTGGTCGTTCTTGGGGCTGGCATTTCAAGAGCTTGGCTCCTGTTTCCCCAACATGCTGAGTTCTCCTGAAAACCTGGCTAGAGGCTGCACAACGGGCGCTGCTGATGGCAGCTCAGCAGTTGTAAAAATCTGCCCCTTTATTTTGGAGTCTAAATAAAACCTGAGCCGTTCTAGAAGGTTTAGCCTAGATTTTGGACCCTGAGCTGACTGAAAACTTGGATCTGTGTCCCTTTGTAAATCTGTATGGGGCATGGTTGGACAACATGATAGTTGGAGAGTCAAATAGCTCTCTACCTTGGTTTAATTACCCATGGATAAGACTGGTCTAGTTTGACTGGAGGTAAAGCTGTTTTCTGACTTTGCCTAGCTAGTGGTTAAATTACTTCCTGGAGATGACACCCTGATGGCAGCCACTCAAATGTTCTTTTTCTACCCCTGGAAGTAAATTGCTACTTACTGACTGCTTGTGCAACCACTGTCATTGACCTGCTGTCATTGAGAGGTAGTTTAAGCCCCAGGTAGGAGTGGCCATATGAATGGCTTTACCCCTGGGGATGCTAACTCTGGAAGTAAATTTCCTTTTGTGTGAGCAGACCCAAAGTTTTGGCCAGTGTTCTTATCATTATTCTTACTGATATGGCTCTACTACAGGGGTGGGGAACCTTTTCCCTCCCGGGGGCCACTTTGAAAGCTTGCACAAGCTCCAAGAGCTGCACAGAAGTTGGTGCTTAAGGGATGCACTCAAGGAAAGGAAGGCCCAAATCATGGATCTGTGCTAAGGAACTGTCCCCTATACTTGTTTGCATGACCTCATCTCTGCTCCCTTTCCTTGAGATCAGTTATTGGAGGTAAGAACTAGATCCAGGTGCACGATCCAGAAAGTACAAAGAGGTCACATAAAAAGTTGCTGTGGGCCTAATTTGGCCCCCGGGCCTCAGGTTCCCCACCCCTGATCTAATATGTGGTCTAATGAGAGATTTCCTGGAGAAAGGAGAATTGGATCACTTTCCTGTGAATTCTCCTGTCTTCTCACACAGCAGTCCTACCCAGGGTCATTCTTCAATTCCACCAGCAGGAGGCAGAGACAAATTGAAACTGGATCTGATTATAAAGGGCATGACCCCTCCCAAGAAATTCCTGTATGATTGTTTCTAGAACAGATAGAAATAACCTTAGGTATCTAAATAATTTTGAAGGTGACGGTATGAATTGAACCAACCTTTATTAAATACAGAGTTGAACTCGATGGCTTGTTTGTGAACCCAGAACAAACCCATTATGGTTATCCAGGAATAGGGCATCCCTGCGATCCGGATCCTCCCAACGCTCCCTCAAAGGAAGGGATTGGACTGTTGTGCAGGTAGACACTCGGAAGGAGAATTAACAGGTAAGTGACCCAATTCTCCTTTTCTCCAAGTGTACTAATCTGCACAGCAGTCCTACCTAGGGATGTACAAAAGCAATACTCTGCCTCTGTTGGATGAGATTGTGAGGATAGAACCTGAAGATAACATTAGAGCATCATGGCCTTGAGGACACCCCTCCCAAATGCCGTATCCACAGACACTGTGGAGTGTATGTGATAATGCCTAGTAAATGTGTGCAGGGAAGCCTGTGTGGCAGCTTTGCATATTTGCTCTGTCGATGTGCTGGTACAGCATTGGAACATATGTTGAGGCTGTGAGGACAACAAAGAAGGGATTCTTTGTTGCCCTCATAGTGTCTGCAAAGTCACGTCCAGCGGAGCTGTTCCGGGTGGTGCGGGGGCTGGTCAGTGTGGCCTCCTTCCGCCTGGACGGGTCTTGTCCCAGGCCTGCTGTGAGGAGTTTGCCATCTACTTTGCAGACAAGATCGCTTAGATCCAGAGTAATCTTGACACCGGGTTGGATACAGTAGATGAGGAGCATGAGGTTATGGAGGCACCGTCTGGTTGATCTTTCTGGGAGGAGTTTCAGGAAGTGATGCCGGCCGATGCAGTGGATGTCTTGGGGCCTGTTCGAGCCACAAGTTGTGAACTAGATCCGTGCCTGTCCTGGCTGGTGAAAGCCTCCAGGGAGACATTGGGGCCAGTTCTGGTGAGGGTGGTTAACACGTCCCTTCGGCAGGGGAGGTTGTCGCCCAGTCTCAAGGAGGCTGTGGTGCACCCCCTGCTGAAGAAGCCTTTCCTGGATGTGGATGCGCTCGCCAGTTCCCGCCCTGTCTCTAATCTTCCCTTTTTAGGGAAGGTTATTGAACGGGCAGCGGCTCTGCAGCTCCAGGCGCATCTGGACCGTATCGGTTTCCTTGACCTTTTTCAGTCTGGGTTCCACCCTGGTACTGAGACGATGATGGTGGCTTTGGTGGACGATCTCCACTGGGAGATGGATGCAGGATATTCTACATCCTTGATCCTGCTAGATCTCTTGGCCGCTTCTGATACCATGGGCTGCTGCTGAGACGGCTGTGAGACCTGGGGGGGTCTGGATGACCCCCTTGGGTGGTTTCGCTCATTCCTCTCGGAGAAGCCAGCGGGTGGTGCTGAGAGCTGAAACATCGAGCCCCCAGGCTTTGACCTGCGGCATTCCGCAGAGTTCGATCCTGTCTCCGCTTTTGTTTAATGTGTATATGCAGCCCCGGGGGGAGATCATGAGAGGGTTCAGGTGCGATGTCACTAATATGCTGATGAGACTCAACTGTACCTCTCATTTTTGACCGACCCAGGCCCTGCTGTCTTGTTGCTTTTCCAATGTTTGGAGGCTGTGGTGGATTGGATGCAGCAGAGCAGACTGAAGCTCAATCCTGATAAGACGGAGGTGATGGTGGTGGGTAGGGCGAGGGAGGTGCCGGCCCCTCTGGGCGGGGGTGTGTGTGTCTGCTCTCCCGTAGCCCAACAGGTTTGGAGTCCGGGGGTGGCTTTAGATCCTGGCATCCATCTGGATCGGTAGGTGGGGGCGGTGGCTAAAGCTGCCTTTCACCAGCTGTATCTACTACAGAGGCTGCGCCCATGCATTTCTGGGCCTGACCTGGCCACTCTTTTTCACGCCTTCATCACCTTTAAGCTAGATTACGTCAATGTACTCTACGTGGGGCTTCCCTTGGTTCTGGTTCAGAAGCTGCAGCTGGTGCAGAATGCGGTGGCCTGTCTCCTTACAGGAATGAGGCAGCGGGAGCATATTACACCAGTGCTCCACACCCTGCACTGGCTGCCTATAGGCGTACCGAGCCAGATTCAAGGTGTTGGTGTTGATCTATAAAGGCCTATACGGTCTGAGCCCCTCCTACTTTGAGGGCCGCCTTGCCTTCCGTGCCTCAGGACGATCCCTGCGGTCTGCCGGGGGCGGCGTCTTGGAGGTCTCCCATTTTAAACGGGGGGCCACAATGGAGAGGGCGTTCTCGGTGGCTGGGCTGCGACTTTGGAACTCCCTCCCAGAGGAAGCCCGCCTGGCCCTGGGTCTGATGGCTTTTCGTTGAGCCTGTAAGACCTGGCTGTTCGCCCAGGCCTTCGGAGGGTAGGGTGGGAGGGTGGGGTGGGTGGGTGGGTTGAGGGGTGTATAGTAAAAGTTGGGGGGATTACTTTTGAATTATTCTTATTTGATGATGATTTTGTGAGTTTTTGTTTTACTTGCTGTGAGCTGCCCCGGGATGCTGTAGGCATGAGGGGGTGGCCAATAAATATAAATAAATAAACATTTCCCCGGTCGGATTCTGAGCCCTCCATGCCCTGGAGGTACCCGTGCCCTTGAGCGAGCAGGCCTGCACTTGGTCTGGTGGGGTCAAGCCCCTTACCTTCTAGGCTTTGGAGATACATTGTCAGATCCAGCATACAGTGGTGTGCCTAGACACTTTGGCTCCCCGAGCTGTGCTCCCGTGAGCCACAAACAGCGCTATAGTTTCGCGGAAGGGGGCAGTTCTCTCTGTGTAAGTCAGGAGCACTCTACACACATCCAGTGTGTGCCACTCCTCCTTTGTAGTAAAGGGAGTTGGGTTAGAATGCAGGTAGGACAATCTCCTGAGCCCTGTGAAACAAGGAGTTCACCTTGGGAATGAAGGCTGGGTTCAAGTGGAGCACCACCCTATCCTTGTGGAATGTGCATAGTGCTGGTCCACTCATAGGGTGTCTAACTCTGACACCCTCCTAGTGGAGGAGATCCTTATCGGGAAGGCCACCTTGATGGAGAGAAAAAAAACAAAGGGACTGTGCCTAGGGACTTGAAGAGGTCCTTAGCTAAGCTCTTGAGAACCGTGTTGTCTCCAGGATTGGAACCTGTGAACCACTGGGGGGAGCCTCCTTCTTTGCCACCCTTAGGAAGCATTTCACATGTGGATGTGCTGCTGGGTTAGGCCCTGACAAACATCCTAGGACCTATGAGATGGCTGCCATCTGTCTCGCTAAGGTACTGTGGTGCAGGCCAATGTCGAGTCCTACCTGTAGGAAGGCCAGCAATTCAGAAAGTGGGAACTCCATGGGACTTGTACTGATCTGAGTGCACCAGTCACTAAATCACTTCCATACTGTCAAGTGTATCCTATTTGTAGAGGGCTTCCTAGACTACAAGAGGGTTTTTGTGACTTGAACTGAGTAGCCTAGGGCCTTGAACTGGATACATTCAGCCTCTAAGCTTGTAACTGGAGGAGTTTGGGGTTGTGGTAGGTAAGAGGACCCTGGATCAGTAGATCTTTCCTTTGAGGCAATGGTAGCAGAGGGCCTCTTGGAGCTGCACTATATTTGGAAAAACATGGGCTCTGTGTGGGGAGCTATCAATATGACTCTGGCCCTGTCTTGTCAAACCTTGGCCAAGGTCTTTGCAAGGGTGGGAAGGAGTGCATAAAGAAGAGCCTGTAGACATACCTGCATCAACACATCTGTGACTAGAGTCCTGGGGTCCCTGGTTCTGGAGAATAATGCCTCCACTTTCTTGTTCTCCCAGGAGGAGAACAGGTCTGTGACCGGTGCACCCCACTTGTTGCAGATAAGGCTAACATCTCTGGGTGGAGAGACCACTTGTTGGGTTTGTGTGATGTTTGCTCAACTAGTCTGCCTTCACATTCAGCTCCCCTCTTGGGTGAAGTGCCCTGATTGGATTTCAAATTAGATTTTGCCCATCTCGGTACGGTTTTCACCTCTGACTGTAACCGTTTGGTTCTTGAGCCTCTGGTGGTTTGTGCAAGCTACTGTTTGTGCAAGCTACTGTTGACGCATTGTCTGAGTGAATCATCACATCTGCTCTGTGTACTAGGGACTCCACGTCCTCGAGTGGCAGCCTCACTGCCCTGAGCTCCAGGACATTGATGCTGAGCTTGGATTTTTTTGGTGACCAGATAATCTGGAAGTACTGGTTTCCCAAGAAAGCCCTCTACCCTGAAAGACAGACATCGATGGTAAGGGTAAGTCTGCAGGGATCGGCTAAGGGTACTTCCTGACTGAACCCATGTTCTTCTAGCCACCATAGTAGGGAGGACCGGACACTCCTAGGCAACTGGAATCGGGATTGTGTTTGTGAGCAAAAGAGTCCTGGAAAGGACGGAGGAAACCGAGCAGTGGGCACAGTTGGAATCTTGCCCAGTGAACCAGGTCTATACTTGAGACCATTGAGCCCAAGAGGGCTGCAAGGGACATGAAAATCGTTTCTTGACTTAGGTATGGGAGGCACTGAACTCCAGAATTTTGCTACGGGTTCAGGTCCACTCGTTCTGCTGCTGTGTCCAATACCACCCCTAGGTGAGCGATCCTCTGTTAGGGGATGAGCTGGCTCTTGTCCCAGTTGATGATGAAACCATGGCTCTCCAGTAGTGATGTTGTTATGTGCAGGTGATATTGCGCCAAGTCCTCGGAAGGCACATGTTATAGAAAGATGATGTCCAAGTAGGTGTATATGTGGATGCCTTGCCACCTCGGCTTTGCTGTGAGGGCTACCAGTACCTTCATGAAGGTGTGTGGTGTCAAGGAAAGACCAAAGGATAAGGCTTTGTATTGCCAGTGTGCACAGAATCTCAAAACTTTTCTGTGTGATTGGTAAACTGGGATATGCAAATAAACATCCTTGAGGTCCACTGACATGAGGAAACTTCCCAGAATTAGGACCACTGTTTATAGCTTTTAGAGTTTCCATACTAAATCACTGCTGTTTGAGTAAGTGATTTGGCTGCTGCAGGTTCAGGACTGCCTGGGCTTCTCCAGGTTTCTTGGTTACTAGGAAGAGGATGGAGTAAAACCCTGTTCCCTGCTGTTCCACTGGAATTGTTTTATTGCCTCTGTGAGGTAGAGCTGGTGTGTCACCGAGCATATGAGTTGATCCTTCAGTGTATCTTTGTGAGCTTGCGATGAAATGAAGAACTGTGGGGGCTGTGCCTTGAGCTCTATGGAGTACCCCTCTTTAACTTTATTCAGGCTCCATCTGTCAGAGGTTGTGTTTATCCAGGCATGTATGAATTTTGACATGTGCCCTCCCATTACCCTTGGGTTGACGTGAGTGGGCCCATAGTTGTTGCTGCTAGGTGTAATTTCCCTGTTTTACCTGGGCCTTTTGCATGGTGGAGTGGCCTGCCATCTGGGCCTAGCTCCATTTTGGTCCTTCCATTGGGAAGATGTGTAATGCTTGTGGAAACCATATCTGTGCTTGTGTATTGGGCCACAAAAAGGTTTTGACTGTGCATGGCCAGTGAGGGACTTCTCTTCTTTTCTGCCACATCTTTGAGAAATTTGTCTAGCGGGGGCTGCGGCCAGTAGAAATTTTGAATGTTGGTCCCCTTTCTGCATTCTTAACTAAAGTTTTCTTTGTGTGACGACATTGGCTGCTATGGTCTGTGCTATCTGATGCATGGTATCGAGGGATGCATCAGCCATGAAAGCAAAAGTGAGGTACAGGTACCTCTGCATTGCCTAACTGTCTGTCTGTCTGTCTTAGCTCAGTGTCTCCCAACTGGTCTGGTCATGCTGAGATGCCTCTGCTTGCATATGTGGCTTTTGTAGCCGCTTTGAGAGGCATCCCTGAGTACGCAAACTTCTTTCTCAGTGCAGATTTGATGACTCTCTCTGTTTGGTCCTTCGGGAGAGGATCCCCTCTGCTTAGAAGATGGCGTTCTTGTCCAGCAAAGCTGCTGCTATGGCTACTTTCAGGACTGTGAACATTCGCTCCCTGTCTGCAGGGAATGCATACATCTTTTGAAAGAATCATGGGTTACGTTGTGCACGAGTGGGAGCCCCCCATTCCTTCTTAAAAATGTCCTTGTATGCTTGTGGTGGGGGAAGGCCTCACTCTCCTTGTGCTTTCACGGCATACTTGCAGGGGGTCTCCTGGTCCTGTGAGGGCGGCTGTTCTGCCTGCTTTGGTAGGAGCTTCATTATTTTGGATAACTTGCGCCAGACCCTCTCAAACTGGTCTCTAGAGAAGAGGTGCTTCTGGTGATCCTCCTCTCCCTTGGATTGTGTGTCAAAAAAGGCAAAGCCTCAGATTTGCTCTGAGTCCAACTGATCACTTTTGGAGAGACCCTTGAGCAGCGATCTGCACAATCTCTTTTCTTGCTGGGTACAGATCATCTGAGATTACAGAATCTGTATCTGAATCCATGCTGCCTGACTCATACTCTGACCCATTCTGGGACTGCCTGTGTTTAGCTGGCTCTTTGCCTTTTCCTGCCTTCTTTGATCCTTCCTTTATAGCGGTTGGATTAACCGGAGGTATGGTTGGCTGAGGAGGTGCCATGGCTGGTATGTGGCTGAATATGGGCTGGACCCCTGGTGGCAGCAGCTGGCCATGGTTGCAAGCCGGGAAAGCTCCCATCATAGCATTGGGGTTGCTCTAGCAGGCTATGAAGTTGTTCTGGTACAAGGACTACGCCATGCAGTGTAACTGCAATAGCGAGTTAGCTAAGAATCGCATCATTTGTGGCACAAACAGTGGGAGATTCAAAGGAAGGGAAAGAGAATAAAGACACAGTGCTTCATCTTACCTAAAATGTACTGTTCTGAGGGAGGACAAAGAAATGGATCCTTTATAGCCCCTTTTCCAAATCAGACGGTACAGTAGCACCAGGGCAGCCTCCCTGGCGACGAGCGTTCTGGGGGGTGGGGGTGGACTGGAGTAGTGATCCGAGGAGGGAGGAAGTCTGTGGGTTTAGCCCACCGAGTCACTCAAGCCCAACACACACTTGGAGGTGCATTGGCTAGAGTTGCAAGGGAGTCTAACTGTGTCTCCGTGAGGCAGACAGGTGGGAGTTCCCTTATGCCTACTCAAAGGTCAGGCGACAGAATGGCAGCAAAATGGACAGAAGGACTCGCAACCAGGTGTCATTCTGAATTCTA
>QEPC01009656.1:728222-754404 GCA_003113815.1 Sphenodon punctatus | reverse complement strand
CTGCTTTTAGATACAACATGGAACAAATACTTCTTACTGGAGAGGGGTTACAGCTAGTTTTGGTGGAATTTTCAGAACAAATTGGTTTCTGTGTTATCCAATGCTTATTCCCAGATCAGCTGGAGCTTTTATTAACTTTAAGTTTGGGGGTGGGCGGGAGGACAGATGGAAGAATTGGTTAGCAGCTATTGTGCTAGTTGTTGGTGGCTTCTTTCATTGCAAAATGTAGGAACAATTAGGAAATCTTTATCTCATCAGATATTGTTTTTCAGATCCCCCCTCTTATATTGGTAATCTGAAATTATTTGTACCAACTGCATTGAGTAGTATTTATTGCAGCTCTTGGGTGTAGGTCTCGCAAAGCTATAATTCTCTCTTCTCTCACCCGGTTAATTGATTTTCCCTTTTTGGTCAAGTTTAGGGGTGGCTGACTAGGCATACAGGCTCTTCAAAGGGTTCTGGTTATAGGGTGGCTTATATCTAGAATGGCAGAACTTGGCCCCCTTCTTGCCTACTTGTAAGTTCCATTACAGTATTGAAAAACCTATTGGTTTAAGACAGGAATTAAGGATCATAAAAATTCAGTCATGGTCCAAAAAAATATGGAAACTGTAAGTTAAGACTCATGTCTTAACTTGTGCACCATGTAAGCAGTAAAAGATGTTGAACAGTCTTACTTTGTGTTCACTTACTTACAACTTAGGCTCCATGCACCCACAGCCTATAATGTATGTTGTATAACATTATTTATATAGATAAAAATGATATATTCCTGCTTCAGCCCTTCAGTTGTCACACGAAGCCCATAAATTGTCACCTGTGCAGCCCAAATTACTTCCTGCATCTTCATTAGCGCAGTGAGCATGGATGGTGTGGCTCCTTGATTGCTCTGTGGAGGATCAGGTGGTCTGTTCCACCTGAGTGGGTGGAGTTTGAATGCCATCCCCTCTACTGTCTCTGTGCACACACCATACGCGCCTCTGCTCTGGGTACTGCCTTGCCATTAGTGCTGTGTGCTCAGGATCACACTGCGTTCTCATAAGTGCTATAGTGGGCCAGATGAACGGTCCATTGAGCCCAGCATCCTTGACAGTGGCCAATCTTGCTCACTTGGGGAGAAGTACATAATGGGTCACAATGGGGCGGTCCATTCCATGCTGCTCACCCCCAGCTCCTGACAGAGACTACATCCCCTGTACTTGGCTAATAGCCATTAATACTTGGCTAATAGCTATTAATGAACCTACCTTCCAAGAACTTATCCTTTTTTAAACCTAGCTCTGCTCCTGGCCTTCAATTCCACAAGTTAACTGTGCGTTGAATGAAAAAAAAATTAAAATGTTTTGGCTTTAAATCTGCTGCCAGTTTCATGGAGTGTCCCTTAGTTCTAGTACTAGTTTGAGAGGAAAACCGTTCCCTATTTGCTTGTTCCACAGTGCTCATGATTTTATAAACTTCTGTCACACCCCTCTTTTCTCCAAACTGAACAACCCTAACCGATCAAGCCTCTCTTGTATGGAAGCCGTTTCGTACCCTTTGTCATTTTGTTGTTGTTGCCCTTCTCCGTACCTTTTTCTAGTTCTTCTTTGAGATGGACACACGATCTTTTCCTGAGTGGTAACCCCTAATTTAATCTAGAATTAAATGCTAGAATTTAGCATTGTGTATATATACTTTTTGGATTATTTGTCCCTACGTGCATCACTTTGCACTTGTCAACACTAAATTTCATCTGCCATTTAGATACCGAGTCACCCAGTCTTGCAAGATCCTCCTCCTCCTCCAATTCCTCGCTGTTTGCTCGGGTTTTAACTATCTTTGTGTCGTCTACATATTTGATCGCTTCACTCTTTTTAATCTGTTTTCCAGATAATTAATGAATATATTAAATAACACAGGTCCCAGTACAGATCTTTGGGACATGCTGCTATTCTCTTCATTGTAAAAATTGACCACTTAAGTCCTATTCATTTTCCTACCCTTTTAACCAGTTGCTGATCCACGGACACTGCTTCCTATCTAGAACTACTTAATTTGCTCAAGCCTCTTGTAAGGGACCTTATTAAACATTTTCTGAAAATCCAGATATGGTATGTTGACCAGCTTGCCCTTGTCTATGCTTATTTGCACCCTCAAAAAATTACAGTAGACTAGGTAAGCAAGATTGTTCTCTGACCGCCATGATTTCTGTGGCCTAGCTGAACATCATGAACATAGGCTAAATGGTGCAGCAACATGGAGGTACTATGGTCAGCCCCCCTGCACACCACTGCATTGCAGCATGCCTCTTCGGGGTCCATTTCAAGATGGTGAATAAAATAATCCCATGTTTTTTGGAGGTCCATTCCCTCTGCCTGCCACAGCCATGCCCACAAACTCCTTCCTTCTTGTGATTCACCCACCCCGAAGTTCCTGCACACCCCACTAACTATAAGCAGTCTATCTACTCTAATGCAAAATTAATGGAGTTGCATCTCTTTCTGGTGTCTCGTGATGATTTCCTGCTGACTTCATAAACTTCCTGTTTGTCTGTCAACTTCTGGCTTTTTTAAAATTTGGCAGAAACTGCTGGTATTTCCTGAAGTTCTGCATTTTTACAGGCAATACGGAGACTTTCTGACACATTGAGACTTCATAGGACTTTAAAAATAATGGTGCCCTCCCCGCATGGAACTTCTCAGATTCTTCACGGGAGATGATTAGCAACTCCCACAAATGTCCTACAGTGAAAAATTCCCTTAGGCCACTCCTCCTTTTAAGGAGACTGCCCTCTAAACCTGCTCCAGTGTACTGCGCGTGCATTGCAGATAGGATAAAATGGACACTTCTAAGTTTGAGAACTTTTAAGCTACCTAACAGATTTTCTAAATCTAAAAATCAGGCAACAACTACAAAGCATACTTTTTTCTCCCACCTCTACACCGCCATACTTTAACTTGAAGCACACTTATTCCGCTCAAAAGAAAATGGTCACAAAAAAGTTCCGCCTCCAATTTTGAAACCCCCATCATTTTCAACTGATCTGTCTAAAATTTGGATTGCTTCTACCCTCACCCGAGTAGTTGCCCCTATCAGACTTCATGCTGGTAGGATAAATAATCTCAATTATGAGTAGAATTTTCATGGCTTTAACAAAGAATGCAAGCTATCTTAACTATATGCTGTGGCTCTCTAATACAATTGCAAAGCCTGTTAACAACACAAGTTGATACCCAAACCACACAAGTGGTTAACAAACTGAAAGGGCTGTTCCTTCCTTTTTTTTTTAATTCTAGACTTTTGCTCCTTCAGAGCATTAACAAAGGCAGTAAACAGAACTATTGACCTGATATCCTTAGGGATGGAAATCTCCACAGCATGCATAGTGACGGATGCAAGGGTGTAACTAGAAGGGAATAGGCCCTGGTGCAGAAGATGGAATGGTGCCCCCTGCTGGGGTGTGTCTGTAGCCCTCTAGGCTTGTGGGTCCAGGTGCAGCTGCACCTATTATAGCTATGCCCCTGGACAGGTATGCGGACATTTCTTGCCAGGTCTGGGCAACTTGACAAGCAGGGGCTGAGACCCAGTCTTGCTGATTTACAGAACAGTTCCCAAGTATGTGTTTTGGCACTTGTTGTAGAGGACAAAACTAGTAACTGGGTGGGGATCCAAGGAAGAAAAAGGTTGAATTTTTGTACTGCTTTGCCAATGCTGTGCCCTTCTCTCCCAGTCTTTAACAAACCAATCAAGATGTCGACCATTTTGTTGCAGTCCTGGGATGCTTAAGAAGTGAGAGAGTGAAATTTTGTATGGTTGGTCTGTCTGTCTTCTCAGCTGTTGCACAAGGTGTATATACATTAATAACCTGGAGCATGCAATAAACCTGTGTAGTGCTGCACTTTGAAAACGTCAATGAAATCTCTCTAGAAGGGCTGGGAAACCTGTGGGCTAAATCTGGCCCACAGCAGTATGGGGTGGGGTTTAGCCCATGGGGATCTGGCCCATGGATCCAATCCCTACCCTCAAGTACTCCCCCCAGCCCCCTCTTCATGAGCACACCTAACTCAATTCCTGTCTTGTACTGCAGAGCTTGTACTAATTTTCAAAATGGCCCATGGGAAGGAAGAGGTTCATCACCCCTGCCTAGAGGTCTGGATTCTTTTTGTTAATCGTATTGATCCGTGGTATCTTTAAGGCTTTCTCAAAAGATTAAGGATGATACTATGTAGCTTTGAAATATGAGCTTGAAGTATCTGGCTCTTTAAAAATGATTCCTTTTTAAACTGGATCCTGCCACTCTATTTTAAGCCTCTAATTACTACATGCAGAAATAAAATGAGGATTATGAACGATCAAACCTATCTGCTGTTGCTCTCTGTCATAACATCACCAGACTTGAAAACCCCCCCTGCCCCCCCCCCCCAGAGTGGGCAGGGAAGGAAGGCATTCTTTTTTGAGGACTGTAAAGAGCGGTGTCCTGAGTAGGGAATGGAGAAATTGTTTTTCTGCATCCAGATGGGATTGGACTAGATAACCCTCAAACTTTCTTCCAACTCTGATTTTATATATCCTTGGAGAATGGGTGCATTACCATTTGAAGTAGCTGAGGGTAGAAATGGCAGACTTGTTTACAATGTAATGTTGATACTCCAGTATTAAAGCTTAAGGGGAAACTTGAATTACATTTTCTCTTTTTTGCTGGGTTAGTCTAGCAGGTAGTTTCTAGTTCCTCCAAGCAGCATCCCCATGACACTTTTGCAAAACCAATATTATGATGCTGAGCTAACTTTTCAAGGCTTGTGTGTGTGCAGTGAACGTTTACTCCATGGTTGATCAGACTTCGTAAAAGAATGTACAGAACACTTGACACAGCTGTATGTGTTACCATGTATTTGTGGGGAGAGGGAAAGATGGAATAGGGTGTCCCTTGTTGATGATTTTGACTAAGGTGTAGCCTAACGTGTTCAGTAATATGTGTTAGACTACATCCAGCCAGAAATGTGTTGACGGCAGCAGTGCCAACAAATGAGCATAAATACTGTTCATCTCTTCTTCAGTGGAAATCTGGAGTAGAACTTGTATCTGTGGAGAGGGGAAAGGTTAAGGAGAAAATACCCACCTCACTAATAATTGAAGGTGAAATGGCTTTATGTACAGAAATATCCAAGAAGGGAAGGATCGGAGGACATGACTGAACCTCCATTCTGAATTTTACAATGTATGCCAAGTAAAGTAGTTAGCCTAGCATTCCTGTGTGTGTGTGAGCACTAAATATTTACCTTGTAACAACATTCCTAGGCTGGAGGCCCATGACACTGGCTTCTATCTGCTAGTGATCTGTTTGTTATTGAACAATGATGTGAAGTTCCTAGGGCGGAGTTGCTTGCACTCATGCTTTCGCTAGGCATTGCAGATATTTACGCAATGTGCCTAAGCTTGCACAGGAATACAAAATATTTGAAGAAAGCCCCGAGGGATTACTGCACACATGGGTTACAAGAAGCAGAAATAAATAAAAATTGAAGAGCTAAAGAGACTGTAAGAATAAATGTGAACCTTTCTGTTGATTTCTCTCCTACTTGGAACGGGACCTATCAAACAACTAGTTTTAACATATTCATGATTCACTCTACAGCAACATTTTTGTTTTGATATAAAAACATCTAAAAAGCAAGAGCTGAACCCTTTTTTCTTCGGGGTGTAACCAAAGGTTCACTGCCAAAGCTTGTGGTGTAACATCTTCTTCCCTCACTATAGTAACTTCCACGGTCCTTTTTGAGGTAAATGGACATCAAGATCTTGTCCTAAAGTAAATAAAAATTTCAAGGCAAAAATCTTCAGGGGCGGAGGATAGCAGATTGGTAAAAAGTTAAGTGTAGTCTGTTATGCAAATGGTGACTTAAATGTTTAAGTAAAATTTCATGCAGACGTGTGAAAAAGGGCATGTGGAGCTTTCTTCCCTGATGGAGAGGAGTCTGAGGCAGCTTGGGGATTCTTAGTCTGGTGGACGACTTCTGTTCTTTCACCCACCCATACAACATGTTCACATGCACATATACCTGGCAGCAGAACCCAGTTCCATCCCTCCTTCCTGGGAACATTTGGGGTGTGGGAGGGGGAAGGGAGCTGGGTTCCCTCTGGGCCCCATGCCCAGTAAGGTTAGCTTATGGGAGTGTTGGGGTCACTTTTGTGAAAGGTGGCAACCTTAGTGTCCGGTTCCCCTTGCGCTTGCTTGCTGTGTTGGGTCACAGCTGCTGCTTGTGGCCCTCAGCCCTTCTTACCAGGAACAAGTTGAGGGGTCAGGACAGCACTAGGCTGACTCTGCTTCCTCTAGGCTCCCCTACTTCCCCATTCGCCCTGTGGGTGATTTAAGAGTCCTTGCCCTGAGGCCACTCTCATTGGCTGGGTTCCTCCATAGGAACGTGGCCCAAGTCTCCCCAGCTCCACTGCAACTTCTCCCCTTGGCTCTAATGGACGTGCGTAGTAAGGGCAATAAGCCAGGGCTCCACATCTTGCATGCCCAGTGAAACTCTCCCAACTCCGTAAGAGTTGCCAGCCCCACCCCATGTCTTAATAAATACATTAGGCAGCTACTGGGAGGGGAGAGCTTTGCCCTAATTAACCTACAGCCCCATGGGCATTATGTCTTTCATTAAAGCCATCTTTCAAGTAACTCTTATGTGATAGTGTGCTATTTATCCCCCTTTAAAGACATGCTTGTTTGGTTATAGACTTTTGCATGGAGCATTTCTATGCCTCTTGTGGTAGAATCCCGATATCCTACTGCTGGCAGGATGATCGCTGCCACCAGATTTAGGTGGACTTGGACACCCATGAGAATTGTTCCCCGTTGACTGTGGCATCCGAGTGGCCCTATTGGCTTTGTTGGGTTTGGGATCCAATTGAGGTTCCTTCAGTAGGGATTGAATTGTGTGCCTTGCATGTTCGACAGCCCTGGTAGGGTTGTGGCTATAGAAGTTAACCTGTGCCAGCTAAGTAAGAAAACTACCCACTCATAAATCCTACTATCTGAAGTTTTCAACAAAAAGAATGAAGATCGTATTCCAGGGCTGGGGAACCTTGGGCTTGGGGGCCAAATGTGGTCCATGGCTAGGTTGGTTGGTGGTTTTCCAGTTCCTGCCCCAAGCACTGAAAAACTGAGCTGAGAACAAGGAAATAGAAGTGAGGTTGTGTGCTCCAAGGAGAGGGGACAGATCCATGATCCAGATAATTCTCTTTTGAGTGTACTCCTCTGTGGCCCTCTCAGCTTGTACTAATTATCAAACGTGAGCCCCGTGAGGGAAAAGACTTCCCACCCCTGCTGTATACCCCCAAATTCCTCCATCTTCTTAATCCAACAATGAGGTGGAGGAGTTAGGAAATCATCAAATATCCCATGCATTTGCCTGCATCCTCCAGACTACCTCCATTGTAGCAGAATGGGAATCTCGAGGGTGGCTATCATTCAGACCTCTCGACTTTCAGGATGGTTCTGGTGGTCCAGGCTGTTGACATTCCTCTCCCAAAGACTGGTATACCTGCAATCTTCTTAGTGCATCCAATGTGAACTTTGTATTACCAACCTCCTGGGCAATTTTTGTTTGAGCTAATTGTTTGTGCAGGTGAGTGTTGCATCTTTTCCCCCAGTTGACCTGCCTTGGATGGGCTTAACAATACTTGCCATGGCAATGCACATGGATCCACAGACTCCTGCACTATGTGGCAGGGAGCCTTCAAGAGGGTCTTTGCCCCTTTTAAGACCTAATGGGCCAGGCAGAGTGCTGACCTTTAAGAGAGTGAGTGGTGGGAGAACAAGGCAGTGGAAGGAACACCTGAATGTGCATGTGGAGCGGAGGAATTGCCTGCAGGGTGGCAGGCAGGCCCTCAACCTGGCCAGGAGGCCGGGGTCACCAGCAGGAAAGGCAGCCATGTTCTGGGAGCCTAAGAGAGAGCAGTGGTGCTGAGAGAGGCAATGAGAGTTCACATTGGCCAGCTGGGGGCCTGCTGGGATGCAGAGGCACTGAGGCAGAGACAAGGACTTGGGAGTGTGGCTGGGAGCCAGAAGGACTCCCCTCCAGAAAGATGAGGCTGGAAGTAGGGTGGGCACGGTCAGCAGAGAGGGATTGAACCTGCCATGAAGCCAGGGCAGTTGCAGAGAGGCTCTGGACTGGGGTTAGGCACAAGGGCCAGGGTGTTCCCTGTTGCACACTCTTCTTGAACCATTTGCATGAGCCTTCCTCCTTGAGAAACCAAAATTGAAGTGTGACTACTAGACTACCCCATGCCCTCGTCAAGATGTGAAAGAGGGAAGCACTGGATTTCCTCTTGCCATTACTGGGAGAGTATAGAAATGCCAGTGGTGGTGGTTTGTGGGGGGGGGAGGGGGGCTAACACAGTCCTACTAAGGCTATAAGGGTGTTAAGGGGATTTTATTATTTATTTTAATTGTCATATTTTTTTATTGATTTATAAGCTGCCCTGAACCTCTGTGGGAAGGGTGGCATGTAAATTTGATTAAGTAAATATATGAATGGGTGCAAAGGATTTGGTGGCTTGTCTATAGGCTCTGGTGGCAGCACCACTGCTCTGCCTGTACCAGTTTTTCCATGATGATTGTCTGAACAGCTCTACTGTGTGGTAGTACTGAGGTGATTGACTGAAACACATGATAGATCTGTTAAGCCGTGCAAAAATTCCCCTATGATGTAGAACAGAGTAAAAAAAGAACGCTGTACTCAAGAGTGCTCATCAGTGTCTTCCCCCACCAATCTGGAGGGAGGTGTAGAGCAGGGTGCCGCAGGGCTCTGTCCTGGGCCCGGTACTGTTCAACATCTTTAAAGGACTTGGATGTGCGAGTAGAGGGAATGCTTATTAAATTTGCAGACAACACAAAACTGGGAGGGATAGCAA
Source organism: Sphenodon punctatus (assembly GCA_003113815.1). Lineage (NCBI taxonomy): Eukaryota > Metazoa > Chordata > Lepidosauria > Sphenodontia > Sphenodontidae > Sphenodon > Sphenodon punctatus. The sequence continues at coordinate 745,515 of QEPC01009656.1, read as the reverse complement.
ACACCTTAGAAGACAGAAATAAAATTCAAAAATTATCTTGATAAGTTGGAAAACTGGGCTGAAACTAGCAAAATGGAGTTCAACCGAGAAAAATGTAAACTCGGGCATTTAGGTAAGAAAAATCAGATGTACAAATACAGGATGGGTGATACCTGGCTTGGCAGCAATACACGTGAAAAGGATCTGGGGACTGTAGTTGATCACAAACTAAACATGAGTCAGCAGCGTGATGCAGCTGCAAAAATGGCTAATGCAGTTTTAGGCTGCATTAACAGAAGCATTGTTTCAGTCACCTGAAGTAATAGTTCCACTCTATTCTGTGCTGGTCAAGGCTCATCTGGAGTACTGTGTCCAGTTCTGGACACTGCACTTTTAAGAAGGACATCGACAAATTGGAATGGGTTCAGAGGAGGGCGACAAAGATGGTCAGGGGTCTGGAAACCAAGTCCTATAAGGAAAGGTTGAAGGAGCTGGGTTTATTTAGCCCTGAGAAGAGAAGACTAATGGGAGACATGATAGCAGTATTCCTCTACCTGAACGGCTGTCGCAGAGAGGATGGCAAAATCTTGTTCTCTCTTGCCCCTGAAGGCAAGACTAGAAATAATGGCCTAAAGTTCAAGAAAGCAGATTTCGGTTAAACATTAGGAAGAACTTCTTAACAGTAAGAGCTGTTGGACAGTGGAACAAATTTTTTAGGGCGGTGGTGGGCTCTCCTTTTGCTGGCGGTTTTCAGACAGAGGCTGGACGCCCGTCTGTCAGGGATGCTGTAGCTGCAGATTTTCTGCATTGAGCAGGCGGGGCTAGATGACCTCTGAGGTGCTTTCTGATTCTATGAAAAACCGTGATGCTGCTGCAGGAGTTGAGCACCTGATTGTCAGCTCTGAAAGCACACAGTGACTGAATTTTGTGTCCTGGAAAGAGGCTGGGCTGAAATCCCTGTTCTAGCACAATGGTGACTCTGACTTGAGCTTGCAGTGTTGAAAGGGAAAGGTTAGTATGTAAACGCTTCATGAAACGCTCCTTTAGATCTGAAAACTGTCTTTCACGTTGGGTCTCATGAAATGCTGAGGACATAATCAAAGTTTGAAATGTCACAGTAACCTTTTCATGCCATATTGCATTTTATTCATGGATCAAAGAATGAGGCTGGGTACTTGCCACATTACGCATAAACTTTCTAATGTTTCAGTTTGTAGAACACCGCCCACCTTCCCAGAGAGGTCGGGTTACTGCTCCAGGCATTGCAATTAAGTGGTGTGCTGTGAGCTAGAGATACTGTGGATTAGTAGCCTAGGAAGCTGGATCTTTGTTTCTCCATGAAAGGATGAAATTTTTGTTGTTCGTGGATAGATTTTCTTTCTTCTTTTTTTTCTTTTTTTTTTTTTTTTTAAATGGCTAGACTTAGTCTTAGGAAGTATTTCTGCAGTTTTTAATTTTTGTTTAAAAGGGACCTCGATCCAAAACATCTATTTTGTGATTATGCTGTGCCCAAATACATGACTTTTAAATGGCAGTGCTTCTTGACACCACAGAAATGCTGTAGCTAGTGAATGTCTAAGCATAAGCACCTTGCATCAGCACCTCTTGATGGGGTGTGGTGGGTAAGACTATATTAAAAACTGCAACAGCAATGTGGGACACTCTTGGACAGAGTAAACGTTGTTTAGCAGCAGCTATGATACACAATTTTATAATTAAACCGGCATCACCACTGATGCCTTCTCTTCTAGCCTTAACTCCAGTCCCCCATTTTCCTGTAACAAAGTTAAGCATGTGTACCTGTGGCTCTTCAACTTCATGAATGTATTGCTGCCTCTCCCTTGTCTTTCCTAGAATGTAAGCCCCTGCTACTGATTGTACAGTGCCAGGTACATTACTTGCACTATATAAATAATAACCAAATGTATACTCCGCCCTTTCTCCCAAGACTCAGAGTGGCTTACAAAAGGTAAAAATTCCATTTAAAAAAACCACTCGTATTTCATCTGGAACACCCCTAAAATAACCTGGGGGAGCAGAAGTGATCAGTTTTCACACTATGATGTTGTGCTTTCTGCATATTAGTTCTGTTCTCGGGGCCAGCCGTAGGCATGTGCAGCCTGTGCTGTTGCACATGGCCCTGCGCCAGCCGGGGCCCCACGCCTGGGACCCGGGTGACAGCGCCCACCAGCTTGTTGCTCGCTCCTTCCCTCCCGTGTGAGGACAGCAGCCCAATGTTGTTGCTGGCTCAACTGCTGCAGAGGCAGCCGCTACAGTTTAACTTCCCATGCACGCAGCGGGGTTGGGGGCTGGCTGCCTTTTTCCTATCCTTGCATTCTGATCCAGTCCCGGTGCTTACCTGATGTCCGGTGGCTGTGGGGGACTAGATGAGGGCAAGCCGCTTGAAGTTGAATCCTGACAAGATGAAGGGGATGTTGGTGGGAGGGGCCGAGGGAGTGGTGGCATCTTTCATTGATGGGGTCCACCCTCTGCTGGTCCCTCAAGTTTGTAGTTGGTGGCTCCTTTACCCACAGCTCTGCTTGAATGTCCAGGTTGTGGATGTGGCAGACGGTGCATTTTGTCAGCTACATTTGGTGCGATGGCTTCTGCTGGATGTCTCGGACTCCGACCTAGCCACCATCATCTATGCCATCATCACCTCAAAACTGGACTACTGCAATACGCTCTACGTGGGGCTACCCTTCGTGATGATCCGGAGGCTGCAGCTGGTGCAGAATGCGATGGCCCATCTCCTCACGGGAACGGGTCGCCGTGAGCACATTACACCAGTGCTCCGTTCTCTGCACTGGCTGCCCATAGTCTTCCAGGCCCAATTCAAGGTGTTGGTTTTGACCTATAAAGCGATAAACGGCCTGGGCCCCGCCTACCTGCAGGACCGCCTCACCCTCTGGGTCTTGGATCGGCCTCTGCAGTCGGCTGGGAGTGCCCTCCTCGAAGTCCCCTGGGTATCTCAGTTGGTGATGATGAGGGGGGTGTTCTCGGTGGCCGGTCCGCTACTGTGGAACTCACTCCCAGTGGAGGTCTGCCTGGGCCCGAACCGTCCCTTTTTCTGAAGACCTTGTAAGATCTGGCTACTCCACCGGGCTTTTTGCGAGGTAGATGGATGATGTGCGGGGGGTTGGATTATGGGGAAGGTGTTTTTTTTAGCTGTCTTGGGGTTTTTATTGCTGATTTTTATATTGCTATTTATATTTTGTTTGTTGAAATCTTTATTTGTATTACATTTTTATATGTTTTTTAATAAGTTGTGAGCCGCCCCAAGTTGCTATAGCAGGAGGGGGCGGCAAATAAATGGAAATAAATAGAAACAGTTGGTGTGGTCCCCACTGACTGACTTAGGATATGGAGGGTCTGTTTTCTCTAAAGTCTTTCCACTGTTTTCCAGGTGCATTTGTTGATGGCAACAGTAGTAAGGCATTGGGAGCCATCAGCGTTTTAACTGTCTTCTAGACAGCAGCTGGAATCCACCTACCCTCTTGCTCTTCCTTGAAAGAAAGTAGTTGGGGCACAGGAAAGAAACGAGGCCCTTGCAAAAGTAGAAAATAAGTCTGGAGGGGGAGGAACTTAGTGATGGAATGGGTGTGTGTAGCTACTCTGCCTTACAAACCTTCCAAAATCTAAACACACACGTGAAATCTTGCAAGGGAAGATGTCTATATATTTAGCTCATTTCATCAGTAGATCTCAAAATGCTTTCCACAAGTGTTTAAGCATTTTCCTACACACTTTTAAAACTAGGAAATATGAGCCATTGAGGTGGGAGTGCCTTGTCACCTGAGTCAAATTTGGAACCCAGGACTTCTAAATTGCTTTCCTTGTTCTAATTGTAGACTGTTTCCTTTCAAACTGTGTGCCCTGAAGTCGTCTTTTTAAATTTTCTCCTGTGCAACAAGAAGGGTGTGTTGCACTCCCCTGGTTATTTCATAAATTTTTGACCTGCAGGGCAAACATAACTTGAAAGTTTCAAGGCTTGTCATCAGGATGTGAATCATCCAGGATTTATTTTTTCTCTTGGCATATTCTGTAAGGAAACGGACATGTGTGCATGAAGCATTCCATGCTTCTCTGTTTTCTAGTAATACCTGGAGGATCCAACCAAGATTTGGGCTCTATTCTGTGAGTACACTATGTACATGAACTAAAACAGTTCCACACTCCCAATAAGATGGGGCAAAAAGGATTCTAATTTAGGAGAGTGGTGGTGTGATTTGCCAATCGTAAAATCATGAAATACTACTCTTCTCTGGGGTGCACTGTAGTCAGGAGGTTTTCAAGCGTTTCTGTAGTGTGCAACCATGAAAACTAGAACCTAACCTCCGACCCCGGTGGCTATTATGACTTTGTAAAGAGTTGTGACTTTTAAAAATCCTTGATACTGCAAGACTCGGGGCAAAACGGAAAGCAGGCAATCTGACATGTGAACGTAAAATATCTTTCTTTAGTTATTTTGTTGAAAGATTCCAGGAGCCTGGACTGCAGGGGCTGTGTTGGGCACGTGCTGGAATCAGCTCAGTGGAGGGGGCCAGTTGCTTGCATCTGACCCTCCTTTGCTCACATGTATTTCTCCAGGGGGTGGCCCCAGAGGGTGCCAGCCCTTGGGCGTTAGCCCGAAAGGTGACACACAAAGGGCATTGGCAGTTTGTGGGATGAACTTGGCAGTGGCGCCCAGGCCCCTTGGTTGAACACCACTTTGACTCCCCAGATATTTTGCCATTTACCGGTTGTGATTGGGGAGCCTGAGTTGTCCATCCTGCTCTTTCCAGCAAAGAAGAACGTGCAGACTCCTGGAGTAAGAGTGACCAACTTCTGATCAGTTTTTGCTGTGGATGAGGCCCTTAACAGAACCGGGAGAGACTTGGGGTGGGTGAGGGAAAGACTCTGTTGCAGAGTAGGCATGGGGCACTCTCTGCACATTTGCAGGTTCTGACAGTAAAGGAAGGGGGTGGGAGTATTTTGGATCCCGGTGAGAGTGGGTTACAAGGAGGGACTGGGTTGGGGGGAGCTTCCCCTTGGTGTGAGGGGGGGGGGATGCCCTGTATCCTCCAGTGAGAGGGGCGGATGTGGGGGGAGGGGGTCTCTCTCACCAGTCTGGTGGGACACCCTCGAGGAGGGGGGTTCATGGGGAGGGCCAGGGGGGTGTATTGCAATACAGGTCATGATAGGCTGGGGGAGATATGGTCCGTAGGGCAGATCAGTTCCATCATTGAGGGCCCCCAGCCCTGTTCTGGTGCTGTTGAACGCGAGCTCGGTGATAGATAAATCCTCTACAGTCTGGGAATTGATCTTGGACCAGGCAGCTGACCTCGTGTGTCTTAAGGAGACCTAGCTGGACACTGAGTCAGGGCCTATCTTGGCTGGCCTTGTTCCAGCTGGGTACTCCGTGCAGCACCAAACACGACTGAAAGGACGGGGCGGGGAAGGCGTGTAACTATTATTTTTAAGGAATGGTGGTCCATTCGGCGGTATCCGGTGCAGAATCCACCTGGGGTTAGAGTGCCTCCATCTGGTGTTTGATTTGGCTGGAGGCAGTTTGGGAATGCTGCTGGCATACCGTACACCTGCGGTGGTCTTGCGGTCCCCAAGGACTTTGGTTCTGGAGGACTTCAACATCCACGCTGACACTGGTCTTGTTGGAGCAGAGCATGAGTTCATGGCCACCATGGCAACCATAGGCTTGTCTCAATTGATAGATGGCCCGACACATGATGAGGGGCAGACCCCTGTCTCTTATACACATCTAGATGTGTATAAGAGACAGGCCCCATACAGCTGGTACTCTGCATTTTGTGTGAATGAGATAACTGTGTGGCTGGAAAAACTTGAGGGGGAAGAAGAAGTTTCATGTATGGCACTTTTCTTGCAAACTGTCCTTTCCTCCCTCTTTTCTCTTGACCCATTTCATTGTGAAGGGGGGCATAATGTGTTGTTACAGATAACTTTTAAAATTTAAGTGCTATAGTTTAAATTTCTATTGGGAGCTTCTTAGTGATAGTATTGGAAGGGGTTGGTCGATTCCATCGTGTCTCTTTGGTGGGAGGAACTAGCAAGCCTGTAATCTTAAAAGGTCTTATGTTCAGGTAAAAATGGTTCTTGTACAATCTTGTCATTGTCAGCGCATCCTGGAATGAGACAAGGACACCATTCTTGGGTTTTAATCGCTGCACTCTTTATTCAAATTACATAATTTGGGTGTGGAATTGTCAGAGGCAATTTTGGGTCCAGTACCAGAAAGGCATAAAATCTTATCTATAAGCTTTGGAGTGAGGCTCCTGAGGCACTCTCCGGTACCTGCCCCCACTGCTTAATCAACTATGCCTCCCCCTCCATCCCAGGATGCAAATTGAGGGTGAGTGAGAACGAACCTGTCCCCCAACAGACCAGAGCAAGGAGTAGGGTACAGAAGGCCCAAGGCCACATAGCCTCATTGGTGCCCTCAAGTTTTACCCCTCGCAGGGATGTAACCCTGGCGCTTTGTCCTCTGCTTCTGCGCCGTGTTAAGATCTCCATCTCTTAGGATATTGTCTACTCCAGGGATTCTCAACCTGGTTCTCGTGTGTGAAAGTGCTCCCCGAGTCCGTTCATGCAAATTATGCAGTGCTCCCCAAGAAGTCACTCGCCGTCACTCCAGTGCTCGTGACTGGAAAAGGATTAAGAACCCCTGGCCTACTCAACTAGCAGAAACGCCACCAAAATCTACTGGACCCCCACAATAGTGCACAAGTTTTTAATTCAACAATAAACCCCCAGCCTTAAGAGGCCAGAACAAGCCAAACAAAAAACACTGCAGGGAAGGCAAAAACCAGGAATTCCTAAGCCAATCAGGAACTCCTGTAAAAAGTCCTTCCTGGCCCCAGTAGGTGACCTGCTGACGCTCCGTGTTAAAAAGGACGTGGGGGTGTGTGGGTGCTGTTTGCCTGCTCCACGCACACCTGCGCTGGAGCTCTGGATCGGCCAACTGCCAGGCCCTGTGTCTTGCGTGCGAGACTACATTCATGACCCCCAGGCTGGGCTGCCTCTCAACACCAGCCAGGCTCAACAGTTTCCCACCGGTGCAGGGGTGTGTTGCCCAATAACTTCAGTCGGCGGCTGCTTTCAGCTGCCTGCTTTGCAGCCATGTCCCTTGCATCCCCACTCATTCGTGTAAAGGGGAGCGGAACAAAGTGCCCTTAGCGGCTACCCCCTGTGTTTGGGTAAAGAAGGCGAAGCGAAGGGGTAATTCTGATGATTAGGAGATGCTGGCATGAAACCAGACACTGGAAAGGGTCTACCTGGTAGGAGGAAAATCTTCCGTTTAGCCATAAGTTGCATGTTTTGCAGCCTCTGTAAGGTTGCACAATTTGTGAAACAGTGGGTGCAATCCAGTTCCCATTGAAGTTAACAGATAAACTTCCATTGATTCATTGGGGACTGGATTGTGCCCAGTGAATGTGTAGTCTGTTTGCTCCTTAAGAAATACCCTAATTGAAATGCTAGGCTAATTCTCCAGTCAACTGATGATGCCTGCAGGTCTGTGTGTCTTGAGGGGGTGGAGAGTACAACCTATTGTTGAGATATGGAGGTTGGCTACCCTTTTTGGAGGAGGGTGGCAAGAAAACAAGTGTTGGTGTTTTCTTTTTGTGTTTGTCTTTCCACAGTAGAAAAGTAAACACACAAACCCTGGTCCAAATTCAGGTTCTAGAACAACAGTGCCTAATATTGAATGCCGGTTGCTCATCAACATTTGTACACACCACCTGTATCTGTTCTTAGCCAAGGAATTTTTTTGGTCACCTTGGGAATGGTCATCTATGAAAGGAGTCTGTCTTTATGAATCAAACAGTTTAATTTAGTTTAACAAACTGTGCCTCAGTCCCCCATCTTGGTATGGTAATGCAGTAAAGCATTACTAATTGCTGGCATATTAAATGGGCAAAGTGTCTTTGACATTTTTGAGGTTGGCTGTTTGGTCTCACAAATACCATTATTCCTGACTCCTGGTTCACAACTACCCCATAATGCCAGCAGGGGAGGAGAAAAGAGCTTGTTATATTACCTGATGACCTTGGCTTGCACAAAGCTTTTGTATAATAAAAGAACAGAGGTCTAGTTAGTTGGAGTTCACATTGCTCCATGCGTTGTCCTCTAGACTCCTTCACACGTGCGTATGTTTCAATGAAACTATTGTTCTTCCTAACGCATGTTGGCTTCCCCTGTGTTCAGGAACATAGGGGTTAAAGGAAGGGCTTATCCAAACAAACAGGGTTAAAGTGTGTGGGGGAAGAGGGGCATGTTAAGAAGAATATTCCTTTGTACCTTTCTATGTACAGTCCCCTGCTGTCCCAGCAACCCTCTGTACTACTTNCATGGCAACCATAGGCTTGTCTCAATTGATAGATGGCCCGACACATGATGGTGGTCACATTCTAGATCTGGTTTAAATTGATTTCGGTTAAATCAGTTCACCCTCAGAGACTTATGGAACTGGAGCAGTTGTGGAATGCTATGGGGGAAATACCCTGTGATCTTGATGCCCGCCTGCTCAATGACCTTGTAAGGTTTTGGAACACCTGGCTATCGGAGACCATTGACCGGGCAGCTCTCCAGCATCCGCTTCCCAAACTTCAGAGCTCCAGCTTCTTGTGGTTCACGGAGGACCTGTGGAAGTTAAAATGTGAGGGGAGGCGGTTAGAGTGACGGTGGCGTCATACTCATTCTGAAGATGACAGATTGCGGCATAGAGCCAGTCTGAAAGCCTATGCGGTGGCTGTGTAGATGGCAAAGAAGAAGTTCTTTGCCATCATAGCATCTGTGAAATCTCACCCGGCGGAGCTCTTCTGGGTGGTGAAGGGGTTGATCAGTCCAGCCTCCTTCCTCCTGGAAGTGGAGGTTTCACAGGCCCGCTGTGATAGGTTTATTTATTTATTTCATGGACAAAATTGCTTGAATTCACCATGACTTCACCGCCACAGTTGGGGAACTAGAGGCTATGAATGCCCCGGCTTGTCCTGTTTTGTGGGATCAATTTCAGTTGATGACCCCTGCCAATGTGGGGGATGTCCTGGGGGTTGTTAGGGCCACAGCATGTGAATTCGATCCTTGCCCGTCCTGGCTGCTTAAGGCTGCCAGGGAGACATTGAGGTTGGTGCTAGCATGGGTGGTCAATGTCTCCCTTGAGGAGGGCAGGGTCCCAGGGTTTTTTAAGGAGGCTGTGGTGCGACCCTTGCTCAAAAAACCATCTCTTGATGCTGATGCCCTTGCCAGCTACCGGACTGTCTCTAGCCTTCCCTTTTTAGGGAAGGTTATTGAATGAGTGGTGGCCCAGCAGCTCCAGGACCATCTGGGCCAGACTGGGTTCCTGGACCCCTCGTAGTCTGGCTTTCATTCGGGACATGGCATATATGGCCTTGGTTGACAACCTGCGCCATGCTATAGACTGGGGGCAGTTGACCCTTCTGGTCTTGTTAGATCTGTCAGCTGCTTTTGATACCATTGACCATGAGCTGTTGGTGGCTCAGCTGCGGGATCATGCCGGGGTGGGCGGGACCATTCTTGAATGGTTCCACTCATTCCTGGCCGGTAGGACTCACCGTGTGGTCTTGGGTGACTGTACATCTGCTCAGGATCTCGCATGTGGGGTCCCGCAGGGTTCTATTCTGTCCCCCCTCCTGTTCAGTGTGTATATACAGCCTGAGGTCGTGAGAGGGTTTGGCGTGTGTTGTCGTCAATATGCCAACAACACTCAACTCGACCTCTCGTTTTCAGCAGACTCAGGCCCCGCAGTCTCATTGCTTACCCAATGTCTGACAGCTGTGAGGGACTGGATGAGGGCAAGCTGCCTGAAGTTGAATCCTGACAAGACTAAGGTGATGCTGGTGGGGAGGGCCGAGGGAATGGAGGCCTCCATCGTTGATGGGGTGCGCCCCATCCTGGTTCCTAAAGTTCGTAGTCTGGGAGTGTTCCTCGATTTGCAGCTCCGCCTGGATGTCCAGGTGGCAGTTATGGCGAGGAGTGCATTTGCCAAATTACATCTGGTGTGACGGTTATGGCCTTATGTTTCAGACTGCGACCTTGCCACCATCATCCATGCCTTCATCACCTCGAGGCTTAATTACTGTAATGCACTCTACGTGGGGCTACCCAAGGTGACTGTCCGGAGGCTGCAACTGGTACAGAATGCGGTGGCCCATCTCCTGATGGGTATGGGCCACCGAGAGCACATAACACCAGTGCTCCATGCTCTGCGCCGGTTGCCTACTGGGCCCGATTCAAGGTGTTGACCTTTAAAGTCCTACACGGCCTGGGCCCCACCTACCTGCAGGACCACCTCACTTCCCGGGTTCTGGGACGGCCATTGCGGTTGGCCCGGGTTGCCCTTTTGGAGGTCCCCCGTGTTTGATGGGGAGCCACACTGGAGAGGGCGTTCTCGGTCGCCGCACCTCAGTTGTGGAACTTCTTCCCGGCAGAGGTTTGTTTGACCCAGGGCTTTCCCTCCTTCAGGCGTCAGTGTAAAAATTGGCTGTTCTGCCAGGCGTTTTGTGAGAGAGACGGCATGGGGGGAGGGATGGGATAGGTGGGGGGGAGGGGAGGGGGGAGACTGATGGTGCATTTTAAGTTATATGTATATTTTATGCTTTTTATATTGTAGGTTGCCCTGAGCTGCCTTTGGCAGGAGGGAGCGGGATAAGAAATTGTTTATAATAATAATATCTGTCGTTAGAGTGGCTCCTACTGGCTTGAGCCTGACCTCCACACTAGAGGGTGTTTGTTTTTTGTTTTTGTTTTGTTTTTGCTGTAGCCCACATGGCTAGAGAAGAAAAGGGAAGTGCATAGGTCTTGACATTTCCAGAGTTTCACTTACCCAAGCACATTCTGGGTCGAGTGGGCACTAGGAAGAAGGGCAGTCTCTTCTTGCCCTCACCTCCCTTCCGTGCAGGGGGCCTTTTCCAGTTTCATCCATGCTATGATAATAAACTGATGAGCAAGAGCATCTATTTATCCCACCCTTCCCCACAGGCTCAGGGTTGCTTAGAAATACATACTAAAAAATTTAAAATGCAATAAAATAGATGTATTTTTAAATCAGTTAAACACAAATCCCCATATCATATCCATTCCTGCCAAGTACCTGATCAAATAAATCAGCTTTTTACATTGAGTTACATGATAGTGAAGAAGTTTCTTATTTTTGGGGCCTAAAAGGAAAGCTGTGGTTTTCAGAGGAAATTGACTTTTAAAACTCCCTTAGGCTCTTGTTGAATATCCAAGTCTAAATATTAGACCACATACATTTCTGGAGTTGCTCCATTAATTCGAATAGATTTGCACCAGAGAGGACTTTGTTCCATTTTAGTCAGCTCTCTCCTAGATATTCTTCTTAGCTCTGTTTCTGACACTTGGAAACTATTTTAGTGCACATTTTCAATGCTTCACTTAAAGAGAACCTGAACTAGCAGAACCTTGGTTAAGAAACTGACAAATTGAAAATTAAGACTACACATGATTGAGTGGGAACTTTGAGACTGCTAATTATGACTGCTTGTGGCTGCTACCTCCAGGGTTTTTGAACTCTGCTTCCTTTATGGCCTTGAAGGTTTTTCTGCTCTGTAGTCGGAGAAACTACAGATCTTAAGCAATTGCAGATCTTCAAAGCAGCAGCAGTCTGTCTTCATGCAGGTTCTGTCTTGCGTGAGCAGGTGGGAAATAGACCCCTTTAAAGAGAAATGGCCTTCATTCCCTCTACCCTTGTCATTTTTGATTTTGGCAGCAGTTGGCAAGGAAAAAGACATCTATGCTTTTACGTATCATGCTTCAGAGTGCACTTGAAGTGAATGACTATAGCATACTTGGAAATAATTGGCATATTGAGAGAGATGGAAAAGTGTCTACCCAATGGGCTCTTGACAAATACAAGAGCCAATTGTGTGTGGCGACTTCTAAAAATACGAACATCCATCAATACCTCTTGTGACTCTATTCTCCCTCCCCCTGCCTCCCATCTTCCTTTCTTGGAGAGAACTGGATTTTAACTTCTCTTATTAGAGAAGTTAACTTTACCAAACCTACTTGCTAAAGGCATATTAATACATCATGTCCCCCCTCCCCACCCCCAAGTGGGTAGCCTATGTAAAAAGAGCCATGGAATTGGTCAGCACAGGATGTTTGCTCGCAAACTCTTTTTCCTCCTCTCTCAAGTACACACCTCTCCACAGAGCCCCATACAGCTGGTACTCTGCATTTTGTGTGAATGAGATAACTGTGTGGCTGGAAAAACTTGAGGGGGAAGAAGAAGTTTCATGTATGGCACTTTTCTTGCAAACTGTCCTTTCCTCCCTCTTTTCTCTTGACCCATTTCATTGTGAAGGGGGGCATAATGTGTTGTTACAGATAACTTTTAAAATTTAAGTGCTATAGTTTAAATTTCTATTGGGAGCTTCTTAGTGATAGTATTGGAAGGGGTTGGTCGATTCCATCGTGTCTCTTTGGTGGGAGGAACTAGCAAGCCTGTAATCTTAAAAGGTCTTATGTTCAGGTAAAAATGGTTCTTGTACAATCTTGTCATTGTCAGCGCATCCTGGAATGAGACAAGGACACCATTCTTGGGTTTTAATCGCTGCACTCTTTATTCAAATTACATAATTTGGGTGTGGAATTGTCAGAGGCAATTTTGGGTCCAGTACCAGAAAGGCATAAAATCTTATCTATAAGCTTTGGAGTGAGGCTCCTGAGGCACTCTCCGGTACCTGCCCCCACTGCTTAATCAACTATGCCTCCCCCTCCATCCCAGGATGCAAATTGAGGGTGAGTGAGAACGAACCTGTCCCCCAACAGACCAGAGCAAGGAGTAGGGTACAGAAGGCCCAAGGCCACATAGCCTCATTGGTGCCCTCAAGTTTTACCCCTCGCAGGGATGTAACCCTGGCGCTTTGTCCTCTGCTTCTGCGCCGTGTTAAGATCTCCATCTCTTAGGATATTGTCTACTCCAGGGATTCTCAACCTGGTTCTCGTGTGTGAAAGTGCTCCCCGAGTCCGTTCATGCAAATTATGCAGTGCTCCCCAAGAAGTCACTCGCCGTCACTCCAGTGCTCGTGACTGGAAAAGGATTAAGAACCCCTGGCCTACTCAACTAGCAGAAACGCCACCAAAATCTACTGGACCCCCACAATAGTGCACAAGTTTTTAATTCAACAATAAACCCCCAGCCTTAAGAGGCCAGAACAAGCCAAACAAAAAACACTGCAGGGAAGGCAAAAACCAGGAATTCCTAAGCCAATCAGGAACTCCTGTAAAAAGTCCTTCCTGGCCCCAGTAGGTGACCTGCTGACGCTCCGTGTTAAAAAGGACGTGGGGGTGTGTGGGTGCTGTTTGCCTGCTCCACGCACACCTGCGCTGGAGCTCTGGATCGGCCAACTGCCAGGCCCTGTGTCTTGCGTGCGAGACTACATTCATGACCCCCAGGCTGGGCTGCCTCTCAACACCAGCCAGGCTCAACAGTTTCCCACCGGTGCAGGGGTGTGTTTCCCAATAACTTCAGTCGGCGGCTGCTTTCAGCTGCCTGCTTTGCAGCCATGTCCCTTGCATCCCCACTCATTCGTGTAAAGGGGAGCGGAACAAAGTGCCCTTAGCGGCTACCCCCTGTGTTTGGGTAAAGAAGGCGAAGCGAAGGGGTAATTCTGATGATTAGGAGATGTTGGCATGAAACCAGACACTGGAAAGGGTCTACCTGGTAGGAGGAAAATCTTCCGTTTAGCCATAAGTTGCATGTTTTGCAGCCTCTGTAAGGTTGCACAATTTGTGAAACAGTGGGTGCAATCCAGTTCCCATTGAAGTTAACAGATAAACTTCCATTGATTCATTGGGGACTGGATTGTGCCCAGTGAATGTGTAGTCTGTTTGCTCCTTAAGAAATACCCTAATTGAAATGCTAGGCTAATTCTCCAGTCAACTGATGATGCCTGCAGGTCTGTGTGTCTTGAGGGGGTGGAGAGTACAACCTATTGTTGAGATATGGAGGTTGGCTACCCTTTTTGGAGGAGGGTGGCAAGAAAACAAGTGTTGGTGTTTTCTTTTTGTGTTTGTCTTTCCACAGTAGAAAAGTAAACACACACACACAAACCCTGGTCCAAATTCAGGTTCTAGAACAACAGTGCCTAATATTGAATGCCGGTTGCTCATCAACATTTGTACACACCACCTGTATCTGTTCTTAGCCAAGGAATTTTTTTGGTCACCTTGGGAATGGTCATCTATGAAAGGAGTCTGTCTTTATGAATCAAACAGTTTAATTTAGTTTAACAAACTGTGCCTCAGTCCCCCATCTTGGTATGGTAATGCAGTAAAGCATTACTAATTGCTGGCATATTAAATGGGCAAAGTGTCTTTGACATTTTTGAGGTTGGCTGTTTGGTCTCACAAATACCATTATTCCTGACTCCTGGTTCACAACTACCCCATAATGCCAGCAGGGGAGGAGAAAAGAGCTTGTTATATTACCTGATGACCTTGGCTTGCACAAAGCTTTTGTATAATAAAAGAACAGAGGTCTAGTTAGTTGGAGTTCACATTGCTCCATGCGTTGTCCTCTAGACTCCTTCACACGTGCGTATGTTTCAATGAAACTATTGTTCTTCCTAACGCATGTTGGCTTCCCCTGTGTTCAGGAACATAGGGGTTAAAGGAAGGGCTTATCCAAACAAACAGGGTTAAAGTGTGTGGGGGAAGAGGGGCATGTTAAGAAGAATATTCCTTTGTACCTTTCTCTGTACAGTCCCCTGCTGTCCCAGCAACCCTCTGTACTACTTTTGTGTGTTTCCTGGGTCTCTGCCTCATTGCCTGCCTGTTATTCCCCCTTCCCCTGCTAGCAGTTCCTGCAAGTTTCAAAGAAGTGAGATAAAGGGAGGAGAGATGGCTCTTAATTCCTGGCTCTCCCTGATCATGAGACTGTGTAGGCAGAGGGAGGCTATTACTGCAGAGGAACTCTCTAGAATAATATCCCCAGTTGGATATGCTTGTGAGAACACACCTTCTGAGGAAGCAGCACTATGGTGTGGTTACTCTTCTCTCCCGCCCCACTCCACCCCCCCAGCAGTTTGGAATTTTAATTTTTAAAATGGAATATGCAAACTTCTTGTTGTAGTAAAAAGAAGACTAACAGACTTGAGTCTCTTGTAACTGGAAATAATGTTTTGTTGCTGCAACAAACCATATCTAATATATGTAAATCATCTTGATGAGTCTCTCATCTGCCTCAGTTGGTCTAGAGACAAAGTAGTAAAGTGATATCTTTTATTGGGCCAACTCCATTTGGTGGAGGTATGCAAGCTTTCAGACCTCACAGGGTCCTTCGTCAGGAATTAGAACTATAGACTGAGCAAAGCAAGAAGCTGGAAGAAAGATCATGGAGGTGGGTGGGTTAATTGGTAAAATGGTTTTAATTTGTAGCTGCTTTCTGCTAAAACTGTGCAATTGAAGTGAGCAGCAATCTGTTTTGTCTGCACAGGGGATAGTGCTTCAGTGATGCACACAGAGAATCTCTAGCAGCATGTGAAGGCACCCTGGATATCTTACTGGCTGTGGAGAGGAAAACGTGTAGCTCACAGGTATGATCCCAAGATCTGTGTTTTGAACACGAAGGCACTGTCGCACCCCACCCCCACGCATATATTTTGGCTGCGGAGGGAATGCGCAAGCCAGGATTTGCGCAGGGTTCGGCCAGTCTGAAAGTGGCCTGAGTCCCCACAATAGATGTTGGCTTACAAGGTGCAGAACACACTGGTCTTCTGGGTTGGACGTATGGGGAATCTGTCCTGCAGTGTAACCTCTGCTGACTTCCTTTTGGAATACAGATGGTGTTGCATGCAGGGGGATTGGGAGAAGAGGACTGCATTGCTGTTGGAGTTGCTCAGCACAGGCTTCCATGCATTTGCAACACTCCCTCCCCCTTTTCATGAAGGAAGCAAGTATGGGCTGTATTTCATGTAGGAGACCTATGCAGCACTAAACCCAATTTAAAACCTCTATTTCAAGGTGCATACGTCACTGACCTCCAGTTTGCACAGGAATGAACTCTAATGCCTACATCAGAATTCCTTTTTTAAAAAAGGAAAATGCATGTGGACTGCCTTTCTCTTAAATAAAACGAATGTCATGGAAAAACCAAGTAATAATTGAAGCCAGTTATACCTACCTGGGTAATCCTAACCACATATAAATACTAAGCCCACAGAAGGTGAAACAGTCCTGTTTGACTGTTTGGAAACGTCTGTCTATGTAAATGAACTGAAATTTGAGATCCAGCTCTTGTATCCAAGGTCTGTGTAACCCATTTGCTAGTTAGTCTTTGTTGCTAAAGTAACTCGTGCATCAATTCATGTAATTTGGGCTTTGCAGAGGAAGTTGGCTTCATGACCTTGAGAGAGGCTATAGCTGAAGTCGGGGTGTCCTGGATCTTCTTGGTAAAGAAATTCTTTTATTGAAATTGGGACAAAATTTTACAGGGTCACCTTGTTTGTTTCATGCTACTACAGGGTCTATGCAGCCAGTGACTATCCAGGATCTATTAGCAAGCAGTTTGCACAGGGCCTGTGATGGCTTATACCTGTGTAAATGAGGGTACAGTTCTGATTTGGTAGCCCCTTACACTTGCTTTGTACAAGTGCAGTTCGCTTCACTGCCTTGCACGTTGATGTAATTGGGGTTAGTGTCTCTAGTTATTGCCTGTAACTATTCGTGCAGTAAAACTCTGCTCAGTCTTTCACCCCATATACAGCTATTGTTTCGAACTAATTCAGTTAACAAATGCATTACTTTTGAAATGTTGGTTTTCCTGAAACTCTACTTGTAGCATGTGAAAAGTTGGAAAAATGCATATTTTTGACAAGAGACAGGAAATGGCAGGTGAGCAGCCTCGACTTTGCTCCTGAAATAGTAAAAAAAGCAATGCCAAGTTTTGGTACTAATTTAATTTGCCTTATAATGACTGCCTTTATAATGCAAAAGGGGTTTCTGTGGTTTTCCCTTGCCCTTTTGTCATTTTCCTAATGAAACTTAGTAGAATTAAAACTTGTATCACCTGAACTTTAGGAGCAGCACAGAGTTACTTTTTTAAAAGGTTTTACAGTGCTTGTGGTACTATTGAATTTTTGGCTTGCGGTGTTTCTAAAGTGACATTCTCCACCCTTCTGTGACACTGTCCGTAATAGTGAACCAAGGTAGCTTCCTGCTGTGTGAAACTTGATAGATGCCTCCCAAGAAGCAGCAGTGATGAGGTCTGAGTGCTTGCTGATGTTATGGGGGAGAGGGTGGGAACTTCCATTTT